>CM046867.1:40477822-40977863 GCA_025617745.1 Heliocidaris erythrogramma
AAATGTCCTAAACCATACTCTAATTTGATTAAAAAGTGATTTTGAGCATTTTTAAATTTTGACGCGCGCGTACGTGCGCGTCATGATGCGTGCGCGGATTTTGATGACAGGTTATGTTGACCCTTGACCTGAAGTTCATATGTGTCAACTATAGTTCATTTTTGATGACTCGTTATGAAGATATGATTGAAAATGTGATTTCACAAAATGGCGCCTGGATGACGTCATGATGACCTGATGACCTTGAAAATGATTTTTGAGCTTGATCTTATATGACCTGATGACTGACGGAAATGTCATGAAAATTGACTGAATAGTTTAAGAGATTTCGTGGAAACAAGAATGCATAAAAATAAATAAATAATAATAATAAAGAAAATTCTGACGAAATTAAGAGGTGATCTGTCTACGACAGACCACCTAATAATAATAAAATTAATGTAACTTATATAGCGCCAAATCCACTCTGTGGAGTGCTGAAGGCGCATGTAGAAATTAATTAAGAATTAAACAGAAATGTTTTAACATGATTTTTAAAAGAATCAGATGTTATGCACTTTTTGATGTCTTCAGGAAGGCTATTCCATAATTTAGGACACGCATGGTGACTAGGACACGCATGGTGACAGTAAGGACCTATTCATTCAGAGTTATAAGTCCCTCATGAACAGTTTCACTCATGGAAATGTTCTTCTTACCTGTTGAATGAAGATATTATTAAGATGAATGGCAAGTCTTTGTGCAAACTTCTCCTGGAGGTTAGTCAAGAGTTCTCTCTGTTCCACCACGGCCCGCATCTTTCCAAGACCTGGGAGATAAACCAGATGAATAATTGACAAGCAATCTCTACAGCCAGACTGATCTTGACATCACAGGCTCAGACTGTTGGTACCAGCCCAATAATTATATTACTTATTATGCCATTGCCTAAGGAAATCAACTGTAAAGAACATGAAATAACATCCCCTAAGCAAAGAAGTACAGACCTGGCAAGAGCTCTGCATCCATTTTCTCCTGCAGGACTTGAGCAGCAGCAGTACAATCCATAATGCCTTTGGGTGATCCTAGATCTCTGTCCAGGAGAGCGAGCTGTTGCTGGTGTGGCATGTCTAGCTTCTGCATAATGGTGTCAACTGCTTTCAGTAACTGACCATGGTTCTGGCTCTGGATCTGGATCATAGAGTCCTTCTGCTCCATGATCTCCATGTGAACCCGGACACCCTGAAGAAACATGGTCAAGTCATTAATGTTTCTTGGTTCTCAAATACCAAGGATCTATTCCTATTAAATATATTAGTGAGCCCCACACAGCATGAAGAAACAATTCTCAGGTCCATACTGGTTTTTAGTTAATACCAAGGATCTATATCTACACAACAGATATTAGTAATCCATGCATAAACACGGTATAAAGACAGTGTCAGGCCATTAAGTTCTTGGTTCTCAAATACTCAAACACCTACTCAATAGAGAGTTCCTACATACCCTGGAGAAACATCGTCAGGCAATCACTGATTCTTGTTTCAAATGTTTTAGACCCTATCCCTACTTTATCATATCGAGGATCAATGGTCCCCATACACCATAGCGAGACACTTTCAGGTCATCCCTAATCCCTGGTACTTTAATGTCGAGAATCTCTACCTACTTGAGTATACTGATGGACTTCTCGTACGTTTCAGATCTAGATGTATTTCTACTCAACAAATTAAGCAGACTGCACACATTTCGGAGAAACATCAAATCAACACTGGTTGTTGGTTCTTAAGCTTAAATCAAAATTCTGAATTGATATTAGTATATATTAGATATTAGTGGACTCCATATACTAATGTAAGATACATGTATTAGAAGCTCTTCAGTTTACTACACAAACTAATTGCAGCTTTTGGTTTTACTTGATTTGAAAAATATAATTTTCAGCTTTTAACGGTAAATGTGGTGTAGATATCTATGAAAATAAAAGGAATGACATGAAAGAATTATAATTAGGCAGTCACAAATTAATGACAAATATCTCAACACTGAAAGCAATTTAGACACCCTACTTCTAAACAAATCTTTCATAGATTATATTCCATCTGATTATTTTTTAATGCTTTTTTAAATCGCAAATGAAAAAGTTGACTGTACTTTACCTCTAACATCTTGTCATATTCATCGAGACTAGAGTCCACTTTATTCACTTCTCTCAAGCTGTCATCAAGAAGAAACATGAGTCTAGCTACCTCCTGCTGGGACTCTATGATAGAGTGAATGTTGGCCTGATGAAAGAACAAAGGTCAAAGGTCACTCTTAAATATGAGAAAAATGGGGTCTAACCTGACTAGTGAATACTGTAAAGATATTATTTGACCAGAATTTGTACCAAAGTCAACAGATTTATTCACTGGAATATTTTCATGCTACTCTGGAACAATACTAATGAAATCTTTTCACCTATGAATACATGCATAGCATACTGAATATGCCATATATATATTTTGTGGTTGGGGGGGGGGGGGGGGGGGGGGGGGAAGGACTATTTTTACGACTTTCGCGAATCATGAATGGATCGCGAATTTAACAACACGTTGAAATATTGTCAACATAAATAGTAAGTTGAATTTGTTGTCTCCTGGTCTGAAATTCACCACTTCGCTTTGTGAAAGTGCATCAACATTGCTGCTTGTTAATTTGAGAATTTCCCAATAGCGCATTTAACCACTAGTGAATAGTCTGGTTAGTCCATCCTATTAACGAAAATTGATGTATATGGCGAATACAGTGACCTTAAATTTCAAACCTTACAAAATTTGGTGGTACTAATGTTAATATTGTCAAAACAAGGCATGAATCAGGATATTTTTTTGTAAAACCAAATCAAGCAATATACCATTGATGAACTTAAGTACTACTTACCCCATCAAGAACGGACAAATCGTTAGCCAAGCGTTCAATGAAGGCTTCAGCATTGCCAATAGCAAACTCACACTCTGCCATCATTCTCTCCAAGTCTGCTTCTTCTCTCCCAGATAATGCCTGGTAATCTTCATTGTTAAGATCATCTTCAGATTGGGACACCTTAGCTTGGTCCAGGGATAGGTATTCTGAATGAGCAATACAGCCATAAATGTTTGCAAATGTCCAGTATTTACAAATTTAAATCTTCCACAAAGAGAATTCTTTAAAGCATTGATTGAATTAACTTTCCCTCCTCAACATGGCTATAGTATTGTGTGCCGTGTATTCGTCTACAATCCAACACAAACTACGAGTGGAATCTAGCTTACATAAATTAGTTGTTGCCATATCAGGCAAGCCCCAGGCAAGATTATTGTTTGTCTAGAGTAGCTTTTGTTCGGGAGTATACATACAATTCAAATTCATTTGTAAATTGGTTCTTTGCCATTTTTTAATGTTCATGCTTGACTCAGATACCAGTATTGTTTTATGTTTTGTGAGTAACTTTTAAAAGATAGATAATCTCTACCAAAAATATATATAGAAATTCTCAGTTTGGACGAGAAACTAACCTTCCAGTAGGGCAGGCTTCACGTTGATGAAATCTGGTTTCTTCAGCTGCTTCAGGTATCTTTGACTCAACTGTAGAGAGATATAACAACATACTCCAGAATTGTGTGATCTTAGGTTTTTTATTCATACTTCATAAACTAGGCTTCACATAGTTTTAGACTGCATTCAATATTGTTAAAAATATTCAAAACCATTATCTACAGGTTACCAATTTCCCTAAATCAGAGAATGTTGTGTAATCATCAGTTTCAAACATCAGCTAATAAAGAAACCTGGACAGAACTGATGTTTCCTTTTGGTGATCTTCAGTCATTTATCTCCCATTGTTTTGTTTTGATGTTTCTAATTTCATCTAAACATCTTATACCCAGAAATTAAAGAATAAAATACATATGAAAATTTATGAAATCACAGCACATAGAGAGCAACAAAAAGGACTGAACAGCAGAAAGTGCACAACTAGACAATCAGGATCATTATCTGTTCCAAAATAAATGATTGATAGACATGTGCTTCATGTACTACAGTTATAGAGACACAATTACAGGAATTGAGATTCTACAAAAATAAGGACATCAAATGATTACAAGCACTGACATCAAAGTGTAAAAAAAAACCTGCATTCTTACAATAACAATATCATTCAGTATTCATAAATGGAAATTACTTTCAACTATTATGAAAGCAAAATCCACTATACTTACCTTCCATAAAGATGACATGAAAGCATTCTTCTCTGCTACATTACTTGCTATCCATTTGTAGACCTTTTCAAAATGGAGGTCAAAATCAGGAACATCCTGAGCATGAGAACAAAAGAAAGAACGCAACTAATCATAATCTGCAACAAATTAGGAAAGTGATGATTAACTTCAGGCTTTGCAAAGGGCTGCTCAACATATTTTTAGCTTTTGGATTATCATCAGGTGTAATACTTCCACATAGCAAAGTATAGGCACCCTCAGAAATAACAGTTGAGCAATTTTTTCACATTAGCATACCCTAAAATTGCAAAGAAAGATTTGCTTGCTTTCTCCACTGTATAAGTCTCATTGAAAACACTGATACTAATATATAAACCTTCGACCTCCCATTATTTGATAGATAAACAAAGAGGAATAGCCCTTTCAAACAAGAAATAACCATATTTTTAGGCATTTTCCTCCCAGTGTTAAAGATCGTATGCTCGATCTGTAATGAAAGACACAAGTCAGAAAAAATTGGAACCAGCGGGATTCGAACCTGTCATCTTTCATTACAGATCGAGCATACGATCTTTAACACTGGGAGTAAAATGCCTAAAAATTTGTTTACAAATTAAAATTCCTCCCATCAAGCTTCTTCATTTACTAAGAAATAACATGTTTATTACTCACAGTTTTTGGATCCTTTCCATCGCATATCTTGAGTTCACCCAGAGGCCAGGATTGTCTCTTTTTATAGGCATCTTTATCTGTCTTCTTCACTTTGTGAAGGAACACCTGCGCTGGCTGATCAGTGGTCACTGCAAGAAATTTCATGCAGTTTAAATTCAACATTTGGTCTAATGAACACTTGAGCTCCTAATCATTTCCTCAACCGCATATTGTCTAATATTCAGATTCATTGAATATGCTCCATGTGCCATTCAAGTCATTTGCCAACATTTTAAAAATTTATTATATCAAATGGTATCAAGTACATGTAGGTAATAGACCAAACAGTCATTAGACCAACTGGTGATAAAACTAAACAAACTATGGTCTTATCAGGCATTACACAAACATGACAAACTGACACGTGGTGAAAGTAACAAGTAGACAAAATGACAAATAGACCTTAAAATAAATATCAAGAGACGTATCCTCAGACAGGTAATGGATGGACCAAACAGCATATGACTGTTTCTACTCACCTGTAGCACATAAGAAGCTGACTTTCTTCTTCTTGCCAGCTTTGGACACATGGACAACTCCGATGAGACGTTCATCATTGGGTAGGAAGACATCACGCTGAAGAGTGTGCCTAATTGCTGTCATCTTGACACGTTCCCACTTGTCTCATACACCTTAGACTTCTAACCCTAATCTAAATACAGAAGAAAAGTACATCGGTATCACTTAATCTTCATTATTAATAGTAAATACAGTGCTGCACCATGTCCATGCATTTGATTTTCCTTTTCTGATGGTAGCAATTATATTTTAAGGAACAACTCAGCAGAAAGTATCTAAGTCTTTATATTTCACAGTAGAGGCGCACGGCTGATATTGGAGACCGTTTCCTATTTGGGAAACCATCTCTATTATCAGACTTACACACATTTTTGGTAGCCTACTTGGGAGACAGTCTTCAATTTAGGAGACCAATTTTGCTCATGAAAATTACCCCTTTTGACAGTCTACTTTTGTTTTCATATTAAACATTTTTGTTGTGATCCACAAACAAAACAAATGGGTTTCTGATTTCAGAGAGGAAAATATTTGGCCAAGAAAAAGTGCCATGTCATTGTTGTTGTTGTTTATATTGTCTGCTTGATAGCAAAGTCTCCAATATCAGAGACTGTCTTTCAAGTGGGAGAGAGTCTCCCAAATCAGCTATGGGCCTGTACTTTTTCACATTTTCAAACTGATTGTGATTTGTGAATATAATTTTTATCTTAAAAAAAAACTACATCTGTCATATCTGTGGTTCACTTCATACTGCAGTCATTTTTAAGTTAAATAGTAGTATGTTACAGTGTAGATCTGGTGCCGTTGCATAAAACTTGCTATTATAGTAACTTTTCACGGAATACTGGATTTTGATTGGCTCTTGAGCAACGTTACCATGGTAGTTACCATTGATGGCAAAGTTACTATAATAGTAAGTCTTTATGCAATGGCACCCTAGTCTACAATAAATTTATTCATTAACATATTTGTGCCATGGATTCCCACTCACACATTTCCTGGCTTGAATTTCATGATTTCACATGCATCTATATTCAAACTTAAAGTTATATTATTCAGAAGTGGTGATGGTACCAGCATCGTCTGCGGGAAGGGAAGGTTTACAAATGTCATTCCAGGGCTGCCAACATTGGATATTAGTTGAGAGTGAGATTATACGAGAAGCGAAGTGCGAGGGAGCGAAGCGACCAAGCCCGTCCGAGCATGGGAGGGGGCATCCCTTCCCCCCCCCCCCCCCACGGTGTGGAGCTTTTTTATTTTTCAACGTGAAATTGTGTGATCTGGTGCATACTTTATAGAGTCTAGAGTATCTTAACATATATACCTAAATAAAGGCATTGTGAAGAGAGAAAATTATACAGATTTACATGCAAAGAAAATAATAAACATGGAATACCCAATTGTTGAAATGCCAACCATGTTTTTATTTGGTTCCCTTCTCTGTTTGATCCAGGTTCTGGATGCAGGTAGCAGATGATGGGAAGATGCAACAAGCAAGCATCCAAACAGAGAATTTCTCGTATCTGTCTTGATAAGTCGTAGACACATTCAACAACATCAGCAATACAGCATCACTTTAAGCTTTAAGTTCTTAATGTCCTTTGGCCGGTCCGGGTATACTAGCGCTGCATGTTATGGGCTTGCATTGCTAAGGCTAGGCGCGGATCAGATACGCATGCACGCGTGAAGTGAGATCGGGCTTTCGACAAAAGGTGGACATGTGGAAAAAATTTCACAACTTTTTCAGCGCTTCCTAAATTCTTGATTTGGTCGCATAATTTATTCAAATCTATAAGTTTTTATCAGCATTTATATTATAATGATTTAGATATTTAAGATTTGTGTGTTAGACAATTCATCATTAGCTGAGCACCCAGTCATGTTCTCAATCTCAGTTAACTCCAGGGAGCTCCAAATAACCAAAGTCGACCTCACCCATTAGTATGGCTAGTCGCATCGCTTAATTTCGGCAGGTAAGATAGAAATTTGTACTTACATTTCAATAGAATTACTGTAACTATCTAGGAGGCTCTTTGATTTTACGATTTAACGATTATTTCGATGAAAAAAAATGGAATTTCCTCGCCGAGCCGATCTTTCCCCGTACTGTACCGTCGATTCAAATGACTCGATCGCACTGTGTGATCGAGTCAGCGACGGTATACGGTACACATTACGCACCGTGCGATCGAGTCATTTGAATTGACGGTACAGTACGGGGAAAGATCGGCTCGGCGAGGAAATTCCATTTTTTTTCATCGAAATAATCGTTAAATCGTAAAATCAAAGAGCCTCCTAGATAGTTACAGTAATTCTCTTGAAATGTAAGTACAAATTTCTATCTTACCTGCCGAAATTAAGCGATGCGACTAGCCATACTAATGGGCGAGGTCGAATTTGGTTATTTGTAGGTATGTTACAAAAATTTGAGAAATCTTATTTCAAGCATATAATTGATTCCATCAAATAGAGCTTAATGAAAGCTTCAATTTGATACCTCATTCAGCTCTGTAGCTGCAAAATTAATGAAGTTACAGTCATTTTTATGTCGAAAAATGAGCGCAATTAATTTCTTTTGTTTTCTATTGTTTTTTTAGGAAAAAAAAATCAAAAGTTGTGATCTCGGACCATCCATTCAAACACAAAAACTTTTATAACTTTCTTAAAATTAAAGCTAACAAGATGAAACTTTCAGCAATTACAGATAATAACAGTATGAACATTATGTGAAACTGTCTCATAAAAAAAACAAAGGATAACCATTAATTAATTAATTAGGTGATTATTTTTTCTTTTCGTTCCATATTAAATGTATTTATCTGGTTTTTATATACGTGTATATATATAATATACTGATTTCCGCTCGAAATCTCTTTTATTTCACCAATCTTATTTTGTAATGTTAGATCAACTGTATATAATATGTTTTGTTTAGTAGTTTTCTCCCTCTCAAACAATTACTTTAATTAAACGAAAATCTTTTTTTTAATATATAATATTGTATCATTCGTTTAGGGGGTCTACATCACACAAGCTAACCTTTTTAGTAGATCCCTCCACATATCCTTTTGTCATCTTTCTATGTCATATCCATGTATTCTGTTTTTGCAGTGTTTGTAACTTGTACATATTGTTGTAATTTCATTGTAAATGTGGAATCTGAATAAAATCAAATCAAATTATTTTGTGACTGCATATGTTTTTGTGTATGTAAAAATGAAGCGTTTACTGAAATTATCAAGTCATCGAAGTCAAATGCAGGATATTTGTAAATGGAACAGACAAGGACATTGGTTCTATCATCAGGTAAGGATCTTGTTAGTTAATTAATACCATAATTAGTTATTTAATTAAGTAGCAATTTTCATCAATAAGTTAACTAAATACTGCAAATTTGTCGAAGAACTGAAGTTGAAAATTGTAATTGTGGATAAAAAATATTGACCGAAAATAGGTGTTAATATTCTTTTAAAAAAGATAATTACACTAATTAATACATAATTATGAGAAAACTATTGCAATTTATTGTCTGCAGGTTTTCAGTTCAAAACTTTAAATTATCATCTATTTTGTCAAAGCAAATTTACATTTTTGCAAGGCTTGGAAAAATTAAAGGATTTGAATTTCTTCCTGAATTAAATCAAAATGATTTAGTAATTTAAGCAATAAAATACATGCACAGTAAAATTTAGAATGACATGAACTATAAATCAGAGATGTTATTTACTTCAAAATTATGTTTCTATTCTAAAAAATATGATTATTAATCTCCTCTGCATTATTTTCAACTCACATTGAGTGATTGGGGGGCCTACAGCTACGCACTTTGTTTTGTATGTGGAGCGCATTATTCTCCCCCACCCATGGACTGCAATATAAAATGCACACATGCAATCGCACGCTCAGGGGAGCGTTTCATCAAGCGATTTGTCAGTGATTTTCACTGACAAATTTGCTCTCAGCCAATCAGATGCAAGGATTTCAGTAGCTTATAACAGTTGTCGGTAAAAATCACTGACAATACGCTTGATGAAACGCTCCCCCGGATCGCACAGAGCAAAGCGCATGCATCTCCCAGCGGGAAGCCATCGCTTCGCCGTGTCAACTTTGCAATGACATCCCTCAACTTCGCAACTAAAAAAACACATTTCTTATCGTAGAATTTTCACACAAATTCACCAACATCAAGAAAACATGTATAGAAAACATCCATTATACCTTAAATTGAATCCATTATCCAAGATTTATGAGAAAAAAGCACTGACAATCAAGCTCTCGGAAAAAAGTGGTGTGCTGATCGCAACGATGAAAAATTGCATACATGTTGGGTATTGAATGAAAGCTTGTATATTCAGCTACAGCTTGAAAATAACGTCACATGACAAAAATGCCATCAGCCAATGCAAAGGCAGTATTTACGGGGAGTCCCCACAGCCATACGCAAATCGCCCGAACAGCCGCTCGGGAGAATTTACTGCCGCGAGAGCGCACGCATTGTAACGTACCTATTATTTGTACCTGGAGCTCCAACGCTGGGGGTTCCCTGGAGTTAACTGAGATTGAGAACATGAGAATTGGTTGAAATGCGCGAGTCTCACACTCGGTGTTGGCAGCCCTGCATTCCAGATGGTTATTTCTGTCTAGCTGCTGCCATGCGAAAAATGCACAGCTGCATTTGTACTGTTGTTGTTGTTGTCTTTCGCTGTGGGCCTATTTCATGCCCTAGTACTTAGTAGTAGTCTCCTTGGTAAACACTTGGTGTTGATAGCTCAAAGTTAAAGAACTGCTAGGTAATTCTTTGATTAGCAGGCTGTGACTACATTTGTAGAAGCACAAAAAGTAACAGGAAACACTGGCTGTACAGTGACCGAAGCGAAGGCGAAGGCAAGCCAGAGCCAGCGGCAGCGCGCCAGAGGCAGAGCACGTAGTCGTACCGCGCCGTTGACACCCCTGACATAGCCTTACTTTTAAAGTTAAGGCATAGCTGCGCTAATCGCCTGATGATCTAATCAGATCTACACATATGCCAAAGCCCAAAGGCAAAGCACATCATTCTAGTACTATCTAATATAGCTGCCTTCAATACAAAAGAAACATACCACTAATTGCCACAACGTCAACATAACACAAGTACTGTAATTTCATAATAACAATTAATATTTTACGTTTTACCTTCCTTTCTGTTTCCTGCAGAACTGAGTTGACTGAGTTGAACCAGTTCATTCATTGACTTCCGGATTATAATATAGCGCGGACGGACAGCAACGTACCGTATATACTGTGTACGTATGGATCTACACGAACATGACGAAGAAAAATCTGTATCCGAAGGAATAAAGATATGTTCCCACAATACAGCGATTCCATATGATAATATAGCGCGCATTTCTAATCAAAGTGGTAAAAGTTACCATATAGAAGGAAAGGGAAAGGGTAAAACCATTGGGGTAAACTAGGGTTAACAGCCATCAGTTAGCGAATTCACTTTAATTTACTTTCATTTTCAACCATATATTATAGTGCGATTCCTTAGCTGCACTATTTTATTCAGCATAGGATGGAGCCATGGGCGGAAATATGCAGGAAATTCTTTTCATCACGGGCGGGGGGGGGGGGGGGGGGGGGGGGGGGGCATAACGGTAGGCTATCTACCCCTGATGAACAGAATTGCGTAACACATGTCCATCCACTTGGTGGAGCACCCCCTGTCTTTCCATCGGATAGAAAAATGTTTTGGCCTCAAAAAAGGGTTTTTAGGTTGAAATGAAGTGTCAGTATACCCC
Organism: Heliocidaris erythrogramma; assembly: GCA_025617745.1. Taxonomy (NCBI): domain Eukaryota; kingdom Metazoa; phylum Echinodermata; class Echinoidea; order Camarodonta; family Echinometridae; genus Heliocidaris; species Heliocidaris erythrogramma. The sequence goes on from CM046867.1 coordinate 40,489,053, forward strand.
TCCCCTCCGGCTGAACCTATCATGATCGATAGGTTGAAACCAAACTTTTGCCGCAGTTGGCTATGCTTGATAATAGCTTTTCCTGTTGTTAAAAGCAACCGCATAGCTATAGGATTTAATTTTAGGGGGCGGTTGTGAGCTCGCGAAGCATGCTCGATTCCCAGGGGGTGGGTGCAGGGAGGAGGGGGGGGGGGGGTCCTCCTCCCATGCGAAAACTCTGACGTTTGAGCAAATTTGAGAGAAAGATAATGGCACGTATTATATAGCACCTTTATTTAGGCGGAAAGTTATATGTTGACGCCCTGACTGCTTTTCAATCATTTGGACGCAATACTGCACTGTATGTAACAAGGGTGGGTGGAGGGAGGGGAGTTTCCCCCTCACGCGCGAAGCGCGAAAGTTTTGAATTTTTAGCAAATTTGAGACAAAGAAAACAGCTCGGAGGATCTCTTTTTTTTAGGCGGGAAGTTAGTTCGACGCCCTGATCACTGCTTTTCAATCATTTGGACGCAATAGTGCACTGTATGTAACAGGGGTGGGTGCCGAGGGAGGGGGAGTTTCCCTCTTCTCGTGCGAAGCGCGAAAACTTTGACGTTTTCGCAATTTTGAGAGAGAGATAACGGCTCGTATAGCACCGTTTTAGGCTTTTTTTTCTCTCACTTCCCCCGATTTTTCGCTCTCGTTTTTTTTTTTTTTTTTTTTTTGCGTTTGGAGGGGGTACCGCCCCCGCCGCCCTCTGGCTACGGGCCTGTGTTAAAGTTATTCCTTTTAATATTTTTAGCAGGATTTAATTACAGAGCTTTCTTGTCGTTATAGTCTCCGATTTGAAGTGAAGGAATCTATAACAAAAAGAAAGGTTTTTGCCGACAGCCATGATCAGTGGCATGGTGGTGTCACACCCTAATGTCACTCTGGCGATGTGGGGGCAAGGGCGGAACCATACAGGATTGTCAGAAAGAGGGGCCCTTGAATCACCTCCCCTCCCAAAATTACATTTCTATGGTATTTGACTTTAAAATAAAACATTTTTTCCAGAAATATGCCTAGTTCTTTTTCTCTGGAGTATTCCTTGATCCACTTATGAAGTATGCATGCAGGAGAAGCTAACCCAATGAGTGTTTTGGTCTAATCGAAATTTACTTTGCCATTGTTCACTAGGCCGGCCCTTTTTGCAAATTTACATTTTGAAAGGGCTGTTTCGATTTAGAGGATAATAATGTAATGTAATGATATTTTTCTATCAGCTATCACCTGGGGAGACATGATCCACCCCCCCCCCCCCCTTCCCCCCGCTCGTGCTCTCCTGCTCTGGCGTTTCATGAACTTACTTGTCAGATATTTTATCCGACAAATTTGCTCTCAGCCAATCAGATGCAAGGATTTCAGTAGCTTATAACATTTGTCGGATAAAATATCCGACAACTTCCTTTCATGAAACGCTCCCCGGCCGGGTAGAAAAACAAGAGAGGAGAGGGGGAACTAAAGAAAGAATGCAGATCAATAATAATCAACAATAAGAAATATGGGAGAATTAGCAAAAGAGAAATGACAAAATGATAATGATAAAAAGAGGACAATAAAGAATTATGACAACAGAGCAGCAGTACGTAGGCCTGCTAATGATATGAGCATGATACCCCGGCACTGGGGGTGGGGGGTTAAGGGTCGTTGCCCCTAAACGATCCAGGCTCCAAATGAGGAAAGAAAAAAGAAGAAGAAAAGAAAGAAAGATAATGAGAAAAAAAATAAAGGAAAGAAGGGGCTTCCCTTCCAAGCTTTTTAACCATTGCAATTTCCTTTTTTTTAATTGATTCAATCTGTTCTATCAGTTGTATGTACCGCTAAGCATTTATTTAGGTACTTTTTGCTGGCTCTATTATTTTCTTTCAATAATTACTACTTTTCTTTTGAGATCACATTTACGAATGTATACAAAGTCCATCATTCTTTAAAGTTAGCATCCGAAAAAAAATTATTACTACGGGAATGTGTCTTAATTGGATGGCTGAACTTTCTTAGTATCTCTCCTCCTATATCATAGCATGTATCTTTCTACGTCTTGGATGGCTGAACTTGCTTAGTATCTCTCCTCTTATAGCATATTATTATAGCATGTATCCGATTTCGAATGCAAGAAATATTTCTCCTCTCCCTGGAAAATGTTTAAAAGGGTCATCCCCAATTTTGGGAAGTCTTAAAATCTTGTCTAACTAAATAATGATGCTCTATATATCGCCACAAAAGAAGATGGAAAAGGGAGAGATCAGAATGTAATTAACCTGTGTGATTAAAAGTCCTCTAAATATGCAAAGTTCAAAATTCTTATTAACCTAGGCCTACTTGAAATATGGATTGCCTCCATCTATCTCTACTTGCTTCGCTATGCACATGGCATGAACCCCGGGGGGGGGGGGGGGGGCACTCACATATATAATGTCACACATGTATGTGCCGCTGTGACGTCCCCCATTTTCAACCTTCTCGGATCGCTCCTATGATATGCGATTTTCACTAACCGCACCTCGATTGGCTTCCGACTCGTTCCCTAGAGTATGAGAAAACAATGCGCACAGCCCATTGTCCGGGAACGGTCGCTCCCTAGCCGCCCAGGCCAGCGCAGCGGGGGAGCGGTATGAATAAATCATGATGGTGAAATCTAAAGTCGCAAAAAATAATAAAGTGACATTAGTGTGTGAGTCAGTCCATGTCTCAACTCTTCTAATATTTTATACAGCTCGAGCTCCCAGCTCACATCGTGAGTGGGGATTAGAGAGCTGAGCTAGAGCCCGGCCCCATGGCTAACACCCCCTCCGACCCCCCCCCCCCCCCCCAATCCCCACAGATTTTTCTCTTTGACGTTGAACGTTTGAAGACACCGTAATATAATACCTTTTTTCATGCACAAGAGCGGTACGGTGCATGCATATTGTAAACATAACATACAGCATGCACGTAAAATGCATGCAGCTAGCTAGCTAGCAAGTTGCAGTACGCATGCAGTGCATGCATATAGCGTGCAGCGCAGCGCATGTTTACACTAATTACAGTGCAGTTGCACAGTACAGTGGGGCACTATTAAACACCAAGTAGCCCAAGTCCAAGACACCTAGTACCTTCATCTACAGTAGACGTAGATTTACATTTAGTCCATCATTCGTTTCATCAAGTATATCAGTCATGTTGACCAATAGGAGTTTTGTCAAGAAAACACGTAAAGGGGGAGTTATGAAGGTTGTGAGAGAGCATTATCTGAGAGATGACATTTGGTGCGGATCGGCAGCGTGTTCGAAGTGTCCGATTGACAAGCCGGTTTTGGAGAAAGATCCAGTGCCCGCAGTCGAAAACACACTGTGCAATTATCCTCATTATCTTCTACTTGATACAAATGTAGTGTTACATCAGGTGAGATATCTTAGGCTTGGTGTAATTATGCAGTGTGACGTGGACTATAGTACTTAGAAATCAAAGTAAATTATACTGATTACAATCATGACAATGTAGTTTCTTTTAACAAGTTACTTTAGGGCCTAAATGTTTTAAACAATTTTTTTCTTCAATTTTTGAAAGAATATTTTTGTTTTTTGGTAGTCTAGATTCATCTGCTAAATGGTGTTGATTATATTTGTCTGTAGAATTTTATTTTCAAATGACTATTAATATTAATCATGTCAATATTAATCATTCTTATTTTTTATTTTATTGTTGTTTTAGTTATGTATGTTATATAAATAGTGAATCAAAGATATTAATAATAATATACATGTAATAATATTAATAAGACGATATCGTGAAATAGGTCCCCCCTCATTCACTCCGCACACTATCGGTTTATTGCGTGCAATGCTAACTTGTATGGGGACTTAATTTCCCCTCAATAGTCTTAATATGCAAGTGTGTGAGTACACACCGCATGAGAAGGGGACCTGTTCCACGATTAGGCCAATAATAATAATAATAATAATAATAATTATAATGATATGTCTTGTTTACCCACGGTATAGCCTCATACTGTTCTCCCTGAGGGCCCTGCAATCATATTACCCTGGTTTTAGCTATTAAAGCGACCATGATAAGGCACTCAAAAAGTGTAATAATAATAATGATAATAATAATAATTATAATGATATGTCTTGTTTACCCATGGAATAGCCTCATAATACTGTTCTCCCTGAGGGCCCTGCAATCATATTATTACCCTGGTTTTAGCCAAGCGACCATGATAAGGCACTCAAATGTTGAAATTCTAAACTAGTCTAAAGCAAAGATAGGTCTGATTATAGGATTAAAAAGTTGGAGGGTACATAGAGGTCTATAACTTTATTTGTGAATTTTAATTTTCAATTAAGAAAATGTAATAATTTTTATCTTCTGCAGGTGGACATACTTGAAGACAAAGCAATTCAAAATGTCATTCTCCTACAGACAGTGCAGAAGGAGGTAAGCATTTCATCATTATAATACCTCAGTCACACCAAGGATACAAGACCAACAACAGACCAAATATAACCCATAAGCCCAAATTCACAAAGGAGGTTAAGATTTAGACCATGGTTTATGCAGATTTTGTGGTATAAGTGCGCTTGATTTCACGCGTAGACTTAGAAATAGCCAATAATGAATGCGCGTTATTGACAAAGGGCGCTAAATTCACGCTAGTTGCCATGGTTTATGTAGATTTATGCACAATTTATTTAAATTAATCTGCATAAACTATAGTCTAAATTTAAACCACCTTTGTGAATTCTGGCCATAATGGCCAAGAATAGGTTGGTCTGGAGTCGGTTTGTCAGTGTGACTGAGGTAGAAGATAAGAAGTTATGTCACATACCAATATTTTTTTTTCTTTTTGGGGGGGGGGGGGGTGGGGGTGGGGGTAGGGGAGGGAGATTGATTTCAAGGATGCTGTATAAATCAAGGGGTTCCCGATATCTTATATATATGGAAAAAATGTTGAGGGTTTTCTGCATTTTAAAGTGACATTTGCCTTCTGAGGCTGGGACCCTCTTGGTGTTTAGCTTAGGAATATACTGAATATGTTCTGGCTTACATCCACATGAGTTTGTAGTTGATTGAGAATAGGGAAAAAAAAAATGACTATTCATTTCCTTACAATTGATCATGAGGAAAGCATAATTATGCTTGATGCATGTTGACGGAGAGGATCCTTCTCATGAAAAAAATTGTAGCTCATATTTCTTGATGTTGTATATCTGACATAGGAGGGCGCTCTTCACCGTCATTGAATTTGGTCACGACTACTCTCACTGCGGTGAAAATTCCTCGGTTTTAAACATATTGGAAACTGTTTGATTAGAAATATCTACAAAATATCGTTATTGAATACCTGTTGCATCGTTCTACTTCAGAGGCGGTTTGGATGTCATTTTTGTAACCCATAAAAGACGGATTTTGTTCTTGCCAACCACACCCTATTTTGGATTTTGAATATGGCGGGACGCGCGGACAAGTCATCATACCCAACGAAAGTGGGCAGTGATTTACCGACTGCTAATTCCATTGGAGGTAAGCCTGTCTTCATAAAGCACAAAGACATACCGTCAGTTGATGAGAAATTGCTAACAAATCAGGATTTATACAAATGCCTATTAGGTAGTGTACAAGGTCGAGAAATAAAAGGTGTGCAAAAAATTGGTGGTCTATGGAGACTGTATATAGAAAGCCAAAACACAAGAATTAAGCTAATTACGAATGGCTTGAATGTGAGGAATGCAAACGTTGCGGTCCATGACACAAACCCGTTTCTGTCCGATGGGAAAGAAAACAGCCTCCGTCTTCTAATTAAAGACATACCACTCTCTGCACACAATTCTTTGATAACTGATGAACTTGACAAATTGAAATACAAAGTCGTTGGGTCTGTTATTTATCAGAGACTTAGAGTAGATGGACAACTAACAGATTGTCTTACGGGTGACAGATTTGTTTACATACAACAAACCCTCAAACCCCTACCCCGGAACATGAACTTTGGCCCCTTCAAAGCTAAAGTCTTTCACTACGGCCAGATTCCGTCAACCACTAGATTGACAGTGGTGTGCTCGAGATGTCTGAGCGAAGGTCATCATCGTTCGCAATGTAGCAGCCCTGTCGTCTGTCGTCGATGTAAACAATCGGGTCATCTTCAACTTCAGTGCTCTTTCGAGACCCCGCCCACCTCGCCAAGCAAAGTTCGTACCAACGATTTTTCATCTGAAGCCACTGCCGACTCCGCAGCGCAAGCTATTGATCAGCTCATTTCTTCGGGACGCCAAGCCGTAGCTTCTTCGCCCCACGACAACCAGACGCCAACTCAGGCTAAGATTACGCAATACATGTCAGAGGATCGCAATACTCCGAGAACCTCAACATACGCAAGCGCAGTTGTTCATTCAACCGATACTTCTGGCTTACACGAGTCTCGTTCACACTCGGATGATACATCGAGTGAGGATCCTTTGAGCGAAGATGATGATGTAGATGAAATATCAGAACTATCGGTTGAATCACCTGAGCTACCTAAAAAACCTGTGAAAGAGAGCAAAGTCAAACAACAGAAACGAAAACAAAAACCTCTGCAAAAACCTCCAAAGAAAAGATAAAGTAAAGGACAAATGACTTCTGTTGAACTTATCTATCATTTATTTATAATTTGTGTAAATGGCTAATTGTCATATTCTCAGTTTAAATGCTCGAGGATTAAGAAATAAAGAGAAAAGAAATCAAATATTTCGGTGGGCCAGACACCAAAAGGCTGATATACTGTTTTTTCAAGAAACATACTGGTCAACTGAACTTGAAAACATTATTAGGAGTGAATGGCGTGGTCCATGTGTCTTTGAGCATGGAAGCAATCACTCACGAGGTGTTTCTATTTTCTTTAATGATAAACTAGATGTACAGGATATTGTAGTTAAACGTAGAATTAATGGTCATTTATTGATGTTGAAAGCAAAAGTACATGACACTGATGTAATGTTAGTAAATGTATATGCTCCGACACAAAAACAACATAGAGAACTTTTTTTTCGTAATTTAAATGATGAGTTGACTAGACATTATGACACCTCAAATGATGGTGAATTAATTCTTGGAGGTGATTGGAATTGTGTACTGGATATGAGTAAAGATGTACAAGGAACCAAAACCATGTACTATAAGAAATCTATAAATCTTAAAAAGTTAATTAAAAGACACTCTCTACTTGATATCTGGAGGGTAACACATCCAAACAGCAAACAATTTACATGGAGAAATATTTCCCTCAAAAGGGCTTCGAGGTTGGACTTTTGGCTAGTGAATAAGAATGTTAAAAGCAAAACATCATTTACTGATATTCGACCTGCAATTCGAGCCGATCATAATGCTATATCAATTAAAGTATGTACCAAACAAAGTAAGAAAGGTCCGGGATATTGGAAAATCAACACTGATATTCTAAATGATAATGAATATCAGGATAAAATCTCTGAAATAATTCAATCTTTCACTAAAAAGTGTTTAACACCACTTACAAAATGGGAATTGTTTAAAGTTAACATTAGAGAATTTACACAAAAATACTGTCGCAAAAAGGCGTCTGAAAGGAAAAATCATAAGTTGTTATTGGAAACAAAATTATGTGAACTAGAAAAACAAATTGATGTTAATGTTCATGATGAACAAGTATATAAGGCATATATTGATGTAAAGGAGAAGTTAGAGAAGATGTATAAACATGAATCTAAAGGTGCAGGAATTAGAGCTCGTATAAGATGGATGGAAGAAGGAGAAAGAAGTACAAAATATTTTTTAGGTTTAGAAAAAAATAATGCAAAGAAAAAAGAAATTACACAATTGAAATGTGGAAGTGATAGTAGAGTCATTCACAGAAATGAGGACATATTGGAAGAAGTAGTCAAGTATTATTCAAAACTTTATAGAAAATATAAGAATGATTATAATGATATTAAAAGTATGAGTGACTACGTGTGTTCACAAAAAATTAATCAATTAACAAACGAAAGTAGGCAAACATGTGAAGGTTTAATTACACAAGATGAATGTAAACGTGCTGTATTTGCAATGCAGAAAAATAAGGCATCGGGGTCAGATGGAATTTCGATTGAATTTTATCTGGTGTTTTGGCCATTGATAAAAGATTTTCTTGTAGAAAGTCTAAATGAATGTTATGTAAGTGGAATGATGTCAAACACCCAGCGAAAAGGTCTTATTACTCTGTTGTTTAAAAAAGGCGATTGCAAAGAACTGAAAAATTGGAGGCCGATTACGTTGCTTAACTGCGACTACAAAATAATTGCAGCGGTATTAGCCGCAAGAGTTCAGAATGTTATTGGTGATATTGTTCATGAAAACCAGACTGGTTATATAAAAGGTCGTCTTTCAGCTTGTAATGTAAGACTAACGAAAGATGTCATTGAGTATTTCATGAAACACGGTAAAACAGGTGCAATTATGTTGGTAGATTTTACCAAAGCATTTGATGTTTTGGATATACAGTTCCTAAACTTGTGTTTGGAAAAGTTTAATTTTGGTGAATCATTCCGTAAATGGATCGCGGTTCTTTATACAGATATTCTAAGCTCTGTCCTGGTCAATGGTTGGATTTCAAAAGACTTTAATATTGAAAGAGGCATACGGCAAGGATGCCCATTGTCATCTCTGTTGTTTATTATAGCGGCCGAATTTTTAGCAAACAGTGTTCGGAAGAACAAAAATGTCACACCAGTCGATATATTGGGGTATGACATTCAACTTAAGCTCTTACAATATGCTGACGATACTCTTTTTTTTTATTCAAGACGAAAACTCTTTAAAAGAAGTTTTGCATGAACTACAGTTATTTGGTAACATAGCAGGCCCGAAGATTAATAAAGAAAAAACAAGCTTGATATGGTTAGGAGACACTAGTAAACGCAACAATATAGTAAAATATGATTTAATGTGGGCTGATAAACCAGTAAAATATTTAGGTCATTACATTTATTCTAATAATGATGAAGCTCTAAGGCTAGATTGGGAGCAAAAATTGGTAAAACTACAAAAAATTCTTAATAGTTGGGCGAAAAGAAACCTAACCATTTTCGGTAGAGTGACTATTCTATAGTGTCTTGCACTTAGTCAAATTATCCACTTGAATATTGTTGATTCAATTCCACCCATATTTATGAAAATGTTAAATAATATAGTGTTTAAATTCATTTGGAATAGGAAAGTAGAAAAGATGTACACTGACAGAAGACTACAAAAAAGGTGGAGTTCGAATGGTCGATATACAGAATCAAATGTTAAGCTTTCGTTTGAAATGGCTAGGCAGATTCCTAAACGAAAACAGAGAAACATGGAAAAAAATGTGCTCTTACTGGTTTGACCTGCTAGGAGGTATCACTTTGTTATTAAAGAGCAATTATAGCATGACTACGCTCAACGTTATAAATGAAAAGAAAATTCCCATCTTTTACAAAGAGATCTTACAAGCATGGGAATTTATTAGAACTTTTACCACTGTGAAAGATGTTAACATGTTCATCTGTGATTCAAGTGATATACTAGATCAAATTATTTGGCACAATAAACATATATTGTTCAATAATCAGTCGTTATTTTATAAAGACTGGTACGACAATGGTGTAATTTATCTTAGAGACATAGTTGGGAGAAATGGTTTTCGGTCATTGGAAAATATCGTGTCAACGATTAATATCAAAAGATTTAAATGTACTTTGATGTTTGACTATGCGAAACTGAAAAAAGCAATACCAGCAGTATGGATATGTAAGTTAAATTATATCAATCTCCCTATCACTAGACAGCAACAAGGATTTAATGTTCCGAGATTGCTTATTGGAAACAGATTAAAATGCATCAGTGAACTGAATAGCAATGTTTTATATAAATTGATTTCCTCACGAAACTTTCTAACCAGCAAATGTTGTTCATATTGGGAAAATAAACTTAACATTGATATAAACTGGTCACATGTATTTAAGTGTAACCTTGTGCAAATTAGAGAATATAAGTTACGGGAATTTAACCTAAAATTATTGTATAATTTATTACCAGTAAGAAGCAATCTTTTTAAATGGGGTCTAATTAGAGAAGATTTATGTTCAGAGTGTAAAGTAAAAGAAGATATTATCCATGCTTTCACTGAATGTATTCTAATTAAACCTTTTCTCACTTATGTTGAAAATATATTGCAAGAAGTATACAATGTCCAAAATACTAAGATTAGCATCTTGCACTTTCTGAAAATAGAAGGTAATTGCCAGTCTAATTTATTTCTGACCATAGCTTTCTGGAGCGTATATAAAGTTATTTTGGAACGCAACAAAAGTGGAAAAGATAGGAGAGATCTTGTACTGAAATATGTGTTTGAAAGAGAAATCAGAAAAAGAATAGAGATACAATATAGTAGAAAGGAAAAAATACAAACAAAGAAAAACGATGACTTACCAAAGGAATTGTTGAAGTTCATTTGAATGTGTCATTTGTGTAGGTTTGAAAGAGAAATTAAAAAAAAATAGAAATATAAAGAGCAGAAGGGAAAGAATGCAAACAAAAAGAAAAGATGATTTTCCAATAGGATTTGTTGAAGTTTATTGGAAAATGTAACATTGATATATGTAAGTCGATTTCAATTTTGTTACGTTGATGTATTAGTGTTATATTGAGTTGTAAACTTTGAATGTAAAATAAATCCTCTAACGAGGCAAAGAAAAAAAAAAAATATCTGACATAGTTTCCGAAATTTGGCCTGAACAGAGTGGTATGCACTATGAACATGGCGAACAAAGAAGCGGACAAAATGTACAGCTCCTCATTGTACCTTCCACAATTGCCCTGGTAGACAAAAGAACATCCCTTCATTGCTATTACGTAAAAATATGTAGAACAGGTGTCACATGCATATTCACCTGGTCTACTTATTTCACATAATAGTAATGAAGGGATGTTCTTTTGTCTACCAGAGCAATTGTGGAGGGTACAATGAGGAGCTGTATATTTTGTCCGCTCTCTTTGTCATCGTGTTCATAGTGATGATTCATTCATTATATTCAATTTACACCAATGTACATGGATAATAATTTTGCTACTTTATCATATTTTCCAGGTCAAAAACAGAAGTTTGCCTTCCTACAAGAGGATAAGAGACCTCATCGCAAATGAGACAAAACGGTTCTATGTCTTCACTAACGAACATCATAGGTGAGACTATACATTCCCTTTTATTCTTCAAAACATATTACACTTTTGCCAGTCACAGGAGACAAATGTCAAAACAAATTATACTGTAGTGAACAGGCTAGTGGCCTTTAGATCCATTCACACTTATGCAAGGTTATTATGAATAACCTTGCACTCCATAACTTCATCCCACAGAGAGTGTATAATCTCTAGCACAAATGTGTGCTATGAAGGAACAAGATCACCAGCCAAACACAGCCTGAAACTTTACTTGATTAAGGTGATAAAGATCCTATTGAAGCATTTGGCACTAAATCAGCTTTTCTATCATCCTAAAATGTGGAGGGAAGTATTTTCTCAAAATTTTGCCTATTACATGTATATTGGTGTTTTCACCTCTTCAACTTAAAGTTCGCGACCGCCGCTGAAATTGACACAGCCCCACAGAGTGATGGTTCCATGGGTGCTTTAGATCGGGCAAAAGGCTCTTTCACAAGAAATGGGCTTTTATTAAACACCCAGACACCCCCTGGATAAAAGCCTATTGTAATCGTCATCATCAACATTGTTATTATTATTATGCTTATTGTTATTGTTATCATTGTTTTTCTTGTTATTCTTTTGCTTTTTCATCCTCTCTTTGTTATTCTTTTGCTTTTTCATCCTCTCCTTTTTGTGTTTTCTTCTTTATCTTAATCTTTATAGGGAAACATATATTGAGATAGAACCCAAAGAGTCTCCCAATGACTTCAATGACAGAGCCATCAGGAAGAGCCTTGCGTGGTATGATGATCACTTCAAAGACACATCCATCAAGGTCGTCTTGCTAACTAATGATGTTGATAATAGAGAGAAGGCAAGGAAAGAGGGTCGCATCGCATACACAGGTAATCATTATTGGTATTCTACATGGATGGTATAATGATCACTTCAAAGATGCATGCATCAAGGTTGTCTTGCTAACCAATGATGTTGATGATAGGGACAATCAAGGAATGAGGGTTGTATTGCATACACAGGTAATCATTGGTGTCATACATGTAGATAATGATACAGTCAAACCTGTCTTAGCGGCCACCTGTCTATAGCGGCCACCTGCTTATAGCGGCCACCTGCTTATAGCGGCCACCAAAAAATCCCCCGCAGGATATTACTGTCTTGTAGACCCTGCATATAGCGGTCACCTGCCTAACGCGGCCAGCGGCCACCCATAATGTATCCCTCGGTCAATATCTGACCGCGTATAGCGGCCACCAATATCGAGTCGAGCCGTAGCTTCATGCACAAAAAGTAGTTTTTGCCATAAAAAGTTAGGCATAATAAAGCCGCGATGTGTTTACCGAGTCCTAGCTCAGTCACACTCTCGCACAAACGTTGTGAATAGATTCTACAATGGCCAAGAACATCTAAAAGTTTTACCACATTGCCGACTAATTTAGAGATTAAAAGTCTTTTTAGTAAGAATTAAGCACTAGTATTGTTCGTTTACGTAATCTTCGCACCATCAAGCTGCGATCTCGGGCACCTGTATTGTTCTCTTAAAGCTATCACGGTCGGCATTGATAGCGATCGTCATTGCGCAATAGCACAGGCTCGTACACTTCAATATTAATTTTTATTTTTTAAAAGATTTATCAAAAAAAAAATTTAAGGGTTATAGCTATCGAAAAAAATAATAAAAGAGTGATGTTTTTTTTAGAAAGTGAAATTAATAAAATACTACCCAGCTATTATTTTTTAAAGATCAATAATAACGATTTCATGTACGAAATTGTCCTGCTGAAAAACAGCAGGAAAACTCGTCCACCAGCGATCCATTTTATTGCATTGTCGACGTTCGCACTTTCGACGAATCAAGCGAGCACCTTCTATCGCCTGTTCTCAAAAACAGTTAAAACTTATTTATTGAATGAAAAATTATTGCATGATTTTATTCAAAATATCATACTCATTATTGTAATTTTTGACAAGAAGCAAAAGCATGATTATACATCGTTTTTAGACTATAAAAATCAAGAACAGCAGTCTACCGCGGGGCGACTACGTACGTGGTACCGTAATTAATTTTACAGAGATTGCTCGTATATCTAGGCCTATTGTTTTTCTCATTTATTGACAACAAAGCACATTATTTTGGCATTTTATATATCATATGACATGTTATACGTCAAATCTGTAGATCTATAGCTTGTTTTCCTAAGTGATATATATGGATACATGTAGGCCTACACTAGAAGTGATGTTGCGTGTATGTGCAAAAATTAAAAATGGCCGCCGACCTGTCTATAGCGGCCACCTTTTCCGTTTCCCTTTGGTGGCCGCTATAGACAGGTTTGACTGTAGTTGGATGGTATGATGATCACTTCAAAGATGCATGCATCAGGGTTGTCTTGCAAACCAATGGTATTGATGATAGGAACAATCAAGGAAGGAGGGTTGTATCGCATATACAGGTGGTCATTGGATGAACATACTGAGAGGTTAGATGTTGTGTGTCATTTCCAAGACATACATATAGGCCTACTGGGTAAAGTGAGAGCGTAACATGCAGAAAACTTTGATCTTTAGCGATTGACTGGAGGTTACTTAGGCACAGGAGAATACTCTCTTTTAAACTTTTGGACAGTGTTCAGAATAATTTGAAGGAATTGTTAACTAACGCATTAATGTTCTTAATTTGATGTTAGTACTTTTTGGAATTACAATGTTTGGTATTTTTTGTGACTACAAAGGCCAGCAGTTAGATGAATATACAGCAAAGAACAAAAATTTTACAAATATACAGTTGAATTGAGAAAACCACTTTCAGGTGGTGACTTTCCCTATTAAAAGAGAGAGAGAGAGGAATAAAAGTACAAATACAGGAAACTCACAAAATGTCATGTATGCAAAAATATACATTTTTGTTGAGTGTTTACATTTATAATTTCATTTATGTAGCCTACTAATAAATTTTGTTTTGAAATTAAATTGTGTATATTATTTGAGGAGGAAGTTAGTGTACAGTGTATCTTTCCTTTCTCTTTCAGTCAATGATTATGTGAAGGCGATGGAAGGAAGACCGGAGCTGATGGACAGGCTGGCACAGATTGAGACCAAGGAAAGGGAACGAAAGGCAGTAAGTCCACAAGATTTATCAAGGAGGAGAGGGGAAGGGGGGGATTATAAAGCTGCTGAAATGGTAGCTTTTTCTTTCATCTGACATGCTACTAGCATTGAGTTTTCTGTAAATACCTTTCTTGCACATGCAATATGGCACGAAAAAGAGACATGATAACGAAGCTTTTCGACCTGCACTCATCAGGTTATCACGCAGGTATATATCAAATTACTCGAAATCAACTATATTATTCTCGATGAACCCGGACGCAACCCAGACGCCGTAATTTCAGAACAATCGCAAAGCTTGGACGAACTCCTTTTGTCTGCACAGAAGGGGTTCGTGCGATTGAATGTAGGCGGCTTCCAGAAAGCGTAAATGCCCTGCGCTTCTGGCCCGGGACATAATTGAGAATTGATCGTCGGCATAGCTTTGTGCGCAAGCTGGATTGTTCAGCAAATGGAGACCAATCGCTGAATCGCATTTGGCTATCTTTGGTCTGTTAGCGTGCATTTCAGATTTGCAGGCACGGACGGGCTGCGTGCGCTGATTGGTTGTACGGTTCCGAATAGTCGAGTGTTGTTTAATGCGATCAGCCAACCGCTGAGAAGTACGGCCCACGTACCTGGCATCGCATCGGCACTGAAATTGGTAAATAACATTACTCAAGTTGGGGATGGGTAGTACAGCCTTGCTAGTTGACAGTAGCATCCTGTTTGTAGAACACACAATGTGTGTCGAAACCGTGTAACAGCAACGTGACACTGCGTGTTAGATCTGACTGGCGTATTTGTCAGATACCTTACCCCTCCAGGGTAGTTTGAGATACACGGGGCATTTGGCAGGTCCAAATCTGGTGTCAGATTTGGATTGCGCCTCCAGCGTCCGTGTTATGGTGCGAGATATAACATGCTCAGGGTAACCATTGTCAAGGAGAATAGTTTTGATTTTTGCGATTTCGGGAGCTAATGTGCACTCAGAGCAAATCTTAAGGGCGCGGCACACTAAGTTTATAATGAGCCCAATCTTGTATGAAGTTGCACTGTACGAGTCCCATCTCGTGTATTGCCCGGTGAATGTGGGCTTGCGGTAGATGGAGGTGATAAATTTCTAAGCCTGAGTCATATCGAATATTTCATAATCCGGGATTCGACGGCTTTGATTCGGTCGAATACCGGTGCATCGATAAATGATGGGCGGGGAAAACAGAGTTGCACACAGTTGCACGCAGTGCATGCACCATGCACCGGTGACCGGTCCGCTGGCATCACAGGCATATGTATGGGGCTCTCGCTGCTCGACATTAACGATAGCCCGCTAGCCAATGGCTAGTAAAAATCACGACGGACTAGCCAAAATCTTAAGGAGTTCGTCCAAGCTTTGCGATTGTTCTGAAATTACGGCGTCTGGGTTGCGTCCGGGCTCATCGAGGTATAATATAGTTGATTTCGAGTAATTTGTTATATACCTGCGTGATAACCTGGTGAGTGCAGGTCGAAAAGCTTCGTTATCATGTCTCTTTTTCGTGCCATATTGAAATTTTGCAGTACCAAGGAATTATTTGAGTTTGAAAATAAATAGACTAGCAAGCTAATATGCTGAGGTAAGTTTTCAATTGAATCATATTTTATAATATTTTACTTCCTTGGATCAGAAATATTCTCAGGATATTTATTTTTTCCACAATGGAATACATCAGACTGCATCTTACCATTTGGCTAAGCACCGCAATGTAAACAACAATAGCAACATAAATAAACTGTTTTGTGTTGCTGAAATATTTGATTTGATAGCAAAGTGTAATAATATCATGGGTTTCTATTGCTGTCTAGACTGATAGTGACATCACAGCCCCTGGTGGGAGGAACGTCCTCTTCCCAGATCACCTCAGCTCATGTGAGATCAAAGCTGGAATTAAGGAGGGTAGATACAAGAAGGCCACCTTCAAAGCTAGCAGAGAGAACTTTAGAGAAGGCTATGTCACTGTTCAAGGGATGGAGAAAATGGTAAGAGAGTGAGGTTGTATCACTGAAGAAATGAAGAGTGCCCCTCCAGTTGTATTGTGTGGAGATATCAGCACAAGTTTGTATTTACAAGATTCAAGTTTCAAGGTTCAGCAGAGCTGCCAACCGTTACAAAAAATTTGTATTTGTTACGAAAATCCAAAGGGAATATGAAAATACGAAAACGCATAAAGAAATGACAAAAAAGGCATCGCAAGTAGGTGTAATAATATACACAAGTTATGCAACACGTACGTGCTGAGTTGAAAAGTGCACGCACACGCAAGCCGTTGCATGAAAGTAACTCCTAGCGGCTTTGTGAATATCTCCACAGGGTTTCGGTGGTGGGTTGATTGGGGGGAACGTTGAAGCTAGCTCGCACGTGTGCTGCTGCCACACTCGCTATCTCGCAGAAACAACGAACGATCGTTGGATTTTGGATTTATTTCAGGCATCATTCACATGATTTTGTTTTAATGGATAATTCATCCGTTTTCTGATTTTTCGGAATTGACACACAGCGGAACTTCTTGAATATCTCCCCAGGGTTTCAGCAGTGGGTTGATGGGGAACCGTTGAAGCTAGCTTCCCTCTACACTGCGTCCGCTTGAGTAGAAATGAACACTTGACTTATGATCGTTGATTTTGGATTTATTTCAGGCATTACTTAGCAGTAATCATGATTTTAGTTTAAAGAATATATCTTCCACTTTCTGATTTTGCATCTGACATATCAGCATTTTCTAGTCATTTTGAGTTACTGGATCGAATCATTTGATGGAGAAAATGTCATCTTGAAAGAGTACTGGTAAGGCAAAACTCCATGAGATCGATATAGACAGGTGATTTTGTGGCTGAAGCAAGAGCTTGGAACTAGAAAGAACTGTGAGTTTGCAGTCCAAGGTATTTAGATGAACATGTACAATTGAATTTAATGTTTTAAAATTAATTTAGAGCAAAAATATTTAGCTCATGGTATGCATTCGCATTGCATTGAGATATAATTAGCTTTTAAAAGATTTAATTGAATTTTGAAGGAAAAATACTAATTTTGGAGGTGCGGAGTACTAATTTGTGCTTCCAAAGGTTGGCAGCTCTGTTCAAGTTTAATTGTCCTAACAAGATGTAGAAAGTTGATTTCTTTTGCAGGTGCATACAATGTTAAACATAACCTCAAAATGGTTTGTATATTTCTTTTTTTACAGACAGAAAAAACAAGATAAAAGTAGACAATGGAATTTGTTTTTCTAGAATGGTTATTGTGCAGCAATGAAAGATGATGTAATGTAATAAACTAAGTTCACCATTTGTAGTAGAATTTCAAAAAAATACTTCACAATAAATCATACTTATTGCTATGTAGAAAAGAAGGAATATGTCTTTCTTACACAGTTTTGCAGAGAGTGTAGCTACGCCATGACCTACTAGAAATGAATAAGTTGTGCTGAAATTTTATTGGAATATATTGCTTTTATTATTTTTCCAAAGATTAATATGATTTTGAAAATTTTCTTTGCTTTGTAGGTTTTCATCAAAGGGCTGGCCAATCAAAACAGAGCCGTACAGGGTGACATTGTTGCTATAGAAATGTTACCGGAGTCTCAATGGACAGCCCCCTCTACAGTCATCGCAGAAGACAAGGGATCAAAAGAAGATATATTAGATGAGGTGAGAATCTCATGTATTACACTGTTGTGAACAAATTTTGAAATGTATTCTGTTATCAACTCTATGTAAGCTAGATAGAAATCAGTTATATGGGATTAATTATTAGAGTCTGCAAAGTTGCATCAATGGCACAATAAGGGTTAATCGATGCGAATACACCTACTCTATGGAATGTCACTGTTAGAAGCGCATGTAGGATAAGGTAATTTAGTCTATTTGTATGTGGAGAAACATAAATCTTATTATTATGATGTCAATTCATATGAAAAGCATGTATGCCTGGATTGTCTCTTGACAGGGTGACCCGAATACAATGTTACATAATTAATTTTCATTACTCTTACCTGTACTGTTTTAAATGACCCAGGGGCTATACCAACGCCCCCCAAGAAAACAAAAACAAACAAAAAACAAACAAAAAGAATATTATTGATAGTTTTAAAGGGAATGTTGTTCTATAAATTTCTCCTGAAACTGTGAACCTCTTCAGTCACATGGAAACACACAGAGTGTGTGAGCAACTAGATAGAATTTATGATTCTTACTAAAACCTCTATTTTTCAGGACAATGACAACTCTAACAACGTGGCCAAGAAGGGTGCCATACCGACCTGTCGTGTTGTTGGAATCATCCAACGTAATTGGCGGCCATACTGTGGTGTTCTTATGCCGGCAGCCGTCAAAGGGGTAAGAATTGGAAGGGAACCAGTGGCAAGAATCTGTCCTAAGTCTAAGCTTGCAGAAATTCCATTGTAACGTGTTATATTTAATGATGTTAGAATGGGATATTTATTGAATAACGTTAAAATGGGTTGAAGGTTTTTCTTGACAAACTACCAGTCTTGAAGTCTGAAGGGCTTTATACTGTCTTTTATCATAATGTGATCATGTTATAGAAAATGTCAAAATGAGGATATTTCCTAATCGTAGCATTGTTCAAATTGGTGTGGGATGGGGGAGGATGAGGTGTCTAATGTCAAGATCTGCAAGAGGGTGAATGAATGTTTAGGGGTTTTAATAACAAAATGATTGATAATGGAATTGTGCTTGTAGCAAGCAATGATTTGTACGATGATGATCCTCATTGTACAGGGTACCAAACATCTATTCATGGCAGCTGAACGACTCATTCCAAAGATTCGTATCGAGACGCATCAGTATGAAACCTTGGCTGGTAATAGGATCATTGTCAGCATAGACTCATGGCCTAGAGATTCCAGATACCCTCTGGTAAGTATTTATATCATGTACATCTTCCTCATTGTTCTTTCATTATAAGATAACAATAAGTATCTCATATTTAATGGAACTTGAAATTTCTGAAGTTACATATAACAAGTAAAACTGAAAAACTTTGTTTACAATTATTTATTTGTGATGCATGATTTCTTACTACTAGTATATTTTTCCTTTCTTTGACAGGGTCATTTTGTGCGTAATCTTGGACCTATTGGAGACAAAGAAACTGAGAATGAGGTGTTACTCTTGGAACATGATGTACCCCATCTTCCCTTCTCAGAAGCTGTGCTAAGTTTTCTGCCAAAGTTGCCATGGACCATTACAAAAGAGGTATGCTGTCTATTCATCAAAGTATGGTATATACTACAGTATAGAGATAATACACATTTTACCTTTCAGACTTGTTATTACGTTTTCACATTTTGTGAGATTTTATGCTAAACCAGCAAGATAACCCCAAACAACCAAACACTTATTGTTCATGAAAAAAAGAGAATAACAGAATTATAAAAATATGTGTGCACTTGCTGTCATAGATGTACAAAAAAAAATACTTTCACTTGAAAATTTCCAATGTTTTTCAGCATTTTAAGAGATTTTTGCAAATATGTACTTACTATTAATTAAAAAAAAACCATCAATGATACTTTCTACTGAGATAAAGCTCCTGTAGGACCAATAGATTCATTTGAGGTATTATATTTTTTCTTTTGTCTTTGTAATGTAGGACGAAACAGTGAGAGAAGACCTGAGGCATATAGATATCTGTAGTGTAGATCCTCCTGGATGTACAGATATTGATGATGCTCTTCATTATAGACCCTTGGAAAATGGCAATGCAGAGGTGAGTACTGTAGTCTTCTCTAGACTTGTAGCCTGTAGGAAGGTGTTATACAGGTTCTGGTTTATATGTCATTGGTGCTTATAGTTCATGGTTTATTTTACCCGACTGCTAAGAAAGCATGTGTATACATGCTTGTAAGTAAGCAACCAGGGGAACGACGGCTTTAAGCTCTATCTGAGCGACTTGGTAATGAGGATTAATGCCTTAAGCAAAGGGCACTAGCGCATGGACTAGGTATCAAACCTGGGACCTCCAGGTTATGGGACTACTGCTCTACCACTGAGCCATCGCGCAATGTATTTGTTGGATTAAAGTCATGTTTAAACCAACATAATATTTGTGCATGAATAAAATGTGTATTTCTCTTGAATTACAGTTTCTTAAACCTTGTTTAACAAATTATATTTTTCTGTGATAAGGGTAGTTTCCTTTTTTTTTGTCATTTGAATCTTTGACTCATGATTTGACATACTGTCTCAGCCGAAGTCACTGTCACCAGGCCCCGACACTAAGAGGTCCCTGGGAAACATGGGTGCCTATAATCTACGTCCGGACCCAAAAAATTTCAAAATTTTAATTTAGGGCTCATACTTTAAAACTCTAAAATTTGTAAAAAGGAAAAAAAGTTAGTGTAGAGCCCTGCAGTCACTATTCTGTTTTTGAAAATGATGCTCTAGAATGTGTATCTATACTCTGTCTCTATTTCCATGAATGACACAGTAAGTAATACATGTAAACAGCAAGAAAAAGCAAACTTGTGTTAAGGTAAAAGTTTGTCATTTTTATTTCAGGTTGGTGTTCACATAGCTGACGTGAGTCATTTCATCAAGCCTGGTAATGCATTAGATACAGAAGCATGTAACAGAGGAACAACTGTCTATCTAGTTGACAGGGTAAGTAATACCATGTCAAATAATTGAACTATAAAAAAAAAAATTCAATCTGCTTGATATCCATCAAAATCCTTACACTTGTAAATACAATAGCATGTTTCATTATTCTAATATCTGATTCCTTCAACTTAAACAGGATTAAAAAGTATTGTGTCATCAATCAAAACAAAAATAGACCAGAATTTGTTCTTTGAAAAAGGTACTTCCTCATGAATTACCAAGGAAGGTAGGCTTAAGATATTATTTGGAGTTGTGATGGGTAAATTCAATGAAATATAAAGGTGCTGAATTCTGGAATAATCTTTACCACCGTAAACTCTTTTAAACCAAAATCAAACTGCCTTTTCTTGCCACCTACCAGTGACATCCCTCTATCATAAGAATAATTGTGATATAGCTTACGTCCTTCTGTATTGTTTTGTTCTTAGTGTTGTATTTTTTATGTTTTATATTTTGCATCATAACATTTATTGCCTCTTTTCTTCTTGCTTTATCACTAAACTGTCATTTATTCTATGGATCCCCCTCCAATCTCAAGCCGCTGGGTTTTTAGGGTCAGTTTGTGATGTATATATAACAACTTGTGTGATTTTTATGAAATAAATAAATTGAACTGAATGATTCCATTCCTGGAATTTCTTTCAATGAGATAAATATTTACTACAGTTGGGTTTTGATAAATGTCTTGTCTAATGGCATGAACCCCTAACTGCGTGATTGAAAGTCAAGAGAACATTATTCTCATGAAGTATATACATGAATCCAAATTTACTAAGGTCTACTATTCTTTTCCTAGGAAAGGTGTAGAGAGGTTTATTTCTCAAGTTTTAAGAGGCGACACCTTAAACTGACATAACATTTTCACTAAAGGCATCATTAAATCTCTGCTTTATCGCTTTGTTGTTTTGTTATTGGGGATAGACATGGTGCCAGACTTACTAAGTTCCAATCTATGTTTTTCCAGTGGTCGTGTGGAAAAAGTTTTCTTTTTAAAAATGCTCTGCTGTGTCCTTCCTCAAGTTGCTTGACAACATCAGGTTCACCAAGAGAGTTCAATTTATTGCTTTATTATAGAGGATAGACATGGTACCAGACCTACTAAGTTCCAATCTATGTTCTCTAAGGGGTGGTGAGGAGAGGTTTGCATTCTCAACGCTCTGGGAGGTCACACCCGAAGCAGAAATTGTTAACGTCAGGTTCACCAAGAGCATCATCAAATCAAGGGTAAGAGGTCTTCTCATGAAAACCTTGTTTGTCATGATCAGAATTAGGCTTAGCAATATTGAGATCTTAGCTTGATGAGGGGTATGCCATACATGGCCTATGCCATACAAGGCCTTTGCCTTTGAAGTCTTCTCATATGTTACTGTTCTTCTGGGGAGCGTTTCATCAAGTGTCTTGTCAGTGATTGTTACAGACAAAAAGTGCTCTCAGCCAATCAGATGCAAGGATTTCAGTAGCTTATAACAGTTGTCGGTAAAAATCACTGACAAAACGCTTGATGAAATGCTCCCCTGGTCAATCTGTTGATAGTTACCATTTTGTTTGTTATTTTCCATGACTATTTTAATGATTATTGCACAATTATGTGTAATAGTATTCAACTAATCTGATTCAATATTTTAATATTGTCCATTTTAAGAAAAAGCAATGAACGGTAAATCCTCTTGCAAGTAAGATTCATTATCTTTCATAATTAGATTAAAATGATTTTATCAGATTTATGAAATGCTGTGTCATGTACTATTTATTCGATGATGCGAGTACATGTTTGATTAAACACATACATGCATGTAAAAGAAGGTAAAATTTGATTATTATTCCATCAAACAGTCTTCTCCCTAGAAAAACAAACGGTCTTCTTTATTTTAGTTAACATTTCTCCTGCATATATTGAATATAATCCTACCCCTTCTCTCTCCATAGGCTGCATACACGTATGAACAAGCACAGAACAAGATAGATGATAAATCACAAAATGATGCTCTTGCTATCGGTTTAAGAGGACTCAACACGCTCGCTAAGATTCTCAAGCAAAAGAGAATTAACAATGGGTAAGCTGATTCAGTATGTATTTGGACTGAATGGAATGGAATTGAAGGTTTTATCATTTTATTGTAACCAGTGGATTAATTGGAAAAGATCTACAAATTGATAAGAAACATACAACAATGAAAATGTGCATAATTAAAAAGTATTATCAATGTATAACATGAACATTTGCTTGAAATATTGGAGGACGGTACATATAAAATGATGTATTTAATGAAATATTTTAATGTGGCTATGTTTGATGCATATTGTTTATGTAGACATGTAGTATGTCTCATTGAATTACCATTCAAGGAGCTGAAATTTAGAACTTGATTTTATGGAGTACAACATATTGACAAAATCTTTATGATGAATAAATGTGTATTTTTAGAAAATCTTTTTGTACGGTGATAAGTGCTGAATGAAATAGTTTAAAAATTTGATTCTATTCTCTTTATACATTGACAAAATAACTATCTTGTCTCTACTTTATTTATTTTGTAGTTGCATTAATCTTCTTGTAATCCTCTTGTCTTTTTTATCTTTAAATCTCTGATGTGTTGTTATATACCACATACTATTTATGTTTACATCACATGTAACATATTGGGAATGAAAGTTAAGTAGAAATTGAAACTTCTACATCTCTTTGTCTCTCTTGTGTCTTGTTTTTTTATGTGCTGCTGTCTTCCTATACTATTGCCTTCTCTTTCTTCATTTCTTATAATTTTGTCCGTTATCCTCTCATCTCTCTCATTCTACAGAGCTCTGACGTTAGCTTCCTCTGAGATCAGATTCAGTATGGACAGTGAAACTCATGATCCAATTGAAGTGGAGAGGAAAGTCATGCGGTGAGTCAACGCTCTCTTTTATTTATGGTAAAACATGAAAGAAAGGATTACAAGCCGTTTCAGATGTTTTATGAGTTATGTATCAGCTGAAAGATAAAAAAGAGCTCTCTTGAATGAAACTGCTAGTTGATAGTGAGGTTCACAATCCCTTTAGGACAGAGAGAAAGGTCTTGTGTAGAGGATATGTTCTTTAATTTATATAAAAAGAGCAATATTTAGGGTAAAAAAAGAAAGAGGAGTTCTTGCTACATGTAGGTAAACTGGTGTGGACAATAAATTGTGTGCAATTATTTCCTTGCAGACTGATTTTTTTTCCTGGTTACCATCAGTTATAAAGTGTTTCATAGGAAAAAGGACCTTATGTTATTTGTGTTTGTGTTTTCTCACGATATGTAGATAATCTGTCTTGACTCAAAGTTCTTTCTTTGATATTTTACTGGCCAATATAGAAAACAAAGCAAAACATAAATATCTTTGAAATTACCTTGCACTTTCAAAGTTCTTTTCACAAAATTTAGCCCTCTTTCAACTGCTTTAATTTTCTCTTGATTTCTCTGTCATTCTTTCCTATTTTAGCGAAACCAATTCCATGGTTGAAGAGTTCATGTTGTTGGCTAACATCTCAGTAGCACAGAGGATTAGACAAGAGTTTCCTCAGAGTGCTTGCCTTAGAAGACATCCTGTACCTCCTCCATCTAACTTTGAACCCATCATCAAAGTAGCTCTCACACGGGTAAGTCAAATGACTGTACAACACATGTTCTGGAGTTGCTTACACGAGTCAAATCCTTAACTTTAACTCTTTACCTGCTTTGGTTGACTGATGAAACAAACATTACACTGCTCGATGCACCTGTACTCGCTCGCCAAGATAAGGGCTCATGCGAAACGCAACTCGGGCTTCGGTCCCACACGCACCTTCATGTTATCCTTTATTTCCTTCATGCTCGTAAACTTTTGACTTATAGAATGTCAGGTAAAGTTCTTTGAGGTTGATTTTATACTTTATAGCAGGACACTAATTATTTTTTCAGGTGATTGGTACGCTTTAATACTCAAAACAGTGTGGCAGTCTACAATTTCAATATGAAGCGAATAAAAGTTAACCGTGGACCTGACACCATACCTAATCCTAGACCCAACCCAAGACCTGACCCAAATCATAAATCTTGATGAAATACAGGACCATATCAAATGTTGCCTGCTCTAAGGTATGAATGCTGGTCAAGATTTTGTGGTGTAGATGCAATCTATCTGTGAATAACACTATTTTTATGCAGAATATACATTTCACACTAAATAAACAAAGTAAAAGTGTATTAGTAAACGAAGAAGCTTGACTGGGGAGGAATTTTTAATTTGTAAACAAATCTTTTGGCATATTACTCCCAGTGTTAAAGATCGTATGCTCGATCTGTAATGAAAAACACAAGTCAGAAAAAATTGGAACCAGCGGGATTCGAACCTGTCATCTACTGCTTGCCGGGCAGCGACTTAACCACCAGGCTATTCTGGTTCACGGCCAAGTCACGATGAACTAGAATCAAATACCCAAGATCCTCTTCTTTCTGACTCATTAATATTCAAACGGTCCGCCGTAGACAATGGTTAGTAAACGAAGAAGCTTGACTGGGGAGGAATTTTTAATTTGTACACAAATAAAAGTGTATTAGCCTCTTGTATAGTATTTATATATCCACCAGGCATTAGTCCATATCGTCAGAATATTATTTAGTATGGCTTCGTTTATGGCTCTTATAGCATCAAAGGAACTCTCTTCTAATACTGCACTTGGTTCAAGTGAGACAACCACATAATCTGACTTGTCTGAGGACAGTTAGACAGGCAGGATTCAAACTCTTAGCCTGTGTCCTGAAAGTCAAAGTAATGAAACTTTATTCATTGCACCAACATCTTAATACATGTAAGATGTTATCATTTGTCTGAACAGTCTTGATTTCTTTTTACAGGAGCAATATTTGAAGGTGATATTTTTAATAGAGTATACTGGCGAGGAACGCTAACTATTCATGGCAGTACATATTTTAGCGATTGATTGTTCCATATCTTTGATTCTCCTTGACAGGGTTTTGAATTGCAAGTGGACAGTGGTAAAGCACTAGCTGATTCTCTAGACAAGGCTGAGATTCCCTCCATTCCGTTCTTCAATCAGTTACTACGAATGATGACCACACGATGTATGACACAAGCTCTCTACTTCAGCAGTGGTATGCTACCAGAGGATGAGTATCTTCACTTTGGATTAGCCTCTCCTATCTACACTCACTTCACTTCACCTATCAGAAGGTATTCAGTCATCAGGATGATGACGGCTATGATGATGATGATGATGATGATGACTATGATGATGATGATGATCATCATCATCATCATGATTATCATTCTTATCACCACTTTAATAACCATCATCCTCCTCCTCCTGGGGAGTGTTTCATCAAGCATTTTGTCAGTGATTTTTACCGACAAATTTGCTCTCAGCCAATCAGATGCAAGGATTTCAGTAGTTTATAACAGTTGTCGGTAAAAATCACTGACAAAACGCTTGATGAAACGCTCCCCATCCTCCTCATCATCATTGTCCCTTCCGTCCTCTTTTCCCTTTTTGTATTTTGACTGAATGAAATAATACGCTTCTCGACATTGATTTAAGTGATTCCGTTATATCCATCGATCTCTATCAGTGGATAAAGCAACGCCCTCTATGTGTGATGCGACCGGTCGCCATGTTTGGGCTCGCAGAAAAACACTGCCGCTGTACTGTTTCACTACAATTTTATGAATTTTTAGAATCAAATAATTTAGCACTGTGAAGTCTTTTCCACAAATTAAATGCAAAATCAGGCAAAACAAGTGTACCCTTACAAATTTTAATGGCGATTTAATGTGACAATCAGTATAATGTCATTTTTGAATAAAAAATCAAATCACATATCTTTTGAATAGGAGTACACTGGAATTGTACACAGCAGACAATGTCCCACGCCATGTCCCACGCTATGTCCCACGTGGTCCCACGTACTGTGTTTGAGTTGTAGGGCTCCTTATTTTGATAGTGTGGCCACATGAACTGCTCGCATTAAGCCGTGTGTACAATGCTATATCCACGTGAGGTAGAGATCGATGGTTATACCATATGTGTGTGTAGTGTATGTTATGCATAATGGTTGAAAATTCTCTCTATGCATACTCTTTCCTGCCATCATTCGCACAGGGCTTGCCTGCTTTGTGTCTTCAGAATTGCTTCATTGAGCAAGACAGTTGTGCTCTAAATCTCTCCTAATTTTGTTTTTGTTAAAAAAAGATTTCACCCAGAAATATCATTGTTTGCTGTAGTATTATACTTGCAGCCCGAAAGAATTCAGACTCATGTTGATTCATTGCCCTTTTCATGCATTGCAAATCTGTGAAACTGCCTTTAATGTTTGATTTGAATGCAGAGTACTTCCATTCATACTTTTTATTACATACAACCCAGCATGAGCAAAGGAGCAGCAATAAACCAGAGTTTATTTAATGTTGTAGGTATTCTGATGTGATCGTCCATCGGATGTTGTCCGTTGCAATTGCTGCTGATACCTGCTACCCGGAACTCCTAGACAAGGCAAAGATTCAGGTAAATACAATAGGTACAGTGAAACATGTCTATAAAGACCACTCCAGGGAGACAAGAAAAGTGGTCTTTATGAGCAGGTGTTCTTTATGTACAGGTTCCTTAAATACATGTCACAATGAGAAACACTTTTCAAGGGATACAAAAATTATGGTCTTTATAGACAGGTGGTCTTTCTATACAGGTGGTCACTAAAACAGGATTGCTTGTACTTGATACTAATCCATTTGATACCAAATTAATGAAATACCAAAGTCACCTTTGTGCTAGGATGAACTCTTTCTGTTACATGTTATGTTTTTTGTAATACCTTGATACTAAGTCACCAAGTGTATGCTGTTTATCAGTTGCAGATCTATGTTATTTACTTTTCATATAGAGTACCGAAGTGTGACGTCATCAAATTTTGATTTTTGTATTTCAGTATTTTTATGACAATATTTAGGTAGAGCATGATGGAAAACGTTCGCACATCAAATTTGACATGAATCAGTTCATGGTGGCCCAAGGTGTGGCTATATGAATATCTAATTAGCCCCATTGAAATCAGTGTTAAATTGGCCTGGTTCTAAACTGTTAAGAACCAGGCCAATTTACACTGACTTCAATGGGGCTAATTAGGTATTCATGTGGCCATATCTCGGGGCCCAATGAGCCAATTGCCATAAAATTTGGGCTCTGGATGTTTTTCACCATGTTCCTTTGAGATATGGTATAAAAAATGTCAAAATTAAAAAATAGCTTTTTGTGACGTCATCGCTTCGGTACTCTATATTCTAAAGGCATCAGATTCATGCTTTGCCTGTAGATGTTACTATTCATTCCTCTTGTATTCACATTGTTATATGCATTTAGGAGATCTGTGACAATCTGAATTATCGTCATCGTATGGCACAGTATGCAGGGAGAGCTTCAGTGGATTTACATACTCAGGTAGGAACATATTCATTTCTTTCCATGCGAGAGTATCAATGATCTTTGAAGGTAGAGGTTTGCATGGTGGTACTGCTAACGTGGAGAAGGTTTATGGTTCACCATATGTGGTTAGTCCCGAAAAGGAGTATTGAGTTAAGAAGAAGAAAGTAGAGAAAAGTTGAGAGGAGAAGAAGGGAAAGGCGAGATAGAAATTCAGGGAGTGTAGAAGTAATCTTTCTTGAAAGTGTGAAGTCCTGAAAAGGACTGTAAACCAGATGAGAAGGCTGAGAGTGGAGAAGACTCAACGTTTCGGACAGGTTGACTGTCCTGATGACGGTCATGATAAGATTGTCATTGTAATGTTTATTCTGTAGATTGTTCTGTGTAGTGAGTTTGTATGACCTATCTCTTTATTATGTGGTTGAAATAAATTGAATTGAATTGAACTGTGTCAATATATTCATGACGGTATGTATTCTTATCTGTATGTGAGATCATTCATGTGATTATGTTTGGGTAAGTATCCCTAGTTTTTCATGAATACTAGAAAAAGATGTGACTGATGACATGTGTTGATTGCTGTGACTGTGACTCTGAAATCTCTTTTAAACAAACGTGAATGTGAGGGATTATAATTTGTGTGTATAAAGTGGACACTTCTGCTCTGTAGCTGTGCGCAGTGTTTGCTATGTACATGTATATGTTTTTCACAGAAGCATATATTGTGGCAGTTGACATATTAAGAGGTATTTATAGTCTAGCACATCTGTTACACATTTTAATCATCTAAAAATATATGTGATTAAATATGAAATTTTCTGAGGATGGATGTTCTTGCGAGCAATTTTGTAATCTTTTCACACAGCTAGTTTACTGAAATATGGATTAGGTATGAATGATTTTTATCATTTCATTTTAACACCCCTATAAAATTCAATGAAAATCTCTATTTGAATGAGAATATTCATACATGTATGATATATGTAGTTCATAGATTGGTACAACTTTCAGAAGATCAAGGAAAATCGAGTTTCAAATTTATTAAAAAAGAAGATATTCATGGCATGCAGTATAATACAAGACTGAGGTTCCCCATACAATAGACCACTTTTCTACTGCCCGAAACCATGGGGATGGCAAGTTATCTATTTTTCTTGGTATGTTTCATAGCATCTCAGGAGGTGGAAGCCCCCTTGTATACATTGGCTGTTGCTATCTCAGTCAAGACTACGGCATTATTTTGGGTCATCAACTTTTATTTAGGAAGTATGAATAAGATTTGAACTTATGAGTGGGAAAATATTTTTGAAGGATTGTCACAGGCCGATTGGTAATATGAAATATTTGTGTCACGCATTGTGATGTATCGATTGCTCAATTACAGTTCTAGTATTTAGTACATTTTAGTACATGTGTTGTTCATCTTATGTAATGCAACCTGTGATGCAACGAACAAAGGTTATACCAGGGTATTGTATTGTAGCACAGGTTTTATAGCACAAGATTAACAATGTTAGTGTTGGATACAGCACACGCATTTTGTGTAAGTTGTCTTGGTCTGTTTACTATGCCTATACCAGCTATTTGGATTTATGCAAATTATATCAAATGCACAAAGTTGCTTTTTGGACAATAGAACTGAATCGTTATAGACACTATGAACATGGCGAACAAAGAAGAGACCAAAATATACAGCTCCTCATTGTACCTTCCACACTTGGTCTGGTAGACAAAAGAACATCCCTTCATTGCTATTATGTAAAAATATGTAGAACAGGTGTCACATGCATATTCACCTGTTCTACTTATTTTACATAATAGCAGTGAAGGGATGCTCTTTTGTCTACCAGAACAATTGTGGAGGGTACAATGAGGAGCTGTATATTTTGTCCGCTTTCTTTGTCATCGTGTTCATAGTGAGAGACAACATGGGATCACAAATCCACAAAAAACTTCAATGGAAAGAACTTTTCGAGGTTCATAAAGTGTCAAGTTGACTATTTCTAATCTATTTTAACATAACACACATGCCTTTTGTTTTGTATGCCTTTGTATGTGAGCAATAATATCTTCAATAGATTTCCAGAGATTTAATACAACATGAAGACAATTACATGTCTGTTATACAGGTGATGACCTCTCTTTTTATTGTGTCTTAAATTGTATGCCATTCACTAAAGTTGTTGCTAGGCTGGGCAAACGTTGAACAAGCTTCCTACCTATGCAGGGAATCCTTGGGGGATTCAAATGAATAATATGCATAAAGTTTGAATGCATAAAGTTTGAATACATTGATGTGATGGTTGATCTCATTTCTGTAAGTTCTTGCACAGTCTATTTAGCTGAAGAGTGCCCTCTATTGATGAGGGAGGTTATGTGCTACTTAGTATGTAAATTATATGCATGGCAATCACCCACTCCACCCGTCACTGTTTTCTAAGCTCTGCCCACGATATGATTCTGTGTACCTGTGTGTATGTGTTAGCGAAGGTCCCCTTGCTTTGATGCCACAATTGTGTTATTTTAGGCCACACCCCCAAATTTGATTGACAATGCATTTGGAAAAATCAGGTGATCTGTATGTTTGGGTGTGTGGAGCAGCTGGTGTCTGAGAGTACATGTAAGTATATGTATGAAAAGACAGCCAAGTATTTTCTGCCATGTGTCAGTAAGCTACAGGCATGGTACCTTTCTTGCAATTATTCCTTTCTTTTCCTTCATGCCATCAAATTTTTCAGGAAGAGAAAATAAAATTATGGGGAAATAACAGGAACTCTGCCAAAGGGAAAAAAACACAGGATAGGGTTGAATTGAGAAGTGCACTAGTTACCTAGGGCAATAAATGGGCCAGTAGTAGTAATAGAAGTATATAGGCATCTGTATGTGTGTGTGTGTGTGTGTATGTGTGTTTGCCTGTTTTTAAAGAAAATGGCAATGTTTTGGTCTGGAAGATTCTTTGTCCGGATGATGAGATCGTTTGGAATTGGTATTTCTGATTCAGAATATTGCAATTGTTCTGTAATTAATGGATAATGTGTCAAAATACTGCATGGGTTGTGAAATGGGTCAAACGAATGGACTTTAATATATGCCCGTATTCTTGAAAGGTGCCTAACTTCAAGCCCCCGCCCGCCTAAGTGTGTAGATTTAGGCCACTGAATTATGGAGAGCCAAATGTCACCTGCTTTTAATCCTACAAAATCACCATAGACTCCTTCTAGTTCAGGAATTAAATGCAAATACTGTACAAAAACCTAATAAAGATATTGATTTCTGATGCTCATTTCGTGTCAGAAAATTATTTTGTTTTCTTATTTTGTTGTATAATAATTTATACAGGACTTCTGGGTTGACAATTGGCCTTCCATAAATTAGTGGCCTAAGTTAAGCCAGACTTAACTTAGGCCACTTTCGAGAATATGGGCCATTGACTATGAATTATAATTTCATTAATCCTCAGTATCGGACTCTAAACATCAAAATTTACTTGGAAAAGGAGGGAAAATATAATCATAGTTTATAGTTGACAGTTGGTCTAAAAAGTTATATTCTACTATTTCTTCTTTATTCTAAAGGAGGAAGTGAATCTTGAAAAAGTAAAGATGGCTTGGCCAGGGAACCTAAAGTAGCATCAATTCACAGGAAGCACAGTTTTAAAAATATGTCTTCCTCTTTTAAACAATCAAGTTGACAGTTCAGATGAGATTATTCAAGAAAAGAAGCAAACAATGTTCAAATATTCTGCTACTTGACAGACTTCCCACGATGGTCCATATTTCTCCACAATAACAACCCTTTACAATACTGTATTTGATATTACCTGGTAGCATAGATTTACTACATACACTGTTAGATGAGGGGTGGTGTAATGTAATTCTTTATGTACTTCCTGGTTCCTACTACCAGTTAACTCCTATATCTCTCTCCATGTATGAAGATTTCGCTTGGGCCTATATACGCCTATTTACAAGACTTTACTATTGTAGCTCTTTATCATATAGGGGTACATTTTTATCTTTGAGGATTTCTTTTTACAGCCCATTTAGGTCTAATTTTTGTAAATAAGATTTCTGTCATTTTACTTAGCTGATGCAAAGCAAGAAGGTAGCTGATGTGATGATTTTTTTTCCTTGAGTGAATTATTTAAACACATGATATATGAAAAGAAATTTATTTCCCTGGCCAGGATGAAATTCCAATGTATGACAGACACGTGTAAAAACTTATAATGGACAGCACTTTGTGATTTGTACAAACAAACCTCTGTGAGTTGTTGTTGCTGAAGAATCCATGATAAATCTATCTACAGGTATAATTTGATTCAAGTAGAGCAATATGAAACCATATTCAACGTGTTTCATTCTGATCTCTGTTTTGTCACCAGAACTTAAATGTTGTGTCTTTAGAAGCCAAACTGGACTTTGTAATGACAGTCAGTGAATTCAACTATGCAAACAGTAATGCGAAATATTGTAGTAGGAGCTCTTTTTTTCCTTTTTTTTTTAAATCCATGAGCACACTCTTTATATTTAAGGGGGGGGGGGGGCTGCTGATCTCCTTTCTATATTTTTTCATGGGCATTGATGACATCAAGCAGGTTTTGTGTCTTATCCTTGGTGTAAGCGACGAGCTGAGAAGACTCCATGGTGTAAGCCAGGCAATGATGCATGTGTAATACAAGGTTCAATATTTATAATATTTCAGTACTCGGGAATATACAGTATTTAGGTCTACAGGGTAAATCTAGATTCTATTTCTGTGAGGCCCAAAATGCCTAGTTTTGAGTTTGTGTAAGTCAGTCTAAAGAAGAATACTGTATGAAGTATGTGCTTTAAAGGGTGCCATTACTTATATCTACTGTACCTGGGATTCAATAAGAAGTATTGGACCATGTCAGATTTACTTTAGGGTTCAATAATAGTACAGTTGCATCTGTGACACAACAGCTTTTATACTTAGAGTATTTTCTCCAGATTTCAATTCAGTCATGCAGAACAACTCCCCTCATCATGGGGAAGTTGTTTTGCAGAGCGTTGTTCTGTGGTATGGTAGGGCATAGATTCCAGAACTGTGGCTTATAATTTTGAAGAATTTCAGGAATGTTAAATGCTCGAATGGTAGTGTGTTTTGCAGAAAGCACAAGTGTGCTTAAAATATCACTGCAATCACTTTAGTAATCATTTAATGATTTTATCACAGATTTAGGGCCTGGCCGAGAAACACTGTATGTAATTATATTATTAAAATATGGGTCTAAATTGTTTTCCTGTGTCATCATGTCCAAGTGTTCATTGTACATGTACCTTTCATTCCACTATTGGGTTAACTTGTTTAGTAGATATTGGGCCTGGATGTGTGAATAGGTAATAAATGTTTTCAACCAGGAATGTGACTTCCTGTGACAGTTTCTCAGTTTAATTTCCCAATTCTTCAAACTCTTTTCCCACTCATGCATCAATGATTTCAGTATTGTGTGCATAATCCTGTACGAACAGGCATAGGTGGAATCTGTTTTTGTACCAAGTATTACAAAAAAAATGCTAAAATGAAGACCTACTTCCTTGTCTCTAGTTGGTTTCTTTATTGCACAAGGACAAAGTCTTAAAGCTTGTTACTTTCTTCTAGTTATCATTTCATAGTACCTTCTTGGTTGTTGATAATTAAAACAGCCTGCATTGTGAACTGACATTTTAAATTGAATTCTTTTTATCTTGAAAGAAGTAGAGAAAATTACCTTAAATTACAATTGAGGAAATAGTTATATCATGAACCATCGGCTGGGAAAAAAAAACCCAAAGGAAGGTACACATTTATACATGGCACGAATTTGCCAGTTCCTACATCACAGAGAAAGCTTTTGTAATATATGGAAAACATTGATTTCCTGTACCGTAATCAATAATCTGGAATAACATGGCATGGGGTTTGGGGCTAAGAGTGGAAAACAGAGAATAACCATGGGCATTTAAATTCATGAATAGTGATTGTTGTTGGTTTGCATTAAAGCCTTCAGCTATGCAGCTTATAATAACATAAGCAGGTAGACATTGAAGACTGGCATATAACAGAAAGTGAAATTTGTTTCTTCGGGCAAGTATGTAGTGTAGTGTACATATGGACTTATATGTAAGCTTCTTTTGAGCTTGCAGCAGTGTGAAAAACTTTTTTTTTTTTTTTTTGGATATTTTTTATTTTCTGGTGAAGAAAATGCTAAGCTGATACCGGTGTCATAAATAATATGTTTGGAGAAATTGTGCCAATTTAGAACAGATGGTGCCAATTGAGAACCGACAGGACCCGGTAACCTTGCATGATACCATTTTATCTTTAAAAAAAAAAAGGAAATAATAATTAACCCCCCAAAAAATTTTAACTACCAAAAAAAAAAGAGGAGTCAATTGTATTATTTTAAATGATTAAAGTCTGCAAAAAAAAAAAATAATTAAAAAATAATGAAAAAATTATTGGTGATAATAATCAAACTTGACTGATTGCCATATAACAATAATTAACAACAACAACATCTTATGTCAGGGATGTACATGCAGGACAACATACATGTAACAATAAACATTCTTTAGCCAATACGCTTCTAATATCCCTACAGAAAAAGTGCAGGTTTTTTGTTGTCTATCATGATGTAGTATACAAAGCTGTATGCCTACATGTACCACTGTATCTTATACAGTGCAGTAACACGTATTAATGTAAAAAAACAAGATTATGCAATATGCATCTTGTTATGATGCAAATGTACCAGCATCTCCAGAAGTCACATGATAAGAGGATGAGTGATACTGATAGCATTTCCAAACCGGATCACTTTCCCAGCTCTCTTAGACACAAACGTATATATATACAGCCATGGAAAAAATGATTAGACTAAGAATGGTTACTGAAAGTGTTATAATTGTGGTAAGAAGGAAACAAAATATCATAAAAGCAAGGTACAATTGCTGGAATTTGTTATTCATTCAATGAAATACAAAGACAAATCATTTTCATTAGTTTGAATGCATATTATAGTACCTTTATTACAGAAGCTTGGTCTAATAATTTTTTCCAGGGCTGTACATGTACATGTATATGCCATTTCCCCCCCTTTTCATATGGTTTTAAATTCAGCCGCTTTTATATGTAGTAAAGGATTGTAACAAAACCACAAAAATACAAAGTAAATGCATAATATTAATAGTATTACTGGGTTCTAGTAGTGCTCATAGTGCTCATATCTGGGGGCATATACATGTGTGCAGCCTTCAAGATGCTCCTGTATCATTACCCAGGCTTTAGTACTGCTGCTATTACAGATGCTCTAGTATTCACAGGGTTAATTCCTACCAAGTAACCATGTGCTACACCTTGGTCGAGAATGGCAAATTTAGATTGATGTTCTAGCCAAAAGACATCGTTGCCGGCCAGGATTGGAACCGTCAACCTCTTGATTGAAAGCCAAGTGAATGAACCACTATACCACAACATTCCCATTACGACAAAACATGACAAAAATGAAATGTATGGATTTTCAGACTGATTGTTTCTAGACTCCCCCCCCCCCCCCCCCCCCCCCCCCGTCCCAAAGTAATTTAATTTATACAGGGGCTCCCTAAAGGGGATGTATCATTATACACCAAAGAATCTCTGAAAAAGCTGTACAGTCTTCAAATATTTATATGAAGATGAAAGCAAGGATTTGAATGATTTTTATCTTTGAAAGGAGAAAATAGTATATTGCTACTAATACATGTATGCCCATGAAGCTAGACTGTAAGATATTATTGTTGCTTCTTGTTCCTCATTTAACTGTGAATACATTAGGGGCAAAAGTGAAAGTGTAACCAAATACGATGTGGCACACAGGATCTGGCATTGAAGTAGAGTCTTAGTTTACAATATTTGTGTTTTATAAAGTTAACTACGGTTAATTAATGCCCACGTCTGTGGGGGCGTTGCAAGACCATTTTGAATGGTGGGGGGGGGGGGGGGGGTTGTCGGACCAAATTTGATGAAATGTAAAATAAACATGAAATAATTATTAATTCTTTAATTCTTTACCTGATAAGTTGAAAATGTGAAATGACAACTTTACAGATTTACATATCAAAATGTTGAATAGTGCATGTACAAAATAATATTACACCCAATCCACAATCTGCCTGTAATGATGCCCCTACCCACACAGACTTTAATAAGGATCAGTGCTTTAGTGTCTTCCTACTGTTTTTGTCTTAAATTTCAGTATTTAAATTTAGGGTATGGAAGTGAAACCACGTATACCGCAATCTTGTCATAAATGTGTCTCTCAGTGATTATGAAAAAGAGAAGAATGAAAATGAAATAAGCTCTCAATAGTTGTATAAATAGGAAGGTAATGATGACATGCACATGTAACACTGGGAGAAAACCATACCGTACTTGTATGTAATTTAAATCAATTTTTTATTTTTTATTTTTTTTTTTTGGGGGGGGAGGGTTAAACCAAATATGGAGATATTATTGCGTACATATAGAATCTATACCTATTACCAATTTCTAGTTCATCTACCTTGAAAATATTGCAATCTTTTGTGAATGAATATAATGTCATGTACTAGAGTTTTTCTCCTCTGAACATTCTTTTGTGTATTGCTGTAAAATTTGATACATATTCTCAATGGTGAGTCATTTTGCCCTTGTGTGAAAATGATTTCTAAGCCCAGTAATTTTGCTTCAGTAATCCATTGCAATGCTTTATATTATTTAATACTATACTTCATGCTACTGTATGTTTCATACTCTGTTTCATAATATGTTCATACTATGTTTCATACTATGTTTCATACTATGTTTCATACTATGTTTCATACTATGTTCATACTATGTTTCATACTATGTTCATACTATGTTTCATACTATGTTTCATGCTATGTTCATACTATGTTTCATACTATGTTTCATACTATGTTTCATACTATGTTTCATACTATGTTCCATACTATGTTCCATACTATGTTTCATACTATGTGTCATACTATGTTCATACTATGTTTCATACTATGTTTCATACTATGTTTCATACTATGTGTCATACTATGTTTCATACTATGTTTCATACTATGTTTCATACTATGTTTCATACTATGTTCCATACTATGTTTCATACTATGTTCCATACTATGTTTCATACTATGTTTCATACTATGTTTCATACTATGTTCATACTATGTTTCATACTATGTGTCATACTATGTTTCATACTATGTTTCATACTATGTTTCATACTATGTTTCATACTATGTTTCATACTATGTTTCATACTATGTTCATACTATGTTTCATACTATGTTTCATACTATGTTTCATACTATGTTCCATACTATGTTTCATACTATGTTTCATACTATGTGTCATACTATGTTCATACTATGTTTCATACTATGTTTCATACTATGTTTCATACTATGTTTCATACTATGTTCATACTATGTTTCATACTATGTTTCATACTATGTTTCATACTATGTTCCATACTATGTTCATACTATGTTTCATACTATGTGTCATACTATGTTCATACTATGTTTCATACTATGTTTCATA
The DNA here is from genome assembly GCA_025617745.1 of Heliocidaris erythrogramma. Lineage (NCBI taxonomy): Eukaryota > Metazoa > Echinodermata > Echinoidea > Camarodonta > Echinometridae > Heliocidaris > Heliocidaris erythrogramma. The sequence continues at coordinate 40,526,994 of CM046867.1, forward strand.
CTATGTTTCATACTATGTTTCATACTATGTTTCATACTATGTTTCATACTATGTTTCATACTATGTTTCATACTATGTTTCATAGATGTTCGTTTATTAATTGTAATTTGCAGACAGACACTTCATTCTGTTATGCTGCACGTATAAGAATTATGCACATTTAAAATTTTGTGCTGTATTACTGAAATACTATTATATATTTTACGCTTTAATACCTGACTGGAGGACTTGCGGAAATGGTTCCATTATTCAAAAGAACCTCATGAGGCAGTTGTAATTTCAGTATTGTGATATGATATTTATATAGTTTTTAATGGGGTATATAATGTAGGCTAATTATTTGTATGAAAAGATTTGATATGATTTTCAATATAATTTTGACATGATTTTCAAATGACTTTCAAATTTTTTTTTATATGGTACTTTGAAATGTGATTTTGATATGATTATTAACATTTTAGTGAATGTTTTTGTATAATTTTGACATGTTTTTCTTACTGTTTTCCCCAAGTAAGAGGGTAAGCGGAATTCTAGAGACTGATTGTGTAGCTAAGCTGTTATTTGATTGCATTACTTATCTTCAATCAGATAAAACCCCTACTCATGGAAGAAACCCAACCTTTTTTATGTGAAGGCCTTTTTGACATAATTGGAAATGATTTTATTTCGTTATAGTTCTAAGCAAGATTGTTGTTTGTCTGTGAGAGCCAAAAAGGCATCACATTCATGTAAAATAATATTAGTAAACAATCCTTTTGGCCCACAGCAGGAAGATATGTTTTGGAAAACCTGCTGGACTGGATTCCTTGTTACTTTAATCTTTTTGGCATGTGTACAAACACGTAATGAGTTCACTGAATTTGTTAGTTGTGACATTTTATTTCTTGTCTCTTTGTCATTATGTGTTAGACATTATTTCTGCAAACTTAATCACATTATTTTAAACTAGTTTTGAGGTTTGTACACTTGACAGATATTGTCCTCGGGAGCAGCCTTGTCTTGTGTACAATGTGTGAGCCTTGAATCTGGTTGGTCCTTGTGTTTAATTGATATAATACTCTATTTGCTCATTGGTTTGTCCTGGTTTTTTCTTGATAAAGATGGACATGCCAATTAAGAGGAACACATATGTGCTCTTGGCTTCTTAGTTCAATTAAAAATCTACATTACAATGTCAAACTTCTTTAGAAATCAGACAATTAACATTGTAAAAGACTGCAGTGGTATGATACAGACCACATTTCAAACAAGTTCATGGCTGTTTCTCATCACTGTAATGATTACTTAGAGAGTCATTGTCAGTCATAGTGTATCATCATCTTCAGAGCTATATGGGTCCATCTTAATTTGGTCTCTAAGGAGATAGAGTTGTAAGGTCATGTCTACAATATTTATAGCATGAAACAAAAGAAAATTGACATTCTTCATTGCAGTACGCTAAAACTTAATCAGTACCTTCGTTATTGATAGTCGTTTGAAATCAAATTAGAACAACCATTCTGAATGGTTCAGGGTCTGCCCATTCAAGAAGAGCGCTTGCAACAATGATTTTGATTGGTCAGTACCGATCAGTTGCAACTTGCAATCAATCCCAACTTTCTTGCAACACCCCATTAGTTGCAAAATTATATTTCTTTATGCTAGGGTGTTACTGTATCTTCAGCTTGTGCAATAGGTACTCTATCCCTTTTGCAGACTTGCACAAAATTCTGCGAAACTTTGCACAGGTTTACTAGACATCCTGTAGATACTGCCTATGAAATTTCAAGGTCACAAGTTCTATAACTCCTTTGTAAGAAATGAAAATCTTGCTGTTGTCGCAGAGGGAGCTATTCAGAAATCAACGCAAGTACATGTACTAGTAACGGTCAATAATAATTGTAAAACTTACGCAATTTTTTTCAAGTTGAAAAAAATAGAGTGTTACCAAATTATTGTTATTACTTTAATACTTAAAAGCAAATTATAATCCTTTCACATCCACACTAGTTTTCCAATTATGATTCTTTAGTTATTTATTGCATGCTCACACAACTTCAAAATTTAGGGCTGCAAAAGGGATGAAGTACCTTTAAAGGGATACGCCACCGGGCGGCCGTGGGGAAAGTCAGGATTGCGTACGCCCCATTCACTCGTACACAAAGTTTGTGGGTCGAACACGTCCGTTGGACTAAGTGGGATTACATTTCGACTGCACGAGAGCTCGAGCTCAGGCGGAGCGTGCATGTTTGTGCGGCGACCAGTCTATCCGAGGTTTGCGCCCCGCGGGGCAACGGCATGATCAGGTAACGATCACGGTGCCCTCTCGCGGCATTAAAACGTCCACAATCTGCGGTTGAGTATCCCTTTAAATTCTTTTAACTATTTTTAATTTCAAGTACAAATTATTGAAAAACTTTTTATTGCCTCAATTCTGAATTTTTGAATAATTTACATGTGAAATTAGACGGAAACCTCAAGAACAATGACATTCAGAGTTCCAGTCCCAAATCAAACAGGATATACATGTAAAAAAAAAAATTGTAGGCAGAAAATAACCATGGATGGAATTTGAGTTGGTATGTAATAACAAGCTTATCTTTAGATAGCTTCAGCCGCATGTGATCAGATAGACAACATTTGTGTTTTCAATCAGGCTTAGGAACGAATGAACAGAACGTGCAGACACTCAAGTGTGGAATTCTCTTGAATGCTCTCTGTCCTTGCTCTCATGTTTTCTTCCCTCCTATATCTATTGGAGTGGAATAGAGGGACAAAGTAAAGGTGTATGCATGTACATAAAATGGTGTTTGGCATATTATTGTGTGTGCGAGTGTGTTTCTTTAAAAAAAAAAAGAAGAAAGGTTTATATCATAAGAGTTTTCACTTTTGGATGAAATAATTTGATAGAGTCATATCTTGGTCACACTTCATGGGACACAGCTTGGAAATAATGGTAATAAATAATTACAATAATAGTTGGGTTTATGAAAACACTTTTCCCTCTCAATTCTCACCTGGATTAAGAGAGCTAAAAATAGATGAATATCTCGCAAAAGGATGTTGATGCCATGGCAGGGGATTTGAACCCTGTAACAATAGGTCCAGAGTCTGATGACTTATCCACTAGACCACCACCCCTACATCTAGTATTTTGAATTATGGACTAGTGTGGCCCTTTGAAATTTTTGTCATGTTTTCCCCGGTCTATTTTGTGGAGAGGATGAGATAGTGTGTGATCTATCTTCAGACTTTTGACCTCCCGGATCAAGTGAATCATTTCAAGAATTTTTAAAAGTACTTTATGCTTAACTCATGAAGGCTATCTCCTGAATATATTGAGAAGACTGGGAGGAATATTTAGAGGTAAGGGGCAGGGAAGGGCGGGGGGGGGGGGGGGGGAGTTTTTTTTGGACAAGACAGCAGCCAAAGAATGAAACGAGAGGCAAAGAGGGACTGAAGGGAGGAGGGGGGGGGGGGGGGGGGTGGGGGAGCACATACAGAGAATAATGGACTATAGGGCGCAAAAAAGAGGAATGATTATTACAAAATTATTTCATGATACTGGTGCATTCCTGGCATTGTGTCATTTCAGTTTGATTTTAACCACAAAAAAAAAAAAAAAAAGAATATTGTGTTGCAATTAAGGCCTCTTCATTGTCAGGTAGAGAATGAGAAAGTGTTTTTTGAAGGGACTATGCAATCAACAAAATAATTTTCAATCTTTATCATTCTGGACAAAAATATATGAGACTTCCAAATTGCATTATTAAAGAGCATAAAGGGATAAAATAATTGTTATATTAAGCCAAGGCCTAGGCAGAAGTTAAAGGGAAGCTTGAGTTCTGGGACAGGTCAAAAATAATTTGTGAACTTTCTCATATTTTTTGTTAGTTTGGAAGATTATCATATTAGATAAGTCCCATGAAAAAGGATTGCTCTTAAAGTGCTCTCAAATTAAAAAAAAACAGGACAAGGAACAGCTGAAATGTTTGGGCCGAGCATTTGTGTGTAGTCCCATATCCACATGTTTGTGTGCAGTGCATGTGACTCTCAGCAGGATTGAGTCAATTTCTTATAATTTTGGTGACTCCAAACCCTTGCAGCATACACTCATTCTCATGCACTATATAATCATCCTTTCCTAATAGACCGCTTCTGTAATGTATACAAATTAATGCACACAAATTTATGCACATATATTCTCTGAGCACCTAGTGACGAGCTATTCCATGAACCTGCATTTTATAAATAGCCTCAATGCTTGGAATCCAGTTTGCATATATTATTTGTGGTTAGTCCGGCAAGCGTTCAGGTTGTTAAGAACAACCTTTGTTTGAAAGGTATGCATAAAATATGCATAAAATATGCATAAAATTTGCATACATTACCAGAGTGGTCTATTGCTTTGAGACAGTTTCTTTCACAATTCAATCTCATGACCAGAACTCAACTTTATCTTTAACTAAAAGTTCACTTCCTAGCAGCACATTTGAGTCATAGACTACCCTACTTACAGGTTTCTTTTACATTGATTTAGAAAGCAATTTTGGTATTCACTTTTAAACTTTTAAAAGTGTTTTTATGGAAGTAGATGGAAGTAGATTTTTAAGTTGATACTTTGAAAATGGGATACCAAAATGAAACCCTGAACATACAAAGCAAAGCAATTTTTGTGGTTGGTCCCCTTTAAAAACAGTTTTCGTATTATTTTTCTGATATTACAGAAATTGGAGCCTCATTACATGAGCATTCTAATTGAAACTTTCTGTCTCATGCTGTTATTACAATGCTTTTTGAAATATTATTGCAGACTAATGAGCATCTTCATGTGGCTATGGATCATCAAAATTTGTGTTTCGTGCTGTTTTTGTTGTCAAGCCAAAGTGTCAGCCCGTTTCTTTCAGCATCTCTTGATTTGACGAGTCCAATGAAGGCTTGGGCATGATGATTCTATATTTGACATGGGATCCAGCTGTGTGCTATCACGCATGCAGAGAAAGTAATTAAGTTGTGGGAGAAGTGATGGTATGCATCGAGGATTACATTTTCTTCAGAATGATGTACGAGCACCCACTGCATCTTCCCATAGCATCTAGTATCTTATTATAACCTGAGATAATGTAGGGCTCACTATAGCTACATGTGGGTAATTTCTCCAAGACAGCACAAGTACAAAAATAGGTCTTACTCGGTTGAAGTCTTTTTCTCCTCTGCACTGGGTGTGGCCCAGCCCTGATTTATTATTCATTATTCATTCCTAAATAAACCAATCAACAAGTGAGGTTACTTACTATTCATTACTAAATCAACCAATCAACAAGTGAGGTGAAGCAGAGTTTGAAAGGAATTCTATAACAAAGAAAGGGAACAACTTGAGAATGTAAAGCAATGAAGGAGGAATGATGATAACAAAAGCAAGAGGGTGGAATGCTAATATGAGCAATTCTGAGAGGCTACATGTATGTATGGTACAAGTGGAACTAAGGTTACATGAGGTGGACATTGGCTTTTTAAAAATAAACAGAGTAAAGATCATTAACCTTGATCACAGCAGAATCTAATAACATGTACAAAATAGTTCTCCACAATAACAAGGATGATACCTACAGGAGATGCATGTAAAAAAAACAGAAAGAAGAAATTATATTCGATGGGATAAATATACGGTACTCTCTTTTACTGGTAGTACATTGATAAGATATTTCCTTTTTTATATACATGTGGATTTTTTTTCTTATTTAGAATTAGAGAAAAATAAATATTTAGAATAAAAATGTGATATCTTCATTTATTTAAAAAACAAATCTATATTAAAGTATCATGCATAGACAAGTAAGAAAATATAAAAAGGTTTCATTATCACAAGTGTTGTTTTTCTTTGATTTCTTCCTTCTCTTTCTCCTCCTCCTTCTCCTCTTTCTCCTCTTCCTGCTCCTCCTCCTGCTCATTCTTCTCCTCCTTCTCCCTCTCCTCCCTTTCCTTCTCCTCCTTCTCCTCCTCCTGCTTCTCCTGCTTCTCCTTCTCTTCCTTCTCCTTCTTTTCCTTCTCATTATTCTCCTCTTCTCCTCTTCTCCTTCTTCTCCTCCTTCTCCTCCTTCTTCTCCTTCTTCTCCTCATCTGTCTCCTATCTCTCCCCCCCTCAATGTCATCACTATTTCTGTCTGCCCATCTTGTCTCGGCGAAGTACAATTATACAAGTTTCATCTTATGGTAGTGAAACATTACCAATGCAGCAATTCCTGATCTCACATACTGACTGTGCTGGACACCAACCAAAGCCAGACATTTACAATTTATATTGACAATTTCTATACCTTTTCTGCATAAAATCTGTGTAAGAAGTAAGACTTCTATGAGCAATGCTGATCTGAATGTTCCCATGGAGATGGTTGCTATAGTAGTGGTATGGCAGGCATCTTACCAATGCAATTGCAGGCATAGTTCATATCACATCACACTTTTCAGATGCAATATGAAGCTACTGATATCCTTTTCAATGAGGCCTAGATGGATGCTATCATGCTAGTAATCAGATTGCCTTGGGTTCAACTATCTTGTATAATTAGGTTCCCTGATTAGGCTGTCTGATATTATGATTTATCATATCTTTTTTGTGTAAAGAGATCTTCTGGCATCAAGATTTCATATTATTTTGTACACCAGATCTCTTCTAGATTTCAAGAGCTAAATTGCCTCTGCTTCTGTGTATTTTTCATCTGCAAAACACAGCGACATAAAATTAATTTCACTCCAATAGACCGCTTCTGTAATGTATACAAATTTATGCACATATATTCTCTAAGCACCTAGTGACGAGCTATTCCATGAACCTGCTTTTTATAAATGAGCCTCAGTGCTTGGAATCCAGTTTGCGTACATTGTTTGTTGCTATGTCCGGCAAGCCTCCAGCAAGTTTTCAGGTTGTCAAGAACAACTTTGTTTGAAAGGTATGCATAAAATTTGCATACATTACCGAAGCGGTCTATTCTGTGAAGGAGCGATATGAAAAAAAAACCACTTATGAAGAAAAAAAAAATTAAATGAAAAAAATCTTCATGAATTGATCATTGGAACTCCTTGATCTTATAAATTCATTTCACTGAGAAGGGAGAAAGCTCTTCCAGCCTGGAGGTGGCAGCCTTGCTGATTACAATTGTTTATATTTATGAAGTACGTCTAGTATTAATACAAGTCATGTCTCAGGTATGAATAATTAGCAATTATAGGCCAATATGAAAACACTGTAGCTAGAGATGTATTTCTTGTTTCCTCTCGAAGTACTCTATAAAGTGGAAGCACAGAAGCTGAAATGATTTTGACCAGAGTAATTGATTTGTCAGAGGTTTCTCAAGTCTTTGTGACATGCCCAAGCAAAAACATTATTTTAGAGAAGTCAGGTGTTGCATGTGTGTTTGAATAATGATGATTCACTCGAGAGACATGCATATCTAATAAGTTTCATAAGAATTTTTTTTTGTCTTCTCTTTTGTTCATATTGAAATTATTATCTTTAAGACATTTATCGGTAGTATTAGAGCCTGATCAGTTAGACGGACATTTGACAAATTTTGAAAATTTCAAGACCTGTAGAAAATAAGTATTTAATAGAAGAAGAGTTATTTTACGTTTCGTTGTGAAGGGCATCACGCGATCGAGGAGTTGAAATTCGATAAAATTTGGATGCCGTGGTTGCCTACTAAAATTATAATCCATAATATATTCAATGTCACGGATGGACAAAATGCCTACTCTTAACTGATCAGGCTCATTACTCTTCAACAGTGGGTTCAGAGTTAGAGAAGTTGTCAATGTGTACAGTATGTGTGGGAACAACCCTTTTTTTTCTTTCCATCCATTTCATCACACATTGTATAGATCTACACACTACCAGTGCATTATCTGCCTGATTGAACATTGGGCATAATGTATTAATGTATAAGAGGAATGAACTGGCAATTATTGCAGATGAATTCAATCTAAATATAGTGAGCAAGTGAGGTAGATTTTCTATTCATCTGCTTTATCTCATGACCATACCCAGTTATCCAATATTTCTCTAGATGAAATATAAATATTGGATTGTTCAATCTGTAAACGACCAAGATGGTTGATTATCATCTCTCTCATCAATAATTTTATGCTCATAGAGCTGTATCCTCATTGAGATGTGGTTGACAATAATATTCACTGCCATACTGTTTTAGATCTTGTGCTATAATTCTGAATTGCCCATTGTCTGCAGACCTCAAAAAGTAATTTGTCAAAATAGTCAAGCTGCTGCATAGGATTTTTTTTTTCTCTAAAAGTCGAGTACATGTATGATTAATATTACCCATTGTTTTAATAAATATATTCCTGACAAATTTTATGTGGTAGATTTCAAAGACACTTAAAATTTTTTACATGGTCTTTAAAGTTGTTGAATTGCTTTTTGATTTGGCTTAGGATGTACAGGGAAAAAAGCATCCCTGATGTTCTTATAGAAATATTCATCAACAGATATTGAGGGGAAAATTATATTTCATCATTCTATTTGTACCATGGTGTAAATGAATTAAGATTCATAAAAATCATCTTAAGTAGAACTAGAATAGTAATTTCAAAGGAATTTAATGTTTGTGGCTACTCATGTAATCATACTTCTCATGAGTTTTCTGACTAATTTTTATTTTATTTTATAAAGCATCATTATATATTTCAATACTCCGTTCGGGTAACATATATGTTTCCATAAGTCATATTTAATTTAGTACTCTTAATTAAGTATTGAGCTTTTTTGAAATGGTGTCAACATGATCACACTTATTTTTTCTTACTGACTTACTCATATTATGTTTTCTCCATGACTGTACATGTATATACGGCCTTTATGTTGGAACCTTGATTGATACAGTTTTATTGAAATGCTATAAAGAAACAATGAACATAGGGATGAGAAATTCTGATTCACTATCGGCATGTAATCTAAATGGTTAATGACTAGTGACTCACGCAGTATCTACCCATTTATTGTGAGGCTAGGAAAGAGGTTCTCTTCTCCCGCGTTATCCACTGAGAGAGGCTTGTCGCGATTGCAAGTTTATCTGTTATATTGAAGCGATTGAGAGGATTTGAAGGCCTCTTATGCAAGCAGAAACCTTCCCCGTCTGACTGGTAGATTATTAATACAGCAATTAATGTTATAGCACCCAAGGATGCATAATGACTAGGGGCATTGCTATAGGGGGTTAGGAATGGAGAGGGGAGTCTGTGACCCCCCCCCCCCCCAATACGATTTGGCAAACTTGAACATCTGACTACCACTTTTCACTGTTTATCTGTGGACCTTTTTTTATTTGCTTTTGAATATGTTCTTTGCTGACGTGGTCTCCCCCCCTCCACATTCAACATTTTCTTGCAATGCCCCTGATAAGGATATGAATACATAATTTTTGCCACAGGTTAGGTAGGTCTTGTATGGGTTTTTTAGAGAAATGTCTGAGAGTTAATTTAAATAGATTGCTTAAGGCATTGTAATCCTGATGTTTTTTGTTGGAACCAATGAAATATTAGCAAAATTATGAATATTTTCTGATATTGGCACACTCTAAATAGAACCAACCCGGATATGTTCACACCAGACAATTTATACACGTATCTTTTCAGTATCAAGGTCCTTGTTATATGTTGCTATTTCACCTATTCGGTCTCTTTCATTTTACAGATATCATTAATGTGGGATTTATTGAGGTTAAATGTAATTTTTTTTTCTTTCTGTGGGAATGAATTTTTTCTTTGTTATTCTAGAACTTAAGAATACTTTATAAAAAACTCATAGCACTCAAGGATAAGTGATGACCATTTCACATAGATATGTTGCTTACATAACTATCCGTAGGGAAAAGGTACATGTATTCATACATGAATACAGTGCTAGCTACCCCTTCTTTTAATGAGGAATAGTTTTGATATGATAAAAGCTTTAGCTTAGTCTGTCCAATTTACGACGAGGTATTAATATCGGAAATTACATATGTAGTTACTACAGAGGGGAAATGAAATGTCGAGCAACATCAGGGATTAAAGATCCTGGAGGGGATACATTCATATTATGTTCAAAGAGATTTCCACTGAGCAAATTAAAAACCGAATGCATGAATCCCTTTAGAGAATGAATCAATAATGATATTACATTTCTGCTGAGAGACAGAAAGACTTATATCCTTAAATAGGGCTAAATTATTAAATCACCTTTTGTTCTTCAAATTGGCAACAATATTATTTTTCTTTTAGTGCTACATGGTTCTAATAAGGTGTAATGTATTTGAGAATAATATACTTTGTCATTAATTTTGTCAAAAAGTTGGAAAAATTGCCAATTTTGATAAAATGCAATGATTTTGAACCTCTCAATGCGTTGCCAATTTCAGGATTTGACAAAGTAATATTATTACCCTGGTTTTAGCCCAGCTGCCTAGAAGGGACTGAAAACATTCAAAGAATAAATTCACACCAGGTACCCATTTACTACACATAGGTGGAGAGTGGCAAATGTAGATTAATGTCTTGCCAAAGGATAGTGCAGCGGCAGGACTTGAACCGTGAATCATTTGATCCACAGTCTGGTGACGTATCCACAAGACCATGACACCTCTACTTAAAGTTCGGCCCGAACACTTCAGCTATTTATCGTCATATTTCGAATATAAGGGCATTTGAAATGGGATCCTTTTCAGGGTTTATTTCTGCTATGATGTTCTTCTAAACTGACATAGAAATAATGAGAAAGCTCACAAATTATTTTTCACCTTCCCTGGAACTCAACCTTCCCTTTTAGGCAACTTTAAGTGTAACATTGTATTCAGGATGGTCCAAAAATATTATCTGCTTCCTGGACTGATCAACAACATGGAGGTCTATACTTTCATTTCATCATTTAAAGAATAATATAATCAGCTAGTCAATAGACCTGTTCATATTCAAATTTTATGCATACTTTTAAAACAAAGGTTGTTCTTGACAACCTGAAAGCTTGTCTGAGGCTTGTCAGACATAGCAAAAAGTAATGTATACAAACTGGATTCTAAGTATTGTAGTTCATCATTAATAACAGGTTAATGGGACAGGCTAGAGAACAGGCCGTTTTATTGATTTTTTCTTCTGCATGGCATAAAGTGCTTTCCCCTGGGCAAGCAGCTGTTGAATTTGTGGCACAGCTCTTACCATTATTCAAATATGCAAATTAAATTGTAATTTATATTACTGATATTCATTTCATTTTTATTTCATGTCATTTATTTTCATATTTCTCATGAACATACATTTACATTCCAAAAATAGATACATACATAAATAACATAAAGGTAAATCGTCAATATAATGTAGTCATTTTAACGAGAGAAATATGATGGGACCTACATGAAAGCAGCTGTAGGCCCCGGTGAAATAATTTGTGGTAATGAACGGAGGACGGATATGAATGAATATGACCAATCAAGGAAAGAAAAAAAAAAAGATAACATGCAGTGGTTTTGTATTTTCTTTTCTTAATGCAGACAAATGTACTTAAATTATTCTACAATTATGGGAGCTCAGCTGGTAAACGAACATTACAGATTATCAAAAAAATGACTTCATCTGTGCATACATATACAAAGATAAATTTAAATAACGGAATGAACACAAGCGAATTGTGTCAGCCGTCGCGCCCTCGGATATAAAAAAAAAGTAAGGACGATTTAAATACGGAAAAAAAACCCTATCAGACCAAGCATGGTCACCGACAGTGCTGCCCCCGTGGCAAGAAGAAAATAAAACTACATAAAAGCAAGGCAAGATTGCTGGAATCCGGCACTCACCCAATGAAACACAAAGACAAATCATTTTTATAACTCTGTATGCATATTATTGTACCCCCACTACAGAATCTTGGTCTAATAATTCCCTACAGGGCTGTATATTTTTTTCTTTAGACGTATTTCCGAGAGCACGACAGCCATGCAATGTGCTTGCACAAGTACAAGTTATACATTGACATCAAGATATGTTTAAACAACAGTTCCTTCAGTTTACGTTTGAAAGAATATAAAAAGGGACTTTCGATTAACTCTAACGGGAGGGCATTCCAGTAACTGGGTCCTGTAAACATAATCGTTTTCTGGGCGAAAATAGTTCGGGTACGTGGAAGGTGATATGCGTTGCTCTGTTTTTCTAAAACATTTGTAAAAATAATTCAGGTAGGTTATGAACAGATAGATTATACATAAAAATACTAACGTTGTAATAGAATAGGTCTGATACTTTTAGGATTTTGTTTGCATGGAACAGGTTGTTAATGTGAGACAGTTATCCTACATGATTAACATTTCCAATAGCATGTTTTTGAATGTAAGCAAGTATATTTAGCAAATTTCCACAAGCGTTGCCCCAGGCGAGAATTCCATTGTTGAGGTATGGAGTCATTAAAGTAGAATAAACTGATAATAAAATTTTACTAGGAAAGAAGTGTGTAAGACTGTTAAGTATACCGGTATTTCTTGAGAGGACCTTACTCAGATAAGTAATGTGGGATTTCCAGAATAACTCACTATCAATATAAAGTCCCAGAAATTTAGTGCAGTCGACTTGTTTTAGTTCAGTATTATTAAAATTGACATAATTAAGAAGTGTTTTTAATTACTAAGTAGATTATAGAGAGTTTTATCTATATTTAGTGATAACTAGTTTGCATAAATCCAGGACTGAACAGATGCAAGTTCTTTATTTACAGTGTCAACAAGAGTTTGAGGGTCTTGATGTGTAAAGAATAAATTAGTATCATCCGCAAAACAAATGAATGAAAGTAGCTGCGAAGAATTTTTGAGATCATTAATATATAAAATAAACAATAGCGGGCCCAGTAGGGAACCTTGCGGGACGCCACATGTAACCAATTTCAAGTGAGAATCATGACCGTTGACACTGACAAACTGTTTTATATTAAATATCATAATTGATAGGATTGAAGTAAATTGAATATATCATAAAGAAATGTGAGAAAATTATAATGCCGGTCGGGGCATTATAATTTTCTCACATTTCTTTATGATGTTTTATATTAGTTAGATAGTCTATGAACCAATCTAGAGGCAATCCATGTACACCATAGTGACGTAACTTAAAATATTGTGGTTAATCGTGTCAAAAGCCTTTGAAAAGTCTAGAAAAACCCCAATAGTGTGCGAAACGTTATCAACTGCGTGCGAAACTTTATCAATTGCGTGGGCTATTTTGTTTATGAAAGCCAATAAAGCATGAGAAGTACTGTGATTCTTTCGAAAACCAAACTGAGAGTCACATAGCATTTTGCTATTAACAAAGAAATTGAGTGTTCGGGAGTATACTAACCTTTCAAGGATTTTTGAAATGGATGTTAAAAGTGAAATCGGACGGTAATTATTCAGGGATTCTTTTTGTCCTTTTTTGAAAATAGGGACGACTCTAGCTATCTTCAAATTTTGTGGAACTGTACCCGTGGGTTAAAGACAAATTCAAAATAAATGTAAGAGGGGAAGTTTTGTAATTCCATCATATCCTGAACCCTTCTTCGTAGTGAGATTGGTTATAATATCTTTGATTTCACCCTCTACTACTGGTGGGAAAAAAATACACTGGGGGTTAATTGCATAGATGAGAATTATTTGAGGTGTCTACGATTTTTATTATAGATTATCTTTTATATTTCCCATTATACTTTAACATTAATTTTAATACTGTAAGCCTACATCATGACAGTTAGTACATGGCTTAGTACTTAAAAGATAAAGTTGAGTTCTGGTCATGCAATTGCATTGTGAAAGAAACTGTCTCAAGGCAATAGACCGCTTCTGTAATGTATAAATATTCTGAGCACCTAGTGACGAGCTATTCCATGCACCTGCTTTTTATAAATGAGCCTCAATGCTTGGAATCCAGTTTGCATACATTATTTGTAGCTATGTCCGGCAAGCATTCAGGTTGTCAAGAACAACCTTTGTTTGAAAGGTATGCATAAAATTTGCATACATTACCGAAGTGGTCTATTGGGATAGGTTGATCATGTGTACAAAAGAATTCATGTATTACTGTGAAATTGACCCAATCTCACTGAAAAGCACAAGCATTGCACACAGAAATGGGTATATGGGACTGTACACACATGTGGCATGAATGTTCGGCCCAAACACTTCAGATATTTCTGGTCATCTTTCATATATGATGGCATTTAAAAAGCAATCCTTTTCAGAGGACATGTCTACTATGATGTTATTCCAAACTGACTTAAAAAAGAATGACAAAGCTCACAAATTATTTTTCACCTTTCCCAGCACTCAACCATCTCTTTATTATCCACCTATTCATAAAGGCAACTTGTCTACAGGGCATACCAATACTAATGCTAAATAGTAGGGTCTCGGCATGCTGGGTCGAAATTAGCCAAAAAAATTGTATGGTGTCTTCAAGGGGAAAAATTGAAAAGGTGTCCATCTCAGTATTATTTTCTTGATTTCAGGCTAAAAATGAACAATAACCGAAGAAAGAAAACATATGGAAAGATACATGTACAGAGAGAAATGAAAGAAGGATAACGTATATAATGAAATAAAAAATTGAAGAGAGGATTAGAAGGGTAGGAAAGATTGAAGAGAAGAAAAAAGGAAACGGAGAATAACATAATGAAAGATGGAAAGCAAAGAAATAACAAACTTAATTTATTAAGTAATTGATTAATTAATCAATCAATTCATTCATTTGATTAATTAAATGATTAATTAAATGATTAATTCATGTTCCCATTTGGTAACCTTTCCCCCTTTTTTTACTGCTAAAAAAGACAGATACCATACATAAAATTCTAATATGGCGCGAAAAAGAGACATGAAAACGAAGCTTTTCGACCTGCACTCATCAGGTTATCACGCAGGTATGTAACAAATTACTCAAAATCAACTATATTATACTCGATGAACCTGGACGCAACCCGGACGCCGTAATTTCAGAACAATCGCAAAGCTTGGACGAACATAAAATTCTTGAAAAATGTTAGAAAATTTCAGCCGGTGCGCCGCGCCGAGACCCAACTGTTTAGCAAAATCCATACAATATTGCCTCCCTCTACATGCTCTGCTGCATGTATTAAGAAATGTGTATTGTAGAACCTGTATAGGACCTGTCTATAAGTGTCACTTTTATCAGTTTCCATAGGATGGCCTTTATAAGAAGGTTTGACTGTATTTTTCTAGAATATTGACTTAAAACAGTTTAAGCATGCAAACCATGATCCTGTCTGAATATTGTACCATTAACTCTTTTAGCACGTATATGTGACAGATAGACTTGTCATTTTCATTCACCAATTGTATATGGTGGTCAATGTATATAAACATTTTTAGCATATAATCGAGCATTCTAAATATTTGATTATTGTCATATGCTGCCATAGAAATTTTCAGAGAAAATTGCAGATTTTTAAAAAGATATTGCCTGATTTCAACATTAAATAATAGTAAACAAGTGAAAAACCAAAAAATAATGGACAGTAAAACTCAAATGTAATTTTCAATAATTCTTTAAAAGATGGGTAAAGTAATAATGTTTGGTATCATTAGAAATGGTAATGAATTTCCTACAAGTTATGTACACAATATTTTGTGAAATAATAGATAGTTAATGAAGTGGAGACATTTGAAAAGTAAACATTGATCACATTATGGTAAAATTTTGAATAGAGCTAAAACCCTTGGCACAGTAAGAGTTAAGAAGATCACCCAAGAGACAAGAAGAGAAGGAAGTCTGTTTGTGGTAAAACACTCAACAAGGAAATGAAGTGCTAGTCTTACTACATATCAGTTTTACACGTAGGTCATACTTGCATGCACGCAGTGTAGTTGTGGCATCAAAACCAGGAGAAATAATTAAAATATGTACAGTACAGTATGTACATGTATGAGCTGGTTTTATGATGGTTTCAGGTACCATATAGGCATCAATACCCTTTCAAAAAATGCAAAGATGGAGCTCTTAAACCATTGTGAATGAAATACATGTATATGATTTGCTATATTATGCGAAGCTAAATGCCTACAGATCATAATGAATAATCTGCATTTATATGGCACCTTTCCAGTTAGTAACTGCTCAAAGCGCTTTGATTCTGCACTTATAGTGCACATTCTCCAGTCCACAAGGGCGCATTCCAGTCTGGCTGCCATTTTACAGGCGCACATATACTATTCCACTCACAGTGACATTCGCATCCTACCGGGTACCCATTTAACACCTGGGTGGAGAGTGGCAAATGTAGATTAATGTCTTGCCAAAGGACATTAGTGCCGCGGCGGGACTTGAACCGCGAACCATGTGATCCACAGTCCGGTGACATATCCACTAGACCACGACACCTCTACATAACCTTGAAATCTTATATTAATTGTTACACCATTGAATACACTTTCCTCTGTCAAGAGTATATTAAGCTTCATTCAAAGACAGCTATTGCATTGCTCACTTTGAACTGGAGGGGGATGTATGAGCTTTTTCTTCCAAATTTATTTGGCACTTGTTCATTTTCAAACAGCAAACCGACACAACCACAAATTACCACTGTCAGGACATCATAGGAATTCACAATTTTATGAGGCCTCCTGTTATCATGTTATATCTTTCTTCAAGGAAATGGGATCAATATAATCATGCAGTAATTTAAACCTAGAGCTGGTTCAGGAAATATCACCCATAAATTACTGAGATAACTAGTGGATAAAAAGGCTTTTAGTAGCTACCATCTAGGAAACTGAAAGATGTGCCTGGTAAATGCTTGCCCCAAAGGTTAGCATGTAAACCTTTTGAACAGCAGGAAATGTGATAAACCTACAAGAATATGATAATACAAGATACTCTTGCTTTTAGATTTTTTACTGAAGTAAGTAAAGTAACATAGAGGTATTTTTTACCATAAAATGCAGTATACATTGAATGACATGGGTGTATTTTAAGAAATTATCTTACGAAGAAGAGAAGATGATGTCCATAATTTACATGTAGTAGTCTTAAAAAGAAAGGCTTTATTTCAATTGGGGATTGCGTGGAGGCGATATAATCCTGTGAAAAATTGATACAAAATCATGTAAACTGAGAGACAATTTTTTGTTATTAGTATTTTTATCATTATTATTATCTGCAGTTTTGTAGTGTCTATCCTTGTATTAAAGGTACAATACGTGTATATTAACAGCTAGGAAGACTAATGTTGTTAAGAGATTGGTTCCTTTTGCTATTTTACATGTAAAGCCCTGGAAAAAATATTAGACCAAGCTTCTATAATAATGGTACTATAATATGCAAACAAAATTATAAAAATGATTTGTCTTTGTATTTCATTGAATGAATACCAAATTCCAGCAATTATACCTTGCTTTGTGATAGTGTTAATAACACTATCAGTAACCTTTGTTGATCTAATAATATTTTGCATGGCTGTATATTGGAATTAATAAAGCTAGACAAGTATGATCTCTTTCACTCATATACTTTGAACCTTTGCTAATGATGTCATCTTTACCTTTATTATGTAGGGATAATTCACACAATTTCCATTCTCCCATTGTATATATATATATATGTATGCCAACATTTGTACATTAAATCACATTCAGTTTAAAACAAAGAAGTTCCGGATGCAGATAATTTTTGAACTTATTTTGAACTCATACCAGGAGATAAAGAAGGCTATCTGACTATCTGAAATACATTTCAAGGAATATACCATTGTGTTCTTATCTTAATTTGATCACACATTTATTTACTTGAAAACATAAAACAGTGCCTGTTGCATGCTTAGATGTGGGAAGGGGGCAAATGTAAAGGTTTGATTATATGAAGAGCGACTAAAGAAATCAGGCATTTATTGTATTGTATCACTATCAATTTTATTGTCATTGGTAAATACAATAGCCTTCTCCTCCTCATTATCGACATGTCTGGACATGAAGAAATAATTGTAACAAACCCTCCATTATATGTCTAAATAAAGATTCTAGTGCAGTACTTAGGCCTTCTCCCCTGGACCATGATCTTTGAAGTCTGTCATATTTTCTTAATGGGGGGGGGGGGGGGACAGGGTGTTGATTAATTATTTTGGATGGGGGATGTCACACCAAGTTTATTACAGAATTTGCCAACAAGCAAAAAAAAAAAGAAAAAAAAAAGAAGAATAAAAAAAGAAGGGATCAATCAATTTGTCAACACAACTCTGAAACATTGAATGACAGGAAATTTTGAAGGGGGGGGGGGTGTTACATGCCCCCCCCCCCCCTCAGAGATACCTCTGGGCTCTCATTGTATAGTGACAATAAAATAAATTTACAAATAGATGAAAGGAGGGGTTGTCTCATCCAAATGTCCTATAACTGTATTTGCCATGGGTCGCAACTCTGGACTGCCATATTGTTTGGACTTGAGTACATGAACACTGTACGTGTGCCAAAAGTCGACTGTTGCAGGCCCCCCTGTTTGTTTCATTGGTCAACCAGCGCCAATTAAGAGTTAATTAATTTATGATGTAAGTTTGTTTGAGTGTCTGTTGAGAGTAAGAAGGGCATAACTCATATCATTTTGCATGGAGTTAACACCCTTCTTGCTCTCAGGAGACCATGGTATCTTTCGTTGACAAAATAAAAACAGAAGTAAAAAAAAAAAACCCACAGAATTTTCCTTGATTCTTAGAAAACTCATTCATGTGCACACAAAACTATAATTTTGTGATTTATAGCAATTGTGCATATTCTTTCAAATATGTTATGACTATAGAACATGTAACTATATTTAACATGTTGTCAAGGAAACAAGTGAATTGTATTGAAGCCTGAGAGGAATGATAAATATATGTACGATGGATGGGACTTGGAAACGGAATACGAAATAAAAAAAACTTGGGAAGCCAGAGAGAGAAATAACCGAACATCAATGTTGGTAGAAATGAATTCTTTGTGGAGGGGAGCTGTAACATTTCTGATTCGTCTAGATAAACTTTGGTCCAGGCCACACCTCCAGCCACACCTCCAGCCCCGCCTCCTTGCATAATTATTCAGATGATCCAGGGGCCTGGCACATTGAAGATAGTCTCAAAACCTGACTGTAATTGGGTCTCTAATTTGTCATTCATGAGAAAAACAGGAAGACAAGAATATCAGGAAGTTCATTGTTTTAACCACTTTTAAAGCACATGATGTATGTGTGGTATGAGAAATGTACCAATCTTTGGTATAATAAGAAGTCTTATTTTTTCCAGCAAGGCTTGAAGCTTGGCACTAGCCAGGGTCATTTTTCTGACCTTTCTCTCCAGTTATTGGGGCAAAACATCTCAGTGGTGGAACTATTGAGTTCAGATTTCCAGAATTTTAGTGAATTTCAATGACTTTTCTAAACAGACAATCCATTGTTGAGCTCACTGCATTGGAAAATCAGCTTAAATAAAAACTTCTATCACTTTACTCCCTAAGAGAAGGAGGCCTGTGCATTAGTTTGTTGTGGGAATACAGAAGGATGATACGTACATGTAACTTCATTTTTAGAACTTCTAGTAAATGGATACCGGTGCTCTAGATTTAGATGCTCCTAATGCAAATAAACACATTATAAACACATTATAATTGTGATAGTTAAATAGGTAAATAGTGTCCTGTTTCACTCTCTTACCATTGTTAGAATAAATTGTTCTTTAATTAGTTTGACTTCATAAATCATGTCAGAGTTATTCTACATCAAACTAGAAAACAAGTGCATCTCTGCACATATACATGCAGTGTAGTCATTACATGTCAGAAGTACACTATAGATTGCCCATGCCCAAGTAAGGCATATTCATGCTGTGCTTCTTCATCGAAACTGGAACCGCTGCAAAAGGACTTGAAAATTTACTGGTAGTTTTCTTTTCACTGACAGACAGGGTTCTGTCATGATGTCCTCATCAAGTGCTGAAGGTTTTGTCTTTTTCTGAGAGTATAATTATGAAGACATTCAGTTTTATGCAATACCTCCTCCTGGTTTGAACCCCAATATTCTTGATTTCCAAGCAGTTAGCTGAATTTTTTTTGCAAAGTTTCATACCAATATTCTCTCTATGCAATGTTTTGAAATCATATATTTAGTGATTTATTTATTGGCCATTAAGAATTCAACTATGTATTCTACGTTAGAAAAGAGCAAATATATAAGGAAGTGAGCTCTCTTTTTTTTATGCACGTGATAAGCAAAAGATATTCCTTTAAAGGGTCATTTGTACTACAGTTCAATGATATTGTTTTTACATGCTCAGCCAAATTAACAAAATTCTACTAAGCCTACAGTGTACTTTCAATAGCCTGTCAAAATGTGAAAGCATACCTTTATTATATTGCAATATACATTGAACTGGATAATGAATAATACTTGCTATGATTTAGTAATTGTTTAAGATATTGAGGAAGATAGATTCACAAAAAAAAATGTCTGCCCTGCTTGTCTCGACTTATCTGGACACAAATCTTTAGAGTAAAATTTTAAAATGTAACTGCAGATAGTTCAATGATATACTTTTGTTTTATTTTGCATTTAGCCTGTTGAACATTGTTCCATTCAATCAACTTGCATTTGTAATAAGTTCATCCACAGTCTTTCACAATTTTTAGGTGCAGAATGGTATTCAGAAAATTCATGGCATTCTGCAAATCTACAAATCAGCAACCAGATAGGAAAGCCACAAAATATAGCTCACTTGCTCACTTCCTTTCTCGACAACGGGGAAAACAATTAGACACCCACCATGGGTGGTAGATGTATGTAGAAAATCAGATGAAGAGGAAACAAATGGTATAGTAAGCTTTGAGGAAACAGATCTCTGTAAATTTATCTTATCAAGCTGAACCAGAACTAGGAATACTTCCTGCTTTTACGTGACTGGTTTCCACTAACTCATGTATGGCAGCTGTATTGGGGCAAGATGCCGAAGCACAACGGGAATGGGGATCAGGGGAAAAATTGTTTGTGACACGGATTTTAAATGTCCTCCATAGCTAGTGGTGTTGAATAATAGAAATGATTAAAGTCCAAAATAGCATGCCCCATACCAATAGGGTGTTATTGGATATCAAATATCTATAGAAATACTCAAAGATGAAGATTCTTTACATTTCTTAGTAAAATTTTGACAATTTCTTACTTCCTCATAGTAACGAAAACTTCTTTGTACATGTATCATTTCATTCTAAGCATGTAAGTCAATATGTAACATATTCTGTCTTCTAATCATATTTTGGAAATTTAATGGTTTTTGAGCCATTTCAGATTTTAAAATAAGGAAATATAATTCAAAGCAATGTTTCTTTAGGTGTTGTAAATGCTACCACCTATTTATAAATATTGAATTAATCTTTGCCAATAGACCTGTTCACAAATATATTCAGATTTTATGCATACTTTTAAAACAAAGGTTGTTCTTGACAACCTGAAAGCTTGTCAGAGGCTTGTCAGACATAGCAACAAGTAATGTATGCAAACTGGATTCCAAGTATTGTAGTTCATTGATTAATAACAGGTTAATGGAATATCTCATTACTTGGTCCCCAGGAAAGAAACATCCATAAATTTGAATTACTTTGTAAACAGGTCTGTTGAGTTGAGGTGTTCTGTGTGATGAATATCCCTCAATTTACTAAATTTTGTTGCAGCACATTTTAAAATTGATTAAATTTCAACACTTCCCATGATTGCTACTACTGAACTCTGTGGGTGGATGCTTCATGATATAATTAAAGATCATGAATCAAAAGCTCAATCTGTTAGTAGATTACTTAATTGGAATTTCTTAATCTGTCACTAATTTCCGTCAGTGATTTAGTTAATTGTCAGGATTTCACTTTCATTTCTAACCACAGACTAAATAATATTATAAAACATTGATTAGTTGACTATAAATTAGAATCATAAATACTTTCACGGTTTCACCAGATTTTATACCAGCTTTTCTTTGCTGTGAGGATGAAAGTGTAAGTTTAATATTACAAAAGAAAATGAAACTTCATGACTAATTGTCTGTCAAATTTATAATGGATTATGGAAATGAATGTCCCAAAATACATCTTTAATAGTTCAGCTCCTTCAATGAAAGAAAATGCCTGAAGTACTCATTGACACATTTATAGGACTGGGATATAAATTAAAAACCAAGTAATAAAACATGGAAAAGGAAGCTGAACTTTGTGTATTTTAATTGTCATTATGAGGTTCTTACCTGGGTCATCAATAACTGGGCGTTGTGGCGTGCGCCTGTAATCCAGCTACCAGTGGAAGTTATAAACTGATTCAGCGGACCCAGGTTCGAGACTGAGTCACGTCTTTCGGATGGTGACGTTAAAGGTCTGTCCCAGACGTAAATAATCATATTTACTGCAATAAATCATATTAGTGTGTAAGATATGTGAAATTTATGCTCAAATCCGGCAGAAAGCATGAAATTTGGCATACAGGGGTATTTTGGGGCGCTGATTTCAAAAATTGCCGGCCCCCAGCGATCTGACCACCCGGTCGGCCGCCATCTTGAATTTCAAAATGGCCGCCATTGAAAATCTTTAAAAACCGTTTTCTCGAGTTTTACAAGACCTGTGGCACAGAAATTTGGCATATAGAGGTATTTTGGGGTGCTGATTTCGAAAATTGCCGGCCCCCAGCGAGCTGACCACCGGGTCGGCCACCATCTTGAATTTCAAAATGGCCGCCATTGAAAAATCATGAAAAATCATTTTCTCGAGTTCTACAAGACCTGTGGCACGGAAATGTGGCAAATAAGGGTATTTGGGGGTGATGATTTCGAAAAAATTGCCGGCCCCCAGCGAGCTGACCACCGGGTCGGCCGCCATCTTGAATTGCAAAATGGCCGCCATGCCAATTCATTAATAATCCCTATCTTCAGTTCTAAATGACCTGTGGCACTGAAATTCGGTACACACTGGTATTTTGATATCACGAATTTAAAAAATGCCAGTTCCAATAGGTTTGACCACTGTGTTGGCCGCAATCTTGAATTCCAATACGGCCGCCATGATGAATAATTAAACATCATTATAGGCCAAGGTCTAGTCCTTGGCCTTAGTCAGATATAGGTACCACAAGAGGTGGCAAAACCTTTGTACTGCCATTTTGATTGTTAATCGAAGAAATGTGGATGAGCTAGGACAGCAAATCTAAATGAGAAGCTTTGTGAATATAAAGATCCTTTGGGGGCAAAATCCAATAAAAAATCCAATATAAGCTGTCTGAATACAAAGACTAGCAAAGAGTATAAATGGGGATTCCCCTCTGAATACTCGCGCGTGATTGGCTAAAAGTTAAGGAGCCTTCATATTTCTAAGCAACTCACCCTGCAGAGTATGACAATAAAGTTCTTCAAGTCCACCATTTTATGATGGTAAGTTACCTTTATATTTCATATACTTAGAAAATTATTTAATTTATTACATTGACTCTGTGAACAAAGATGTTTGGCTGAGAGAACAATGAAATAAAATGATTTTTGTGAAATTATTTTGATAGAATTTTCTATTTAGTCCCACATGTTGAGTTTGGTGTTATAATATGTAACTGTAAGGGAGGGGAGGTCTATCATTATTTTTTCCTAATCAAAAACATTGTTCTTTTATAATTCCATTATAAATTGTTCCATTTATCTAATTACTTGATGAAAATAATGCATGGGTGAAGTATTCAGAATAATATCAAAACAGTTATCACAATTTTACATGCTTTGTACAGTTTAGATAATTAGTCTACGGTACCAGACCAAGTGAATGAAGGGACACTTATAACAAGGTGGTAAAAAAGCACATCTGTGGGGGAAAAAGGCAGGAATCCTTAAAATTTTCTTTATGAAAGCACAAATATTTTTAATCTTACTTTTGAAATGGCCGATCCAAATTGGAAAAAAAAATCTTAAGAATACACTTGTGTTGTGATCACTAAGATTATCATGGTTTTTTTTTTAATTATTTTTTTAAAATCGAAATCTGATTTGTAAGTGTGCAAAAGCACTCATGTGTTTTCCTTTTTTTAAACATCTGAAGCTATGAGTATGATTTTACGATGTGTCTCAAAAAGGAAACCAAACTTTCATGATTGTTAGTAAGAAAATTATCAAATAAATAATTATGAAACTATTAATTCTTGAAAATATGACCTATTAGCATTCCGAAAATACCTTAATTAGGTTATTATGACCAAGCATTACTGAATACTATTCCAAAAAAAAGTAGTGCAAAGTAGCAGAAGGTTCATTTCCACTGCACATCGATAGGCAAATTTTGAGTGTGTACCCTAGAACAATGGAATTGTGCATTTGCTTTGTCAACATTACTTTAAAAAAAAAATTATGTGTCTGAATTGAATGTTCTTAAATGTAAAGAAAAACACAGATTGTATGACGTGAAGAAGTGGTGAGGTTTTTAATTTTCTTATTTTGTTGATTTTTTATTGTTCTTTGTCACGATTGTGTCAGCTGTGTATGTTCTAAAAACAATGGTGTTCAGTGATGTGTGGTCCTAGAAAGACCATCAAAGTTCCATATGAATATAAGCAGGATGTATTTCAAGAGATCTGATTTTTCTTGTCACTGATTTTATGTTTTTATCCGGAAAAGACATTAAATTATTTTTTTTCTGATACACCCAGTTTTAGAATTTGGGTCATACGTTGATATCATTCAAAAAAGTGAACTAACATCTTCTGTTATTCTTATCCTTTATTTTCTTCTTTTTTCTTCTTCTCCTTCTTCTTCTTCTACTTCTTCTTCTGCTTATTCTTCTTCTTCTGCTTATTCTTCTTCCTCTTCTTCTTCTCCTTGCCTTGCTTTTATTGAAAGTCCATTTTTTTTAGAATGGCCCCAGGCAAGTTTTGTATTTTTGTATTAGGCCAATAGATTATTTTGCGGGGTACACATATCATATCCAAGTTTTACCAGAATGAGTAATCACAAGTAAAAAAACAAAACAAAAAACAAAAAAACAAGAACAAAATATTTCATATATGTTCACTGTCCAAGTAGCAGTCTATGCATCCCTTTGATTTGTCTTATTGTTTTATCTTTTTTAGATTTGGTGTAGCCCATGGAGAAGACAATTAAGGGCTTTGCATGCTGGTCTCCAGTGAAACAAAATGAAGCTTCATTATTGCAGGTGAGTGGAAATTAAAATGAAATATGGAATGAATATAATATTCAAATGTTCCATACTTTCTACCTATGTTTATACATCGATGAATTCTTAATTTACACAGGCATTGAACATAATTGTTTATTGATTCTCTTGTTGATGATTTAATTGAAGAATATACCATTTATTGTAACGTCATGAATATTTGGAACAGAATTGGTAATTTCAGTATGGCCACCCAGAGAAATTTTTTAATTCCATCTCTTGAGTTCAAAATGCTGCTTTGTGCTTGAATTTGTTGCAATGAGGTATTTCAACATATTAAATTCACTAATGGATAAATTTGAAATATCTTCACAAACATAATGCTTGCCCTTTTGAATTTCAATATGCTGGACAAGGCAACAAAAATGCAGTTGATTCAGTTTATTTGATATTTTATAAATTGAGCATGGTATATAATGATTTTTAAAAATTGCTTCAATGACTCCAATGTAATTAGCACTTTGTGGAAAAAAAATGATAAAAAGGAAAACTGTGTTTCACTGTGTTTCAATAACTCCAATATTATTAGCAACTTTATGAAAAGTTTGAACTAATTTAATTTCATTTTTTTCTGTAAACAATCAAATTTGTTCTGTTTGCACTTGTCTACAATGTAGAGCCTTGAGAAGTGAGCCATTTTGTCACTGGATACACATCAAGCTTTTCTAGTGAGAGCATGGGCATATACAGTCAGAGAGACAAGTTTTGGAGATTTTGAAGAACAATATCTTTTGTCCTGGAAATCGTAGTGCATGTAAGTATGAACTATCATCAACACATGTTGAATTGTTAATAATTCCTAGCCTGAAGACCATAATTTATTTTGGCAAGCCGGTACATTTTTTTTTGGAGAGAGAGAGAGGGGTCAAAAAGTGAAAAAGTTGGTTTTTGTCAACAAAAACGGTCGACCATGGCCATGATGGAATTAGAAAGGGTCGACTTTTACCTCCTCAAAATTTGACAAGCAAGCAAGAAAAATAAGGTTACCAGCTCCAAAAACAGTTGACATTTTCCTTTTTTTTTAATTTACTTTTGCGGGGTGGCGGGAGGGGCCCTGTTTGGTAGTGGCAGATCCAGGGGCCCGGACCCCCCCCCCCCCCCCACAGGAAATAATGTGACATTTTTTAAAAGACAATAGAAAAGTGTTTCAATAACTCCAATATTATTAGCAACTTTATGAAAAGTTTGAACTAATTTAAGTTCATTTTTTTTCTGTAAACAATCAAATTTGTTCTGTTTGCACTTGTCTACAATGTAGAGCCTTGAGAAGTGAGCCATTTTGTCACTGGATACACGTCAAGCTTTTCTAGTGAGAGCATGGGCATATACAGTCAGAGAGACAAGTTTTGGAGATCTTGAAGAACAATATCTTTTGTCCTGGAAATCATAGTGCATGTAAGTATGAACTATAATTCCTAGCCTGAAGACCATAATTTATTTTGGCAAGCCGG
This sequence comes from Heliocidaris erythrogramma, assembly GCA_025617745.1. Classification (NCBI taxonomy): domain Eukaryota; kingdom Metazoa; phylum Echinodermata; class Echinoidea; order Camarodonta; family Echinometridae; genus Heliocidaris; species Heliocidaris erythrogramma. The sequence continues at coordinate 40,553,644 of CM046867.1, forward strand.
TACATTTTTTTTGGAGAGAGAGAGGGGTCAAAAAGTGAAAAAGTTTTTTTTTGTCAACAAAAACAGTCGACCATGGCCATGATGGAATTAGAAAGGGTCAACTTTTACCTCCTCAAAATTTGACAAGCAAGCAAGAAAAATAAGGTTACCAGCTCCAAAAACAGTTGACATTTTCCTTTTTTTTTTAATTTACTTTTGCGGGGTGGCGGGAGGGGCCCTGTTTGGTAGTGGCAGATCCAGGGGCCCGGACCCCCCCCCCCCCCCAGGAAATAATGTGACATTTTTTAAAAAGACAATAGAAAAGTGTGTACAATTTTTTTTTCTTCTTTTTTTTTTTTTGGGGGGGGGGACCCTCCCTGACGTCAAGGGGGGGGGGGGAGGGTGTGAAGAAAAAGTGAGCCCCCTCATGCCGCCCCCTCCCCTTACTGGTCAAGCCTGGATCCACTGCTGCTGTTTGGACTGTTAGAATAATAACTATCTGTGATGATATTATTAAAGTCCATAACAATAATGATAACAATAATAATGAATAACAATTATCGAAACAATTATAATTTATTGCATTATCTTTCTCTTTCAGATCAAATGTCAACATCAGAGAAAGCACCGTCAACAATGGCAAGGCCAACAGACTGGAGCCTATGCGCTCTTTGCCAGGAATACTCAGAAAATGAACTACTCAGAGATGCCAGTAGAGCCAGCAATCAGTCAAGTCGAGATGTCTACGAGACTCTTGCCCAGAACCTCAGAACACTGAATGATGTAGGTGCTTTGCCTTGTGGGATAAACATTTCCCGACTGGATGAAGGTTGCGGTATTGCAGAAACACTAGGTACTCATGCTGCCAAATGGCACAAGAGATGTTACAGGCAGTGTTGCAGTTATAATGTGGGTCGAGCTGAATCAAGGGCAAGGAAACGGGCTGCAGAAAATAAACTTGATGAGGAAGTTTTCTCGCCTGTTAAGAAAAGACTAAGAACAAGTTTTGCATCATCATCTGTAACACAAAGTGATGCTAGCACATGTTTCTTTTGCGATACAGTTATTAATAATGATCAAATAGTTCACAGGGCAGCAACACTAAATTTAGATTCAAAAGTTCGAATGATGGCGACAGAACTGAGAGAAACAGAACTTCTAGCTAAATTATCAGTAGGTGATATGACAGCATCAGGTGCTGTATATCACAAGAAGTGTCTGACTGCCCTTCACACCCGATACAGATCATTTGTAAGGAAGAATGAAGTACAAGCCAGTTCAAATGAAACTATGCAACTAGAATCAGTAGCATTGGCGGAACTGGTGTCCTATTTGGAAGAAATGAAGTGCACAGATGGTAGCTATACTGTGTTCAAGTTAGCAGATCTCGTAAAGCTTTATACAGAGCGTTTGGTGCAACTGGGAGGCGATGCGTCAAAGAGGATTAATTCGACTCACATTAAAGACAAGCTTCTGAGACAGCTTCCAAGTCTTGAGGCACATACAACCAATCATGAAGTTCTTTTGTCATTCAAAGAGGACACTGGCGAAGCTTTACTGCATGCCTGTGGACAAAGCTCCGATGATGATGCTGTCATTCTTATGAGAGCTGCCCAGATTGTGCGCAAAGATATTTTCCAGAGGCAGTATCAATTTAATGGATCCCTTCTTGATGAATCATCTAACAACACAGCACCGTCATTGACAGCGTTGATGCAAATGATCCTTGCTGGTACAAACATTAAAAAACAGACTGCGATCAAGAAAGGTGTAAGTGTCCATGTACAATCCTTAAGCCAACTTGTCACATTCAACACCATCAAACGAGGCAGGTTGGAAACTGCAGCAGTACGTCACAATGTGGAGCGTGAAACATCTCTACCGCTTTACCTGGGTCTGCTCATTCATAGCAAAACAAGGAAACGGGATCTTGTTGATGTTCTTTTTCAATATGGTGTGTCTGTTTCCTATGATCGTGTCCTGCAAGTATCCACAGATGAGGCGAACAGGGTTATTGAAGTCTACGAAAAAGACCGTGTTGTGTGTCCAACCAAACTGCGAAGTGGGTTATTCACAACAGGGAACCTGGATAACATAGATCACAACCCATCCTCCGTATCCTCTCGAAGTTCATTTCACGGTACAGCAATTTCACTTACACAACATGTTTCACAGGATAATAGTGGTACGATTAGAAATCATGAGAACTTCACTGCGAATGAGAAGAGTAAGCGTAGGAAAGTCATAACTGCCCTACCTACATCTTACAGTGATGTCCCTCCTGCAGCATTTCCATCTAATCAGCCCATTCCAAGAAAATCTAAAGGTCAGTCAACTCCAAATGTGTCGACCAGAATAGAGGACAAGGAAAGTCAATGGCTTTCTTTTGTACACAGACTGCACGAGAACGGAAGTCTAGAGAGTGAAGAGAACATATCCTGGGCAGCCTACATGGCGAATCTACAGGTTGGAGTTCCTCGACCACCTGCTATTACAGGACTGTTACCTATGTTCCGAGAGAGTGCTCATACATTGGCAATGGTGAAACATGGGATGAACTTAATCAAGCAGGCAACAGATCTAGTGAATCCGGGACAGGTTCCTGTTCTCACAGTTGATCAACCTCTCTATGCTATAGCAAAGAAGATCCAGTGGACATGGCCAAGTGTATATGGCGAAGACAAGTTTGTGGTGATGATGGGAGGACTTCACATAGAGATGGCATTGTTGAAAGTAATTGGTGACTTCTTAGAAGGGAGTGGTTGGACGAGTGTGATGACTAATGCAGGTGTAACAACAGAAGCGAGAGCAGAAAGTCTTCAGAAAGGATCGCAAACTTCCAGGGCCCAATGGGCACACCAGGTCACTGCTGCGGCACTTTATTCTCTACAGCAAAGAGCATACGAAGACTACCTCAAAACCTGTGCAAGTGAAGATATCAAATCATTCGATGCTTGGAAGCTCAAGATGGCCACAGATTACCCGCAGTTTTGTTACTGGAATAAAGTTCTGCAGTTGGAATGCCTTCTCCTTGCATTCATAAGATCACAGAGGGAAGCCAACTACATGCTGTACGTGGAGACCCTTAGGGCAATCATTCCATGGATGTTTGCCATGGATCATTACCATTATGCTAGATGGTTGACAGTGCATCTCACAGATCTCCAGGGGCTTCCAAACAATTCCATGAATACTCATCGTGCATTTGTCGATGGGAAATTTGTCACTCAGAAGTCATCACACAGGTTCTCTGCAATAGCAAATGACCAGGTACATGAGCAGCAGAATGCCGTAGTTAAAGGTGATGGTGGAGTCATAGGAATTACTGAGAATGAAGCAGCTCTTCGCCGATGGATGGTGGCTGGTCCTGAAATAGCAAGAATCGTGAGTGAGTTTGAAGACCAGTTCCAGAGCCAGAAGGAACCTGATGTCCGTCACCATGATCAGTTACCTAGTGTGCAGAAATCCTTTGCATCAGATCTCAACAATTCAATCAGTTCGTTCGAGAAACTGGGGAACCCATTTGCCGAAGACACTAAAGATCTGTATGTGCTTGACACCAAGGTCATCATGCCTAATGAAGTGATAGCTCAACTACGATCTGTGGAGGAAACTGGCAACAAACAATTCAATGCATTTGTAGAGAAGAGACTGAATGATTCTTCTGTCAGTTTCTATGACAACATTTCCAAGAACAATCTGGGACTGTTCAAATCCAAGCCCAAGAAAACACCTGCAAAGTCTCTGATGAAGATGACTAATATGAAAAGCAATGTTGAACTGTTCTCTCGAATGTACATTTCTTGTCAGGCAAGAGATGGTGATCTTGATGCATTCTTCGAACACGAATGTCACGGTTGGCCTCCGGCATTGGCTGAAGATATTAATACAATGCGCCCACCAACCAGCAAAGCCGATCTTGTGCCCTGTTTGGAAGCCCTTGTCCCATATCCTGAACGTCCTGATGAAACACCCGTTGCAGAAGTCTGCATTTTTGATGGGGCTGCCTTAGTGCATCAGCTGGATCCTAAGAAATGCAGTAGTGTGATCAGGACATTTGGTGATTATGCACAGAAACAGTTTCTTCCATACATTGCACGAAAGTTGAATGAGGAGACAGTAGTACGTGTTGACGTTGTGTGGGATACCTACAGATCGGACAGTCTAAAAGGAGGCACCAGGCTTGGTCGTGGAAGTGGCATACCACTCCATGTAACTGAACAGACGTCGGTACCACATAACTGGAGCAGTTTTCTTCGTGTAAATTCTAATAAGAAGACATTGTTCAGTTTCCTTGCAGCTTCTCTTCAGACGATGAATGTTCCAGATGGGAAAACACTTCTTACAACCCAGGGAGAAGAGGTAAAATCAAACCCTCATTCAGATGTGTGGCAGAACATTCAACCATGTACACATGAAGAAGCAGATACACGTATGGTGCTTCATGCTTGGCAGGCATATCAGCAAGGGTACCAAAGTATCATAATCCATGCAACGGACACGGATGTGGTTGTGCTGGCAATCGCAGTGGCAAGTAAAATGGATGGCATCGCGATGTGGTCGGCCTTTGGGCATGGAAAGAATCTTAGGTACATCGGTGCTCACACCATTTCAACAAAACTAGGCCCCGAACGCTCATGGGGACTTCTGTTCCTGCATGCTGTTTCTGGGTGTGATACCGTTTCTGCCTTAGCAGGGATAGGCAAGAAGACTGTATGGGACATATGGATTTCCATGCCAAACTTGGGAGAGGTCTTCAATCGTCTCTCGAATGCACCAGTTGAAGTAACAAATGATGACATGGACATCATTGAAAGGTTTTTCGTTGTCCTGTACAGTAGAACTTCCTCTCTGAAGAAAGTGAACGAAGCACGTAAGCAGCTTTTTGCTCAAGGGAATCGGCAATTGGAGAACATTCCACCAACAAAGGAAGCACTACGTCAACATGTGAAGAGGGCAATCTTTCAAGCAGGTCACATCTGGGGACAATCACAAAGTGCAAACCCAGAGCTGCCTTCGCCTGAAGATTGGGGATGGACGAAGGATGGTGATGATGGATGGCATCCATTTTGGACACTACTGCCAGAGGCGTCAAAAGGGTGCCGAGAACTGATCAAGTGCAAGTGTAAAAAGCGGTGCACTGGAAATTGCAAATGTTTTGCAGCTAATCTGCCATGCACAGGACTATGTTTCTGCTTTGGGCAATGCTTCCGAGATGAGGAGTAGGAGAGGTACATTGGATGAGAACTTTGGGACCATTTTTATCGCTAAATCTGAATGACGGTAAAACTAGTAAGGGACTTTTTTCAGATATTCTTTTCCAGGTTTAAGCCTGTGAACACTTGAACTATAATATTTTTGTGCTTTTTAAGATGCTAGAGGCTTTTGTCATTTAGAGTCAAGAAAATGGGTTTATAATATTGTTCAGTGCTAAAAAATGTTGGTGGCCAAATGGTAATGGTGGCCAAACTTGAATTCAAAATGGCTGTCTTCTTATGGTTCATCTTACATTTCAATCAGTTCAACAATATCATTGGGTGGTATTCCGATAGCGCAGACTAAGTTAAGCCTGGCTTAACTTAGTCCACACTTTTATGGAGTGCCATTTGTTGCCCCATCCAAATTGCGTATAAATCATATTAATTCAGCGACGAAATGCCCAAACCAAGTTAATGTTGCAGTGACGTTAACGTGTTACCATGCACAAGTATGAACTTAATTTTCAGGAGGTCCTTTGGTAACATAATTCTGTCATAAATATTGATGTAGAAGTTGTAACATGGCATTCCATAGAAGCATGAACTAAAATTCCAGCTTAGTCTGGACTTAGTCCCAGCTTAAATTAGTGGAATACTGCCCATTGTCTTTAAGTTTTAAATGAAAATTCAAGGGTTACGCTCAGCCTTGGGCTATTCAACATTCCAGTTTAGCAGCCATATCAAAATTTCATATTCCATATAAATAGGGGTTTCCTTGATATTACTCGTGTCGGCCATATTTTAATTAAAAATTGTGTTGATATTGTTCGTCAAATGTTTGACATGTACACACTTACACATTTACTATGAAAATACCTTTTGGTACCAAATTTTCATAACCACTTGTCATTTAAAACAGATCGAATTTCCGTGGCAGTCATATTATAATTTAAAGTGATGGGTATGATTTTCCGTATGTTCAATCGAATGGCGGCTATGATGATTTTTAGATATTTTCTATCAGTCCATATTTGAATTTAGAATGTGAAAATACCCATTTCTACCTAGTTACAGCTAGTGCCACAGGTCATGTAAAAGTCGAGAAAACAATTTTTAATGATTTTTATGGCGGCCGACCCAGTGTTCAGATCACTGGGGCTGGCAATTTTTGAAATCGCGCCCAAAAATACTCTTGTGTGCCAAATTCCAGTGCCATAGGTTATGTAAAACTCAAGACAATGATTTTTCATGAATTAGCATGGCGGCCATTTTGAAATTCAAGATGGCGGCCGAACCAGTCGTCAAATCGCTTGGGACCGGCAATTTTTGAAATCAGTGCCTCAAAATACCCCCATAGACAAAATTCCAGTGCTACAGGTCATGTAGAACTCGAGAAAAAGATTTTTCATGATTTTTCATGGCGGCCATTTTGAAAATCAAGGTGGCGGCCAACCCGGTGGTCAGATCGCTGGGGGCCGGCAATTTTTTAAATCAGCACCCCAAAATACCCCTAAATGCAAAATTCCTGTGCCACAGGTCATGTAAAACTCGCGAAAACAATTTTTCATGATTTTTCATGGCGGCCATTTTGAAATTCAAGATGGCGGCCGACCCGGGGGTCAGATCGCTGGGGGTCGGCAGTTTTGAAATCAGCACCCAAAGAAACCCCTATATGCCAAATTTCTGTGCCACAGGTCATGTAAAACTCAAGAAAACGATTTTTTATGATTTTTCATGGCGGCCATTTTGAAATTCAAAATGGCGGCCGATCCGGGGGTCAGATCGCTGGGGGCCGGCAGTTTTGAAATCAGCACCCAAAGAAACCCCTATATGCCAAATTTCTGTGCCACAGGTCATGTAAAACTCGAGAAAACGATTTTTTATGATTTTTCATGGCGGCCATTTTGAAATTCAAGATGGCGGCCGATCCGGTGGTCTGATCGCTGGGGGCCGGCAATTTTTGAAATCAGCGCCCCAAAATACCCCAGTATACCAAATTTTATACTTTCTGCCGGATCCGAGCAACTCGACCATTTTTTGTTACATATCTGCCCTACTATATATACCTACCTATTATGCCTGTAGTCTTGACTACGGGACCCCTTCGAGAATTATCACACATGTGTCACAAAATTGTGCGCACCCCCCGTAATCCTATTGTCCCCTTTGCCACTCACGCGCGTCAATACGCTACGGCCATCTTCCTCTTTCTTGCTCGCCCCCGACGAGTTAGGACGTATAGTCACAGCGCTCCTGAAATCAGGTCGTATAGTATCTTTTTGGTGCGCTTTTTCGCATAGTTAAAGCACTTTTAGGTACCTATATTCGTTTAGATTATAGTACTTTGTGTTTTATTAGTCACTCTTGCCGATTGCAAGGGATTTTTTGATTCCCTTTCTTGGCATTTATTTTTCTCTTTCACGGTCAGCCCCACGTAGATATTTCCGTGTTTCCGGGTGTTTCCGTTTGTCACCGAGCCTTCGGGTTCGGTGTTTGTTCTTACGGTTTAGGCTGTGAAAATTTCTTTAGTGCGTATCTCCCAAATAAACTTTAGTTTTATTTACTGCATTCAGTTGAAGTATTTCTTAATTTGAAAAGTATACTTTATTGTCTGTTTTATTGCAGTGGTATGAATTCGGAAGAAGAAGCAGCTGGGTCAAGGAGACCTGCTTCTTCCGAAGAGTTGTCTAGCAAGACGACTCGGCCTTCCAGAACTCCCCCCGAGTACAGCGGTACGCGGGGGAGGGAGAAGGGCTAAAGGTAAGTTGCCTAGTGGTGTTCCCTTGCAGAGTTTGCCAGTTTCGGAGCTTGCGGCTTCGGGACGGGTGGCGTTAACTGAATCGGGATTGTCAACTCCGAAGCCTGTGGTTTCGGGGTGGGTGGCGTCAGATTCTAGTGGTTTGGATATCTCGAATCCAATCCCCCGGTCGCTGAGACCAGAGGGGGGGGGGCTGTTGTTTCCCGTACGGTAGCGTTCACTCGCTCTGATCCGTTAGGGGAGACGCGCCCCACTACTGCAGGGCAACCCACGGGCTTAGTCCATGTTGGTCTGGGTTCTCAAACCCTAGCCCCGGCAAACGCCATATGGGGGAACGAGTACTTTCTGGGCTGTCTCAGTTGCCAGCTGATGGGAATGCTCGAGCTAACAATTATGGACGCTCTTCGGAGCAACAGGTGTTTTCACCTGAGTGCGTGACTACTAGTGCTCCCCTATTGCCGCTTTCGAGCGGTCCAATAGTGGGTTCACATGCCTTTAGTAGTCATCGGGCACATACCGAGTCATCTCGGTCTGCCCACGCACTGGGAGCTTTTAGCTCCCAACCCATGGCTACGGCATCTTCTTGCCTAGCCAATATGGGTGATTTGGGCGATTCTCTAGGCTTACGCCATGAGCGCTCCAATCCCTTTATGGGAAGTGAACGTCCCTCCGCGGAGGAATCGGTTCGTGTTTCCGAAGAGGCTTCGGGGATCCGAATGAATCCGATTAAGCGTTCTAAGAAAAGGGTTTCGGCTACGACTATTGTCGAGCCAGCCAAGAAAAAGGCCAAGAAGAAGGCGAAAAGAGGCAAGGCTTTGCCGGCCTCTTGCCCGTCTGGCCTGGCTGACCCGGCTAGCTCCTCTCAAGCTGACATGTTCAGTATGATGCGGGCTTTTGCTCAGAGTCAGGGTTGGTCCTTTGTACCGGCTTCTTCAACCCTGACTTCTGTCCCTATTCAGGGATCTCGCTTTGAGTCTGATCAACCTTTTGTGATTGATTCCTCTTTGTCTGAGACTGATTCGCATGTGCCTCCTACTCCCGCGGCCCTTGGGGCTCCGCCGGGCGAGGAGACTGTTGGTGAACCATGCGGGGACCCGCCTGCGGAGGCCTTTGTTAGCGTTCCTTTGTCTCATTCCACTCGGGTGGAACCAGATTTGGATGCGTCCTCTCAAGCTTCGGTTCCCGAATCGCTTGGGCAGGCGGAGTCTCAATCGCTCAATCTCTATGGAGTGGAAGCGATTGCTTTGTTGTCCAAATATCTCCCTGAAGTTCAGTCAACCCGCGCGCAGGGTTCGACTTCGCGTTGGAATTTCAAGCAGCAGGTCTCCTCTGAGGGTATTGCTCTCGAGGAGGCTTTCAAGCTGGAGTATGACCGCATTGAGGCCGCGGTGTTGGTTAAGCGATCTAATGCGGTCAGGGGTAAGGCTTTTGCCTTTTGTTCTCAGGACCAAGACAGCTTTTTCAAGGCTAAGATTCTTTCTCCTGAGATTTTAGAGGTTGGTCGTCGCTTGCGGACGACTAATCCGCTTACCTCCGCTGCGTTCAGGGCGGAGGATAAGATTTGGTCTAATATTGAAAACCACATTAGGTCAGGGATGCGTTTGGCGGCTTTTCAAGGGCTTCTCTCCGACCTTAGGTCCAGGGCGGAGGAGTTGAATGTTACCGATGGTGACAAGCTGATTATTGACGACTTGCTGCATACTCTTTTTTGTCTGCAGTGGTCGCAGCTTTCCACAGCAGCTGCTTCGGCTACGTTCCGTCGCAGGACCTCGGCTCTCTCAGCACTGGGTGTTAGAGAGTCGGGCATTGCTCAACTTCTCCGAGATGTTCCGTCTCGGGGTCCTTCGCTTTTTGGTGGTAAATTCGCTACGGTGTTTCAAAGAGAGATCGATGCGCGAAAGCAGATCTCGGATATGACTAAGCAGTTTCACACTAGCTCTAAGCCAACGCGGGCCCCTGTTCAGCGTAGACCTGCTGGTCCTGTTTCGGGTCAACGCAGTCGTGTGTCTAGGGTCCCGCCTCCTGAGCCTCAGCCAGCTCCGTCTCGTGGGAGAGGGAGTCGTGGCAGGGGTTTTTCGAGAGGTTCTCGTGGTAAGGCGATGGCTTCGCAGAAGGCCAAGCCTGGTTTTTGACGTTTTTCCCCGAGCGCTTGTTCGACCGAATGTGGTAGGTGGCCGACTTCATGCGTTTCTCCCCGCTTGGGAGGCCATCTCCGGGGACGGGTTTGTTCTCTCCGTCGTGCGAGACGGATTCTTCATAGATCTTTGCGCCTCGCTCCCCGGAGGGGCTATAAGAATTCGGTCACCTCCCATGTCTGCCCTGTCTCGGTCTCATGCTTCGAAGGAGATCGAGTCTCTTTTGGAAAAGAGGGCTATAGAAAGGGTAAGAGACAGGCCGTCTCTTTCCCTTTCTCCAATATTTGTTATTCCCAAGCGCTCGGGAAAACTTCGTTTGATACTGAACCTAAAGAGGATAAACAAATTTATTCCTCCGGTTCATTTAGGTATGGAGACTCTTGCCTCCATTCTTCCGTTGATCAAAAGGGAAGACTACGCGGTCTCGATAGATCTCAAGGACGCGTACTTTCACATTCCCATTCATCGCGCATCTCGCGATCTTCTGGGGTTCTCCTTCCTCTCGGAGACTTACCGGTTTCGGGCTCTTCCCTTCGGGCTGCGCCCGGCCCCTCGGGTTTTTACTCAAGTTGTAGCGGTGCTAGCGGCCTTTCTGAGGCGTCGCGGCCTGCGGTTGTTTTGTTACCTGGACGATTGGCTTCTCCTTGCGGAGTCGCGCGATCGTTTGTTGGACGAGACTCGTTTGCTAGTCTCTCTTACTCAAGACTTAGGTTTCCTAATAAATTGGGAAAAGTCAGAGTTAGTCCCCACTCGCAACCCAGTTTTTCTGGGGGCGGTGTTAGACATAAGGAATCAGTTAGCTCGGCCCAGTCGAGACAGGATTCTCACCATTGTCTCTGCGGCTCGCAAGCTCTTGCTGGCCAGAAGAGTCTCGGCCAGACAGTGGCTTCAGTTTCTAGGTTATCTGGCCAGTCTAGTCGATGTTTTAGAGGACTGCCGGCTCCTCATGAGACCCTTTCAGAGACATCTCCTCAGGTTCTTCAAGCCGGGAAAAGACTCTCTTTTGGTCTGGATTCCAGTACCAGTAGAGATCAAGTCTCTTCTCGCTTGTTGGACGAGCGAGGTGTTTCTCGCGCGAGGCAGGTCCTTCTCTGTCCCTCTTCCGTCGATATCGGTTTCGACGGACGCCTCTCGGTTGGGGTGGGGAGGACACTGCAACGGCAGCACGGTTGCGGGGGATTGGTCTCATCTTGGGACTCTTCCTCATATCAATGTCCTGGAGTTTATGGCAGTTCTGTTGACCTTGCTCCATTTCAGAAGTCGACTTCTCAGTCGTTCGGTTCTGATTCTCACGGACAATGTTACCGTGGCGGCATATATCAATCGGCAGGGAGGCACTCGTTCGGTTGCCCTGAATGCCCTAGCAGCTCAGCTGTGGAGGTGGTGTCGTCGCATGGCAATCACACCCGTGGCCTCTTTCATCCCAGGTCGGGAAAACCTCATTGCGGATTTTCTGTCCCGGGGCAGGTATCTTCCATCGGAATGGATTCTCCATCCGGAGGTATTTTGCCGCATTCGCACTTGCCTAGGTCCACTGGAAGTGGATCTATTTGCGTCGGTGCTAAATCACCAGCTGCCGAAGTATTGCTCCCGTGTTCGCGATCAGGGAGCATGGGCTCTCGATGCTTTCTCCCTCAGCTGGGAGAACCTTCAGGGATTCGCCTTTCCTCCCTTCCAACTGATTCCGCGTGTCTTGCGGAAAATCAGGGAAGATCGGGCGAGGGTGCTTGTAATAGCTCCCTTTTGGCCCAGGAGGAATTGGTTTCCGGAGCTTATGAGCCTTCTAAGGGCTCAACCGTTAGTTCTCCCGTTAAGAGCGGATCTGGTGTTACAGCCCCTATCGGGGATTCTTCACCACAATCCGGAGTCTCTTCATTTGACTGCTTGGCCCCTGTCAGGGAATCTGCAAGACAGTCGGGTCTCTCTGATAGAGCCGCGGACTTTTTAATGTCCAGTCGTAGGGTTTCTACTAGGGAAATTTACAATTCCCGTCTCTCGGTCTTTTTTCTTTGGTGCAAAGAGAGAAATCAAACCCCTTCTAAGGCTCCTATTGGTTCAATTGCGGATTTCTTAATCTCGTTATTTGACAAAGGGAGATCTATTTCTACTATCCGAGGCTACCGTTCGGCGATCGGGGCCATTCATTCGGGTTTTTCGGATGGTTCGGGGATTTCCAATTCCCCGCTACTAAGCGGTTTGATTCGTTCGTTCTTTCTGAAACGACCTTCGTTTTCTAAGTTAGTGCCGTCTTGGAGTCTGCCTAAGGTCCTGGAGGCCTTGGCGAAACCTCCTTTTGAACCGTTAGGTGAAGCTTCGCTTCATCATCTTACGGTTAAGACGCTCTTTTTGGTAGCTATTGCCTCTGGGCAGAGGCGCAGTACTCTTCATGCTCTCTGTCTTACTCCTGGTCATGTTCGCTGGGAGAGAAAAGGTGTTAGATTGATTCCTAGGGCTTCTTTCGTTGCCAAGAATCAGACAGCTACCTCCGGTCCTGTTGAGATTTTTCTTTGTCCGCTTTCTGACCTTTCTTCGGTGCGTGAGGACAAAGTTTGGTGTCCTGTTAGGGCTCTCAAATGGTATATTGATAAGACTAAGTCTTTTCGTAAGGATGATCAGTTGTTCTTGATCACTAGAGAGCCTTTTTCTCCTGCCTCTCTTGATTCCATTTCTAGATGGATCGTTGAAGCTATTAGGGCCGCTGGCACAGAGGCTCTTTTATCCGACAGTAAGCCTCGTGCTCATGATACTCGTAGTGTCAGCACTTCTTGGGCTCTGTTTCAAGGTGTGGCGCTTGTTGATATTTTGAAGGCTGCTTATTGGCGTTCGCCCAATTCCTTCATTTCTTGCTACCTTAGGGATATTCCCGCAGGTGAAGCTTTGTTTGCGTCAGCCACCTTGAAGGCCGCTGTGTCTTCTTTGTAGTCTTTGGTGTAATCCTATTTCCTTTGCTCGAAACATGCCTCCCGGTCTTTTGAGTTGGCGCTGGTCTGGCATAATAGGTAGGTATATATGATTTATTGCAGTAAATTTGTAAAATCAGCACTGATTTTCTTATTTACTATATAAATCTATATACCTACCTATGACCCTCCCTCCTTCCCCGCTCCTTGCAAGCAACATGTTTCTTCTTGGGGTTGCTCGCAAAAGAGGAAGATGGCCGTAGCGTATTGACGCGCGTGAGTGGCAAAGGGGACAATAGGATTACGGGGGGTGCGCACAATTTTGTGACACATGTGTGATAATTCTCGAAGGGGTCCCGTAGTCAAGACTACAGGCATAATAGGTAGGTATATAGATTTATATAGTAAATAAGAAAATCAGTGCTGATTTTACAAATCTGATTGATACACGTCTGTAAAAACCCAGTTACACACACACACCTGGGTCATCAATACTTATTTGAACCATACCTAAAATACTTCATTAAATTCATTTAGATATATATATATTTTTTTTCCAAGTACTTACATATTGGGTGACTGGATGTGTAGTTGTGTTGGCGTACATATAAAGAAAAATAAACAAGTGAATAAAATTCATTTTGAATTTGGGTTCAGATCTTAAATGCTTTCTCGCTATCGGTTTAGAGATAAAAATAAAATAAGGATCATGTTTGTCGTCCTTGTAATTGTGTGTTAAATTTTGTCTTGTTTGACATTCCACTGTTGTCAGTTAATTTAATATCGACCCCCAACTCCAAAGCAACGACATGATAACTGGACAAAAATCATCAAGGAAGTTTGTTTGCAGGATTTTCTTCCCGAAAGAATTTTGATTTCATCATAAAATGGTTGATTGCATTTGATTTTCTTGTTTATCTGGATCGATCTAAGAAGACAATATTGCTTTCTGGTCAATCCAATCACAAAATATCAGAGGCTCAGCCATTTGGCCCACAGAAAGAAAAGAAGAAAATACCACATTCTCCTTTCAATAGCTCCCATTTTCTTTACTTAAGATTTGTTGTTGTTGTTGAACATATGAAAGGAGCCCCAGGAGAAGAATATTTTAATGGTTTGTGCTAAAGATTAAAAGTATCAGACCGTAGACAGCAGTGGTGTAGACACTTTCTATTGTTAGTGGGGGGATGATGAATAGATCATCCCCCCACTAACAATGGATAATTATGCGTGTCTACGCCTGTGGTAGACAGTATGCTGAGATAATCCGTTTTTGCAAAGAATAACATTAAACCAGAATGCCCACATACCACACATGAAATGGATTGGATCATATGAATCCTTAGTATTGTAGATTTTTCAGTATGTAGGCCTCCTTGTAATACTACTTTGTTTCCACAATTTTTTAAAGATTGTTTCTAATCATTATTTTGTTAATATTTAGTTTTATTAATGTTTAAAGAGATGTGTATCATTCATGATTTAAAAATAAATGTCTTTTTTTGCATTGCTATAGCTTTATGTTACCTTTAAAGGGACTCCTCACAAAAAAGTAGATTTTCTTTAGATTGACTGCAGAGAAGAAGCTTCTGGAGGCAAAGAAAAGAACCTTCTAGAACTAGAAGTGAAGAGAATGTTCTTTATCATTGAGCGTTGTATGGAGATATCTCCATGACAGGATGCTTGCTATCGGGTATCAGGTCTTATCTCTGTGCAATGTGTCCTGTACAACATGTCTTTTTTCCCCACATATTTTGATATGACCTTTGCATAATGATGCTTTCTCTTTCTGGTATCACCAAGGAGTTGATATCACCAAGGAGTTGGTATCACTGCCTATAGTTATTGTCATATTAAGAGATTTTTCATTTATGGACGAAACGAAATATGTAGATATGTAGTACAGGACACTCAGCACAGAATCGCCCATCTTTAGAAATGTTCACCTTTTTCTTGTAACTCTATAACCTTATATAGTGACAGGGCTCTATGATTTGATACAATTTATGACCTACTCTGTAGAGACCTACTGTGAGGAGGTGTCAACCAAAGTCTTCAACTTTGAACCCGATTGTTTTGTTGTTTGTTCTATACCTGTATCTACCTGGAAACACTCATCTGGAGATTATCTTACAGCATGAATTCTGCAGGAGATGAGGAGGAGAGGTTTACTGAATTTACCTAGAGAATTATTTCCCACTCCCACTTTTTTATGTATTACCATAGAAAGACGATCTGATTGGATTTTGGGATACGTAGGTCAAAGGTGAAAGGTCATAGAGGTCAGTTCTGAAATTGCAGGTTTTAGCCTTATTAACATGACATCTCAAGAACCATTTGATCCATTAATTTCAAACTTGGAACTAGTATGCATCACCATAGTGAGATGAAGTGATTTAGATTTTTGTTCACATATGTCAAAGGTGACAGGTCATAGAGGTCATTATACAGGTGTATGTGAAATTAATGTTTTTTTACCTTTGTTATCACCATATCTCAACTATTTTGTATTCATGACCAGGAGGAGATAAAGTGATTAGATTTTTGGGTTATAAGGTGTAAGGGCAAATGTCAAAGAGGTCGTTAAACATGTAATTAGAGGCTTTTTATTCTGGTTATCACGATATTTCAAGAACAGTTTTAGCCATCAACCAAATTTAGGCGGAGGCATATACATGTAGGAGACGCAGTCGCATTCATCTTGTTAAAATCAAATTTTCTCATGTTTACTTACTCTTTTGAATTCACTATAGCATGATATCTAGTTAAAGATTAAATAAAGATTTAATGTTTAAAGGCTGGTCACGTAATGGTGATTCAGTATTAACAAAATCTATCTATGTAGAAAATGTATGATCCTCATCGATTTATGCTAAGGATCCTCTAGCACTGATTTTCTTGGATCTTATACAATCTCTACATAGACTGATTTTATTTTCATTATTAGATCATTGTTGATAGATCATTGTTGATATATGACACTGTTTAAACAATAGATGGAGAGATTTTCATTAATGATTAATCCCTTGTTACATACAGTATGAAATGCTTCTAGTCGCAAAATCATTATAATGCAATCTTCTCCCATACATACATGTGTAGCAACTTTCAAAAATGCATTGCAATATTTCTATTGCACAAAATTTCTCAGAAATTTTAGCCAACAAGTGTGAAGACAGGCACTCTACATTTTGTGGTTGACCTGTTAAGATTCATTTTTCATTCTTTGTAAACTGAGATAATATTTGCTGTGTAGATAGACCTCAAATGACTGCACCCTCTCACAAAACCAGCTCGGTTGAGTTTCCATGAAATACGAAAAATTTGAAGTAGAGCGGTTAACGACATACTTGAAATGTGAAACTGGTGAGTCACTGATGTGGCTGTTCAGTCTGGTTGAGGTTTTTCAGCTCTTATATTTGTAATGTATTGATGGAATGAGATGAAGAATGAGTCAGGCAGGGGAGATTTCAAGCTAGAAATGCACTCATTCCCATATAAGCTGGTCCTGTTTGTGGATGTTGTTGTGACTGCATATCGTTAGAACATTTCTGGGAAGTGGTGAGTCTTGTTTCATGAGAAAGATTTTAATCAGTGAGACAAAGGATGACCCCCAAAACATGGTAGTGTAATCTTACTACATCTAATTAGTAATATCTGCACTGGGCTGTATGAATCAGCTGGGGGCCTAAATGTTTTAGATGTTTTACAATTATGATAACCAGTCTGGGGAGCAGGTGTTACACCCCCCCCCCCCCCCCCCCCCCTGTCAAGAACCGCTCCTGTTAATAGTTGATTTATACCCAAAGCTACTTGAAAAAAAAAATTCAATTATAAAATTATCATGTACTTTGTTAAAAACATGGCACAATAATTGCAAGAATTCAAATAATTTCTTTGACATCATTATCACTGAATTGAAGTATTAATTGGTTTGAACATCCAAAATTATGTTAATGATAGCCATCATCTTGACCTTTCTTAGTCTTTCACATGATGCAAATACAATGATTTTAGTGTGTTTTATTCGCATAGTGATCACTTTTTAAATTTCCATTATCCACTTGTACGTGCATGATATAAGAATGACACTGTCTACTG
Source organism: Heliocidaris erythrogramma (assembly GCA_025617745.1). Taxonomy (NCBI): domain Eukaryota; kingdom Metazoa; phylum Echinodermata; class Echinoidea; order Camarodonta; family Echinometridae; genus Heliocidaris; species Heliocidaris erythrogramma. Next base: position 40,570,715 of record CM046867.1, read on the forward strand.
GTTTCTTTTTCTGGGGAAAGAACTCATTGGAATTTTAATGAGGAATTAGAATTGAAGCTGTGTCATTGAGATGAAATTGATGAGCGGATTGATTTGCAGTTGCATTTAAGAATGGGATTAAGCGATGTTAGTAACTAAGTTCCAAGAAAAGATAAAAAGAAATGACCTTATAGCTATAAGGGTGAGAGAGAGAGAGAGAGAGAGAGAGAACTCAAGAAAGTGTTAAAGAGCAGATGACAGAAAAATGAAAGCCATCTAATAAAGAAATAATGATAATGATAATTACTGAAGTGATATCATGATCACACAGCTAGAGTCAAATATAGAAAGACATGTAGTTAATAAATTATATAGATATGAAAGAAAGTGAGAGAAAAGAAGAGAAGAAAAGAAAAGAAAAAAAGGAGAGGAGTGCATTTAGAGCTCTAGACACAGAGAAGGGGGGGGGGGCATAACTGATGTATCAAAAGGACTGTATGTGGTCTTTGTGTACCCAATAAAAGGGTCTTGTAGGGGAATTCTTGATATGATATTAATAGCAATTTCTCTGTTTATCCCACCTTCTTGCACTCCATGATGCTTTCTTGAAAATTGAAGTTGAATATAAATCAGGCTACAAACGAGATTACTTCACCCCAGGACATCTGTGAAGCATCCCTGGTGTTCAAAACCGATCATATTTCTCTCAAGCCCATCTTCTATCTTTCTCACTCTTCTGTCTGCCTTGGTCTGTAGGGATATCATTTTCTACCGGTATTAGACCCTGCATTATGTCAACCATATTAATTGGTTTAATTACCCATGAACATCTGCCCTCTTCCTTGCCTTGGTCTAAGGTGAGGATTAGTGTGTGCCTTGGGCTTGGAAGTGATGGTGATGAACTTGCACTCAGAGGGTGTTTACACCAGGAAAGTTGTCTTGTATCCAGTGGGGTATATGATGATGAACACAATGATGATGGATTGTGATGATGATGATGAGGACGATGATGATGATGAGGACGATGATGATGATTAGGATGATGATGATGATTAGAATGATTAGGATGATGAAGATGATGATGAGGACGATGATGATAAGGACGATGACGATGATGATAAGGATGATGAAGATGATGATGGTTAGGATGATGATGATTAGGATGATGATGATGATTAGGATGAGGAGGATGATGATGATGATGATGTTGATAATTAGGATGATGGTAATGATGATGGTTATGATGATGGTTAGGATGATTAGGATGATGATGATGATGATGATGATGATGATGGTTAGGATTAGGATGATGATGATGATGATGATGATGATGATGATGATGGGTGATGCCCCCATATGATTATTATGCTGGCAGTAATGATGATGACTAATAATGAAGATTATTGATGATGATGATGAAGATGATGATGAATGTGGAAGCGATAATGATAATTACAATAGTGATGATAAGATAAGACAATGATGAAATATATTTTACCAGTTACAGATAATACCGACATAAGTTTACCCGGCATTTCAACTCTTTTATATGAAGAGGTTTGGATATTTTGAACCAGCTTACTATGTACAATATCTGTAATAAAACCCTTAAAAATTGTTTATAAACATCTTAATTTTCATGGAGAATTATGCAGGTATTTAAAATACAAAAAAAAAAATCAACCTTTATTTACTTTTCAAAGCTCCAACACTTGCAAGTGAATGCTGTTATAAAATTACTGGGATAATATAATGCTGTAATTTCATTATGATTCAAATTATTCTTTCAAATGCTTGTGATAAACGCTGGATGTTATCCTACTGGTATAGGTGTGGAAGCAATCATTAACAAGATAAGGATTATGTGGGTGTCAACTTACTGGTGTGAAAGATGCCTTGTAAGAAGGAAGGAGTGAATGCACTTTGTCTTGTCTTGGGATCCAAGAAGAATGTTATTCTGATATTGAGAGGAATATAATAGAAGAAAACGGTTCTTCTTGTGATGGGCATTATCATAGCCCTGGTGAAGTATGTATGCTGAGGGAGTAATGGTTGTTTTAGGGGAGTGTGATGTGTAACAAGGTTTTGGTAATACATGTTTGATGATGTTAGAGTGTGGGAAAGTCAATGCAGAGTTGACATTTTAGCTAAATATGAACAGTAGCAACCCCATCAGGCCGTTGCCGACTGGGAATTTATATTAGGCAGAATTTTGCATTAAGTTTTTTAATGGGATGGAGATAGGAAGGGGGGGGGGTGGAATTATATCTTTTATTATAGGGAAAATGTAAAGTGTGACTCTGTTCCATTTATTTATTTATTTAACCCATCAGTCTGTGATCATACACATTTCGGTTGGGAGGCCCTGTCAGACTGTCACATGGACACTCACTGTAACAACAGGGAGATCCTAGTATTACATGAAGAGAACATATAACATATACATGTATAGAAAATAAGAAATGAATAACAATATAGTCTGTAGAAAATAAGAGAGAGAGAGAGAGAGAGAGACACACACACACACACACATTACCCAACTGTGGACTTATTCATAAATAAGTATTCAGTTATTTTTCAATTGTTTTTGAAGAGAATAATCCTGGAAGACTAAAAATAAATCTCGTTCAATTGTAACATGCTTTCTGGGCGTGCCCGTCTATTGGATAGAGTGCTTAAGCCCCCCCCAAAAAAATATACCCACAAATAAAGCCAACAAACTGTAAATCAAAACGATGACCGTCCTTGGTCTCGTGTGTGTCCTCGGTTTGAAGATGTGTTTTCATAAAAGTGCCCGCGGTCGCCGGTCAACACCAACGCGCACACATGGGAAGAGAGAAAAAGAATTGAGAATCAGGGAGTATGACTTTACAGGTACTATGGATTAGAAATACAGTGGAATCTCATTATAACAAACTCCTTGAGACCAAGGAAATTATCTCTTTATATCAAAACCTTGTTATATCAGGGCTAAAAACAATAGAATACAAAGAAGTGGGACCAGTAAAATTACCTTGTTATGAGAGTTTGTTATAACAGTGTTCTTATAACGAGGTTCCGCTGTAGCTATTTCACATACAGGGAGCAGATGGTCTGACCAACGGTATGACACCGAGATGCTAAATACATGATCAATAAACCATGACATTATGTTTCCTTGTTAAAGGACCCGCTCATTTATTTGTATAGGATGGATGATTTGATGATAAGGTCACTTAATATGATCATCAGATTGTATGGATTAAGGAATAGTTGCACTGGGCCATGTCAATTGTTTTTATTGAATGGGCCAGAGTCTCGCGTGGGTGAATCCATTCATTCAGACATAGTCACATAGTTTCTGGCTTCCGCATCCACTGTGGGTTCTATGTCACATGCTCCTGAGACAGTTTCTCCTCCGTCAATTTCCAACAGCATTCTTAACTTCAGCCTGGACCAAATATTAGGCTATACCCAACTCTAACTCGGATCATCCCAGTAATTACCACTAGCGTGCTTGCTCTAGACATGTTGCTTGCTATTTTTAATTCGATCTTGCTTGCTCTCTTTAATTCGATCTTGCTATTTGAGAAAGGATAATTTCAATTTTTTATTGAATATTTGTGTGCAGTTATATAAATGACACCACATACAGTTTAAGATAGTGAGTGCATTCTTAACTGTCGTCTATTCTTAGAGCGTGATTCATGTATTCATGGCCTTGTTTTTTTCCCCTCCATTGGTGTGTGTATGTTTTAGATGACATTGATCAGAGAGATAGAGATTGGAGGCAAGAGTTATTGATCTGCTATGTGTGGAGTAGAACTGTAGAGTGGCAGGTGGTATCATGCATTGCATATCATCATCATTGCAGAATTTATGTTAAAGGGATACGCCACCAGGTGGCCATGGGGAAAGTCAGGATTGCGTAAGCCTCATTCACTCGTACACAAAGTTTGTGAGTCGAAGTGCGGCCCGGGGGGAAACGGCATGACCAGGTAACGATCACGGGGCCCTCTCGCGGCATAAAAATGTCAACAATCTGCGGTTGAGTATCCCTTTAAGGTCCTGCAACGCTCTACGACCAGTCCAAAGTGTAATGGCTATTGGGGCTAACCAGGAAACAAGGAAGTAGAATAACCTAAGCCCATACTCTACAATAAAATACATATTTCTACTGGCTAGCCTTTTCACCTTAGCACCTAGGTCATTTTTCAGGGAAAACATGAACAGGTTAAGATGGGAGCAGTGAGCAGTTTGGCTCTGGAAAGTTTGAAAGAGCTTAGATAAAAAACAAAAAATACATGATTGCCTCAAGGAAATGAAACATTTTTTGCCAGTCTTGAAGTTGAAACTGGGTGAATCATTGCTCAAGCCATATTTTTTTTGTTTATTTATGAACAAGCTGTGTCTGCACTATAGACTTTCACTTTATAATGAGGAATTACCTCCCCCCTCCACCCCCACCCCCCCCCCCAAAAAAAAATATATATCTTATGAATGCAGCAATACATGAATGTGTGTTTCAAATTGCTGATTTTGATTAGTTTTTTCATGTTCCTGATTCTGGCCTCATAATACTCAGTTACCTAAATACCAGACCATGGACTGGTAATGGTGTAGTAGATCTGAATCCATTCCCGAGTGTGTTATTTTTCCTGCGTATCCTTCCTGCTTGTAGGGTTGGCTGGTTTACATCGTTGGCTGGTTCCGAGGGTAATGCTTTGTTTGAGTGGGTGGGTTGTAAAAACTGGATCCAACCAATCAAGAACTAGGTGTGGCAGTGAGCATGAATGATTGAACTGGTATGGAGTCCGTGATATGCTGGTTGGTTGGTTGGTTGAATCTTGGTTTCTTCTTCCTGGTTTGGTTAATAGCCCGCTATACTTCTGGTTCTAGTATAGGCCTAGTACTAGGCTTATTCTTTATCTTTTTAGGTGTATATCGTGAGAATTACTTAGGGTGGTTTTCAGCTTTTAGTATTAAAGGTATTTTACATTCCATTTATAATGTAGCTTTAACCATTTTTGAAAGAATCATTTTTGTTAATTTTTTTCAAGAGTTGGTAGCAGAATATATTATGAAATAAGGAGTAATCTTATTTATGGTATCCCTGTTAAATATTTAAGGAAAACTGTCAGATTGAGGCTTGAAAAGAAGTAACATTTAATAAGATAAATCTAATTATATAGGCCTTTTAATAATATGGGTGTGTTTACTTTGCTTTATTAATTAAAGTGTACTAGGCTTCAAATTTTACAATAAGCTACATGCATGTCGAGATTTTGCACAAATATGTATTTCAACTCTTGATGCCAGATCATAGTCTATGTATTTCCTTTAAGATTGATAGGTGTTGTTTGCAGGAGGTTAGACAAAATATGTTTGTCACAACAAATGGTTTAACCCTGACTTGGTACATATTGATTTCTACAGGTTTTTAATGAATGGAGGCTAAATTGCTCACTCCCTGTCCATGTCCATGTCAATATTGATAATATCAATGATTTTGCCCCTGCTAGATACATACATATTGATTGCTACAGTTTGAAATATAGAGAACCTACTGCTAAGCCAGTCATCTCTATATTAATCATGTAGTTGGATTAGAATGTACAGACTGTAACAGAAAGTAGCATGCAATCTGTACATGTATATCGGAGCCAGTTCATGCAAATCTCCTCTATACCACCCCCTTAACACACCCCCTTAATATCTTTTGTACTCCATAGTGCCATTTAAACTCTACAATGGGTGCATGGCAGATCTATGGTAGCTCCCTGGCTGGTGAATAGTTATTATTGGCTTTGTTATTATAAAGGTATTGATATATTAAAGTTACAGTCGAGTAAATAAGCTATATATACTGTACATAACTTCTGCTTGAAACCAGGAGGGTGTGACAAGTTGTTGCCTGTATGTCATTTTAAACTAAAATTTACACCCATTTTTGCTCTCAGAAGACAATTTACTACCAAAACTGTACAAGAAGTACAGTTGTAGTTCAAGCTTCTACCAGGGAAGTGTAAGAGAGACTCCCTGCTTCTACCAACCTTAAATTTGGTTAGCAGGAGTGGATGAAAGCTTGCTTATAAAATTTGAGGTTGTACGTATGATTACCCCCAACGGATGAAAGTTTTCTGTATTGTACAAGAAGTGTTTGTTAGCTGGTTATGGGTGTTTATCATATTCAACATTTTTTTTAAGGAAATGAGAATATTAATCTGAAAACTAGTTATAAACGTTCATTCAAAATACTTGTGATTGTGATTGTGATGAACCTTAAGTTTGCAAACAGTTGAAAATGTTGATCATATTTATAAAAAAGGGCAACATAATAGGTTTTCACAATAAAAAAAATAATAGCAAAGGATAAGACAAAGTCAGGATAAGATTACCACATGTCAGTGACAGAGAAAGCTCTATATCGCAAAAAATAAATAACACCAAACAAATAGATGGAAAAAGGGGCAATTTTCCTTGTAATCTCTAACAAGGTCCCATGTGAATGAAGAATATGATTGCAAAAGAATCTTCAACACTTGTCATGATTTCATTGTATGTAGGCCTATATCATAGTGATACCTGTATTATGCATGGTGTTGATCAATTCGCAGTGACAGAATTTGTGTTTCAAAGATCGACGGTCAAGAAAAGCTTTTTAATTTGCATGTACTAGACTGTGTCAATACTGCCATGCCTGTCTGCAATTATAATGTGTATATTATGATACGTGCTGTTTTTGCTGCAGCAGACCTTGTCATACTCCTTTTCATTTGAACAATGGGTCTGAATTCTGAAGGACCCCTTTAGAAATTGGAACTATTCCTGAAACTGCCGCAAAGGAATAACTGGCTTTCTCCTATTATGCTTTCCTCATGAGTGATTTATGTGGCATCCCATTGTATCCATTTAATTTTCAGGCTTCTCTATTTGCAAGTTGTAAATAACAGAAAAATCATGTCACATTGTGATCTAGAAAAGGTGTTTTACCCACATCGGTACCTCTCGCTCCAGGTACATGTAGCTTGCAGTGCAGTGATATAAATAATCACAGGGACCTCAGGAAGAGAAGTATTTACATGTAAACTAATGAGGCTACCTTTGGTAGTAGATAAATAGGCAATATGATCTTGTGTTGGCTATTTTTCAATACCATATAAAAGGTAGTATGATTTTGGATGCATATTGAGCTATTTGTATTTGCTGCAGACTTGCTCTTGACTTGACTATGGTACAGTTTGGTCCAATTTTCATCCTACCCAAAATATTCACAAGGTCGTTGACACATATATTCCATCTACCCCATGCTATGCTATACACCCTACACCACATGGCAACACTCCTCTGACCCAAAACTATTTCACACTGCACAAGGTTCTGTCAAGAATTTTGTTCTTTGAGGATAAGGGCCTAACGATTATGTATGTATAGTTAATGCTCTTCCAGCTTCCCTTAGGTCCATTAATTCATTTAAGAACAACACTTTAAATCTGCCCAGAAGACCTATCTTTTTAAAACTTCTTGTTAATCCCTGAACCCTGTACAGTGACTCTCTATCTATCATTTCTTACTCTCTAAGCGCACAGAGACATGCTCCGCAAAGTGTTATGCGCTATATAAGAATTGTTAATTATTATTATGTAGGTGTTTCTGTGCAAAGCCACCAGTGACAAAGAAATGCCTCAACTAGCATGTAGGCCCACAGTAATTTAGCAGTGCCCCAAATCAGATTGTCAAGACAACTTACTGAGAAGATATCACGCAGGGCTCCACACAATTTTCAAAGGGGGTCCCCACACAGACATTTTCGGTGTCTGTATGCATGAGCCCCATATTAAATATTTTAAAAATGTTGGGTCCATACTTAGAATTTGGGTGCCCAAGTAACACGATAGGCCTAGGCCTGTTAGTGCCAAGCCCTGTATTTTTTCTAAATTGCTCGCTGGTTGTTTACTTCAAGACAATAGGGAGGGTGTTATAGAGTAAATGTGATTAAGAATAGATATAAACTGTAAAGGCCTACATTATAGATGTGCTGTTGATTAAATTATATTTCCTTAAACTGTTATCTAAACTTTGCATGGTGATTTTTCAAATGTAAATGCATTTTTTAGACGCCTCATCCAAAAGATAATTATAATTGCATACCATTTCCTTCTTGAGCCACTTGCCATTTATTTACTATAAATGTAATAAGATCCTCAAGTTTGGTTGATGGTTCAATGGATCAAAGTTTTGTATAGAAATTTGAGATTTATGATTTTGGCCTGACAACCAAAACATCCATCCCACAATGATACCAGTACATCGACTATGGATTAAAAAAATATGGTACTGACATAATGTCAAGTTGTATCCATTGCATAGGGTCTGTAACTTACATAACACAACACAGCAAAACAAACTATGTGTGACCTTCTCTCATTAGCTGAGTTTTGGCAGTGGACAAAATGCTCTTGGGCAACATGCCTTTTCATGTTTGTGCCAACACATACAATTATGTATTCATCATTGGCTGTAATAGATGTTAGCTCTAAAGTCCTAGGCTTCTATATAGACAATCATGCTTTCTTGGTCCTCTGCCAACTCCCTTCCCTGCACATACATGTATTTATGCGAACGAGCGAAAACACCACACTGTCCATATTTTCCTGTGCAAATTTTCCCTGTGTAATATGTCCAGTTGTGGATTGTTTTGTCTATATTCTGGTGTGATACCATGTGCCAAACACACATGGGATGTATTAAAAAAGTCCAGACAGGGTGCATTCTTTTGGTAGACCACGCCCCCTAGCCATTGAACTGAGCTGAGGTAAGAGAATGACCTGGGGATTTGTTTGTATTTAACCAAACTGAAACCTGATGGCATCCTACCAGGGCCCAGGTCAAACCTGCAAGTTGAATTCCTCAGACTATGTCATGAAAACAACGAAAAGCACAAACGCAACAGACCCATGCATGGTTAGAGCGTTGCAAACCTAATGTATTGTCAGTGGGGCAAACAGGAGCTTATATTTACACATGGCTTGCCCTTGGCTTGGTCTACATAGGGGTGTGCCAGTGTCTGTATATCTTTTCTGGTTATGCCAATATTTCCTGTAAACTCTCTTGCATTGACTCATGTCATTCTAACTTGAAGGTAAAAATATATTGGAAAATGCTGGCTTGCTGTAGGTTGTAAAAGAATTTTCATTCAAATCACCTTTTATTTGGACCATGGACCTACTATATATATTAGGTCCTTGTTCGACTTATGGAGAAAGAAAGCATAATTGTAAACTCGAAGAACAATTTTGATTTTAAATTGATACATACATCAGTTAGATGAGGCTGACCTTTAATATCCTTACTAAAAGTTTTTAGCATAGGAAAGATTTGAATGACTTGGATTAGAAAGAAACATAAGCTTCATTATAGAATAAATGTGGGAAATTTTTACCTTGTGGCCATATGGCATGAAAATATATTTAATTCTTTTACATTTACATTTATAGTTTGGGCTATTTTGGACAGTTAGGCCTCAAATAACCTGAAAATTGTATGCAAATGCTATTGAAATAAAGTAGTATTATAAAAGAATCGTTGTTTTGGTGTGTTATTTCTCCCATTGAGCTATTCAAGGTTTTTCTGCATGTTGACACATTATACAATTGAATATCTGGCCTGTTATGCAGATCACCTCTCCTCCTCACATGTATATCGTCTGTTGAGAGCCAGAAGGGCGTTAACTCTGTGTTAAAGTATATGAGTTAATGCCCTTCTGGCTCCAAACAGACGATATCATATGATACACATCTGCTGGTATGTTGATATTGCACAAAATCTATTCTTTCTCCAAGAGGTCAAGCCTTCTGATCACAATAATTCTTACTTGTGACTGGCAGCATCGTGAGTGAGATTATGGCTGGCTGGCTGGCTGCCTGCCTTGAGATTCTTGTGAGAGAAAAATGATAATAGATTTTCTGAGCCAAGACTGAAGTAGTTCCGTGTATGATTTTGGAGATAATGTATTTCATTTTCCATAGACATCTTTTGTATTTTAAATGATTTTGTTGCTTTAAAGCAGTTTGCTGGAAAGGATGATTTATTTTCATGAACATTGAACATTGAGATATAATAATTCTAAGATGTTAGGCCTATAGATTTCCTCAACTTTGTGTTTTCATTCTTCCTCATTTCCTTTGATCTTTTCCTTTTCCTGTTCTACTTGTTCTGTATGAAAATTAATTATCAAATTCATTGATTGGAGAAATATTTCTTCAGGTATAATTTTTTGTCATGTTTTGCTTGTCTATACAAGTTGGGTTTGACTTTGCTTCATAGCTTGAAAAATGTTCAGTAGTACCTCTATCATAAAACCCCTTTACACCTTCATTTTGATGGCTGCAAATAGATAACCTGCCTAATTTCATTATTCCCTCCCTCTCTCTCTCTCTTTTTCCATGTATGCTCAGAGATGTAATCCTATATATTATAGAACTACATGTAGGCCTTACTCACCCCAGTTACACCACCAAACCATCTCCAAACTGATCAATAATTACCATAATAATTGGGGTAATGTAATTGTTCTGTTGGTGTGAATGGGTCACATATTTTGGGGCCATCAATGTGGAAAACTGAGATTTCTGCTTTTGTTCACTGGCCTTTGCCCTTCAATAGACCTCTTCGGTAATGTATGCAAATTTTATACATACCTTTCAAACAAAGGTTGTTCTTGACAACCTGAAAGCTTGCCGGACATAGCAACAAATAATGTATGCAAACTGGATTCCAAGCATTGAAGCTCATTTATAAAAATCAGGTTAATGAAAAGCTTGTCACTACGTGCTCAGCGAATATATGTGCATAAATTTGTATACATTACAGAAGCGGTCTATTGTGTGTGTTGTTGAGTGTATCAGTTTGCCACACAGAAAGTGTACATATAGGCCAATGCCTATACTTCTGTAACTAAATCCGCTGTATTTTCTTGATCATAGCAAGAAATGTCTGCTACTATATATCAGGCATTTTATGTATTTCTGAATGATGTTGTTACTCAGTGTCCTTTGTGTATAAGGAAGATAAATGGTAGATTACTAATGTGATAAATCTGAGACTTTTTCTTAGATGTATGATTGATAAATATTTAGTGTAGGTTATTTCCTTGATGATGGTGTAGTATTACAAGGCTTGAATTACATTTAGAGTGGTACATGTATATGGGTGCATGATGGTCTATACATAGATACATCTTGGGAACCAGGAAATGACTGCAATGTTCATTTATATGCAAATAGCCATGAAAAGAGAGTAGAAAATAAATAGATTCGAGTTACCTTTCTGCTTTCATTTGCAGAAATAATTTCTGTAAAAATTGTAACAGAAGATTGAATAGGCTATGTAGTCCATCATATTATTCAGAATAAATTTTAGTTATAAATGCAATGATGACGGTAATAATAACATACATTTATATACACGTAATACTACATTTTGAGGCTAAAGTTTCTCTTTTGCTTTCTAAAGCTAGCATTAATGATGTAGTCAGAAATGGAAATCAGAGAAATGGAATGCCTTACTAATTTAACCTTGATTATAATGTCCCTTGAAATCAAAGCTCGAGAAATGTAGAATTTGGAGGCAATTTTGACATATTGCTCACTAATCCAAATGCATGAATTAACTTAAAATATATACTTCAAGGGGACTTGGAAAACCTATGCAACCAAGTGAAAGCAGCGATGATTTTCAAGAAGAGGAAAAGAAGATGATAATGATGATGGTAATTGTAGTCATGTTAAGTTTATATTGATTATTTGGTTACCATACAATCATCAACAATACTTTGAAATAATTATTTTTTAAAAGGTTTATGCTCACATTATGTGTGTGTGTTTTATGGAGTGCAGTGTATTGGCGTACATGTAAGATTAGTGAACTTTCTTGAATTTTGTAATTAGTAATTAGTAATTGGTACATTGGTTAAAGGCTTATTGTTCCTCTGTTCAGTGAATGTGATGTTTTATAACTTTGGTTCGCCCAATAGACCGGTTCGCCCAATAGACCGCTTCGGTAATGTATGCAAATTTTATGTATACCTTTCAAGCAAAGGTTGTTCTTGACAACCTGAAAGCTTGCTGGAGGCTTACTGGGCATAGCAGCAAAAAATGTATGCAAACTGGATTCCAGGCATTGAGGCTCATTTATAAAAAGCAGGTTCTTGGAATAGCTCGTCACTAGGTGCTCAGAGAATATATGTGCATAAATTTGTGTGCATAAATTTGTATACATTACAGAAGCGGTCTGTTTCATGCTATTGTTGGTCATTGAAGATAAGTGAAATAATCTCGATCAAAATGAAGGATTTGATGCACCATGAATAATGTGGATTATGGAGAAATAAAGCATAATTGTAAACTCGAAGAACCATTTTGACTTTAAATTGATACATAGGAATACTTCATCACATTTAGATGAGACTGACCTTTAATATCCTTACTACAAGTTTTTAGCATAGGAAAGATTTGAATGACTTAATAAGGTGCGTTTATGCTCCCATTTTTCAGGCCAGAATGAGCCTTTTGTTAATGCGTTCAAAGTTCAAAACACGGTTGCGTCCGCAGTCATTTTCAAAACTCAAAACTGTGTTTTAGATGAGCGTTTGAGATGAGCATTTCAAAACACTCAACTCTCAACGCTCAACAGAAAACAACTCTGAGCCCTGTGGTATTTTCATCCCGAAACCAGTTTCATTCTTGATTAACCAGGGAAGCGTTTCATCAAGTGTTTTGTCTGTGACTTTTACCAACAAATTTGCTCTCAGCCAATCAGATGCAAGGATTTCAGTAGCTTATAACAGTTGTCGGTAAAAATCACTGACAAAACACTTGATGAAACGCTCCCCAGTTGAATACTAAGCCTAAAATAACTCAGGCTGGAGTCGGTGGAAAATGTGTGTTATACCAAAATCAAAATCATATCCAATGGGCTAATATGAAATAACCTTGTACCTTTCCTCTTTCCTCTCTCATGCAGATATTCTTCAAAGACAAGACAGTAGATGAGGATGGATATGTGATTGGTGTGAGGAAGAATGCTCTCCAGATCTTCATTCCAAAGTTTGGTCTTGAGGGTACGCTGTATGTTCAGCAAACTGAGGATGGAACAAAGACTAATCTCTTCACTTATGATGACGAGGTAATAGAGCTCATCTAACCTGTCTGTTTCAGTGTTTTCCATTTGTCTGTCATTCATGTTGCATGTGCAAAGCAGGGGCATTTTAAAGGGGGGGGGGTACCCCTCTCTATTAAAGCGATGTCTTTTCCAGGTACAGACCTATCATGTGTGTGTTTTTTTGATATGTTTACACATCTCCTTATCCTGATCAGTTTATGATTTAGCTCCAGGTACTTGATCGTTATGTTATAATTACTGTTTACTCATGTTGGTATCATGAGTCTACGTGTGAACAGTTGACTATAAATACACAAACACAGAAAAGATAAAGGAATATCAGTTATCGTAATTATAAGTATCATCTACTACATGCATTGAATTGGATTGAATTGAAATGGTTTATTGTTAAAATTTCATCGCAGCCAAAGGCTGAATTGCAAAACTTTTACAGAGTAAAAAACATAATCATATACTAGGTACATGTATACAGATAATCATAGAAAAGCATTAAAATCAAGCTGGGTACAAATTATTATATGGTATGAGGAAGATGTAGGCGTATAATGGGTTGGATGTTACCATACTTGTTGATAACATAAATATTTGACTTGAAAATTATTTAAATGATATTACAAAAGTTACATGGGGGAAACATACCAGTAACTATAACGAAGTCTCTGCACTCTTTGTACTTAAAAAGTTGGGAGGAACCCATGTGTCATGGTGTCCTTGCACTTCCCAATCAGTACTGGGAGGAGAGACAGAGAAAGTTCACTATATTCCCCCCTCTCTGGCACAGCTGATGCCAAATACATGTAGATACATATAATTATCTACACCATTATCACATCAAGTCATAGCTATTATTAACATTATTATTGACATTCTTGATCATAAATACTATAGCAGCACCTACAATCCCATTATCCATCATATTCTGATATTATTATCAACATCATCACTGTCATCTCAATTATGAATCTATGAGGCTTTTTACTCTTGCAAAATTTGGCTTAGTCCCGTACTATAGGTGTGGCTAAACAAGGATTTAGCCTCACCGATAGTACGGGAATAAGCTTAGCCCACTATCTGTTCACATTGTGTTTCACCAAAAGTGGGCAAACTCCAAGATAGTATGGGACTATTTTAGCCTTCGAAAAAGGCAGGGTTAGCAAAAGATGTCAAAAGATGGGATAAGTATACTGGCTAGAGAGATAGTGTGGGACTAAAACTGCCAGCGAGGACAGCAAAAATTATAGTCCGGGTTAAGGATAGTACGGAGTTAAAAAACTCAAGTGTAAACAGCCTATTAAATCATTCTTCTCAGCATTGTCATCATGATATGTTCTCCCTACAATCATGATATCAAAATCCATATTCACCAAGTTCTATTAGTCCGTTGACCCCATCCTGTGCAGATGAAATGGTATGGACAGGTGAGGCTCCTTTTCAAAATCATTTCCCCAACCTGTCACCTGCTTACGTGTGATAGACACCTCACTGCAGCTGGTGGGAGGTAGGAGATAATTATCCACACACTTTAGGTCCTTTCACACCTAAAAACTGAGGAAAGTATCAACACACAAAGGGAGACAGAAGATAATCTTCTTTTGTGTTAAGTTTTACAGCTATAGAAACAAATCCAGGTTGAGGAGCCAAGCAAGGGAGTTCCATCATACCTCCTGGAAACCTTGTCAGCATTCAGTCATTGACGATAATTATCTACATACTGTAAGACCAATTCACACTTGAAAACTGCAAAGTATTTATACTCGGGGGGGGGGGGGGGGGGGGAGAAGGGGGCTACCAAGAAAGAATTATCCAGACACTTTAACTCGTTCTGTGTCCATGGGCGGAAATCACATCCAAGAACATGTTTGGACCAAGTATATCTAGATTTCCTTTCCATTTTCTTACCATACAATTTGAAGCTGTCTAGATGCTTTTTGTCTACACTGACAATCAATGAAACAATGAATCTAAGATTTTAGTCATGAAAGTTCATTTATGGTAAATGTTCATAAACTTATTGGCATTTCACATGAAAGAATTGTGCAAACTCTTATCACACCACAGCAGGGACAGGTGGGGACTTGAACAATCACATACTGATGCAAATATTTACAATACGGATGACAAGGTACACAGATATAGTTTTTGTCATCTGAGCATCGTGAGAGTGTACATGTACATCTACAAGTATGTTTGCCAGATCAAAGTGCATAGTAAAGACTATTGCACTGTTATTCATTCAGTGAAAAAAACGCTATTGCACATACTATTTATAGAAATTTCGCATCTATAATGTTCCATTCTTTCTATTAGACACATAGCAGGAACTTGTAAAATAATTTCTAGTTCAATACATTGCTATTCATATATGTTGTCTGATCCAGATGCCTGACATCCCAAATAACAAAATTCTTTCCTCTCTTTAAAGAATATGCTTAGAGGGTGAGTGCACATCTGCTTGTCACATTTTGATTCAATTCTCTAATCTATTGTACATAAATAATATGGGCACAAAAATCCCTGATTCACAAAGACTGTCCTATATATTGGATGTGAGATCCAGACTCTGAGAGCAAATTTCAGAGAGTGAGTGAAAAATCAGTAGGGGGAACCCCCAGTGACATCATCTTCTTGGGAAATCCCCTTTGACATCATCCTCCCAGGGTTCATAGAGCATAGGATGAGAGATATGATAGAGGGAAGGGGAAGAGGGTTGAAAGGAGTGTACACACCAACATAAGTATTAGCCTACATTTTAAATTATTATATAGTGATGTAAACTTTATTCCATGTGATTTGTTGAATTTGATATGCAGTGTACACAGACTCATCATTTAGATCTACATTTTAAAAAGTATTTATGTATACCTTCATTGCTTCTTGATCTTGGGTCTCTTTTCATCCTTTGACAGGAGCCACCCGGTTCCCGTAGTCTATGGGTTAATAAACATTACATGCATGAGACAGGAGTAGATGGTAATACAGAGGGCCCCTGTGTAAAATCTCAAAGGGCCTTATCATACATGATAAAAGGGAATCACAGGTTAAACCTCCTGGTGAAAACCTCCAAATTTTATAAGCATGAATTCCTTGTTGAATCAGATTCAGGGTGCACATGTTTGTGTTTTCGTGCGGGGTTTTAAGATGAAAGTCGATGTGACGACATGGGATCATAGTGTGACTGGCCAGAAGTTCTCCGTTGACCTTTCAAACTGACCACTTCCCCGCTGAAACTCTCTCCCTGCGTAAGTTCTCCAAACTCCACCTCGGTTGGTGCAGAAGTTCTTTGGCTTTTCGCCGGGAAATTTTTCCTTGTTCCTATCAGACGGGACCTTTCCCCACGTAACTCTGAAGTTACTTTATAGGGAACTTCCATTGGGAAGTGCTTGGTTTGAAAGAGATATCAGATGATTTGTAGACAAAAATTATCTTGAGTTTTGAATACATTCTCACAGATGTTTGAGACTACATATCTGCCAATAGATTTTGAAGGCACAGTTTGAATGGAAAGGGAAGCAATATGGGTTGGGATGGTTACATATAGTTTACACAGTACACGTACAAAGTTTTTTCATGAGCTGTTTCCTTGTTTGTTATCAATTTGAAACATTTTGGTATAAGTAGAAAATTTCCCAAAGACCTCATCTTTTTAAAGTTTTAAGAACTCGGTTCCCCATCCAGAATGACATTGCAAGTTTGTAAACATGTGCAGTCACATAAAAGGTAAAGGTAGTTCCTACTTGAATGGTATTATATCAAGCAGTGCAGAAAATAGGATAAAATAAACCCTGCAGAAGAGGAAGTCACCAGTAATCTACACCCCTTTAATCCACAATATTTTTTACTACCAGAAGTTCCTTATTCATTGAACCATGCCAAGGTTTTTTTTTCTTCTTATTTTCAACCAGGTTATTTATTTTAATGGTTTTTGTTTGTACAGGATCCTTTGTTGTGCTGTCACTGTACTGGATACATAACAGTAAATAACATGGGAAGGATCCCTGATAGGTCTTTTATTTACTAACCTGGGAGATAAATTCCCTCGTAAATATGTTTAGTAGTGTGGAACAACAAGAGAATGATTTAATGACAAAACTGGCGGTCTGGAGATTGAAGGATTAAAATCTGAGTGCTGATCATGTGCCCCTAGATTTGTCCTTCCTCATTCAGTTTACAAAAAAGAGAATGTCTCTTCAATGGGAGGGAGACCTGTTGTTTTTTCTAAAATCCAGTTTGCTGTAAATCTTAGTGTAGAATAGACCGCTTTGGTATTGTATTCAAATTTTATACATACCTTTCAACACAAAAGGTTGTGCTTGACAACCTGAAAACTTGCCGGACATAGCAACAAGTAATGTATGCAAAATGGATTCCAAGCATTGAGGCTCATTTATAAAATGCAGGTTAATGGATAGCTCGTCACTAGGTGCTCAGAGAAGAAATGTGCATAAATTTGAATACATTACTGAAGCGGTCTATTGGACATGATTTTAAACCTGAAAGGTGTTCCTACAGATTTCTATGCGAGAAAATTTTATACCTTATGATCCAAGCCCCCAAATAATTTGATGTTAATAAGAAGTTTGTGATGCCCTATATTTGCCATTGCTTTTTATGATGAGAGTGATGATGCAAATACCTTAATTTTAGGTATTTACAATGAAATATGGGTATACAAACAAAAAAACAAACATATGTATTTGATGGGTGGAAAGAACTATGTACATGATATGCAATTAATGTTCAAGATATAGTCAGGCAATGTTAATTGTATGTGTGAACATTAGCACCAAACAAATATGATCCAAATTCTGTACTATGTAAAATTTATGAACATTCTAAATGTGGATCTGGGTGGTCAAGAAATTGATGGTATGTAGGTCCCTACAAGTTGGTTTCTACAGGTTTTTAAAGTTACTTTTTTGTAGTTCTCTTTTCTTGGTTATGCTATGCATTATAAAGTACCCCTGTATATTTTTTCATCCCTCTAAATGAAGAACAATTGATTGCTTTACATTCCAGTATCTTAAATTAAATATCAATACCTAAATAATGTGTCAGAAAATGGCTTGAAAGCACAGGATCTGAAACCAAATACACACAAAGATTTGTAATTTGTTTTCTTTTTCCAGGAACCAAGTCAGAATGCAGGTGATGTGAAGCTACGAGCTTTTGATTATGTCAAGGTTCAGATCAGCATGAAGGCTACCAGTATACAACATCAGAAGCTTAGGCTACAATTAGTACATCCAAAGGTAGGCTACTCTCCCACTTCTATTAATCTTCTCATTAAATGCAAATACGTCCAATTATTCATGACCTTTCTCCTCCCTCTTACCTAAAATTTGTGTCGTCCTCCCTTCTCCCTTCTTCTCTTTTCCTCCCCTTTGTATCTTCATATTCTTCCCCCTTTTCCTCTGCTTGTCTCCCCTCTCTTATCCCCCTCTTCTTTCCACTTCTCCCATTCTCTCCCTCTGCCTCCCCTCTTCCTTTTCCCTATCCTTCTTCCATCTTTCTCCCTCCTTTTCTCCCTTCTTTTTCTCCCTCTCCCTCTTCATCCTCCTTCCTCTCTCCCTTTCTCCCCCTATCCTCTCCCTCTGCCTCTTCTCTATTCTTCTCCATTCACTCCTCATTTCTACTCTCCATTTCTACTCTCCCCTTTTCTACTCTCCCCTTTTCTACTCTCCCTTTTTCTACTCTCCCCTTCTCATCTCTTCCTCTCCTCTCCTCTTATAAGTACATCTCCTTCTTCACTATCTTTCTCTCCTCTCCTCTCCTTATTCATGTACCTTTTGTCAGTGTCTGATGCTGATAATTGAAATCCACCACATGACAGGGATACCCATCCTTCAATTATTTTTCTCCTCTTGTAGATAATTGCTTATTTTTTGCTTAATTTGATAAATAATACAAATTGCAAAGGTACTAATTCATTAAGAGAGAAAAGAAAAGAGTTCTAATACAATTACATACAACCTTTCCATTCCAATGTTAACGCCGATAGTAATGTGTTTTTCCTCTCTATAATGCCATGCTCCACCTGATTGCCTGAACTGTCTGGCGTGCTAGACAAGAGAACAGTAGAATATCTAGGTTATAGTAGCTAGACACCCATAGCATGACTCATACGAACGTCTGCAGAACACATTCGAATGCTCCATGTGCGCTCACAGATGTTGATTAGGTATAACAAAGGACTCCTACCATGTGTCACATGCCCCAGCGTTTGAGTCAGCAAATCTAGTCAACAACATACTTCTTTCTTTACATGTATGTCCTTATCCTTTGGATTAGAACTTCAATCCCAGTACACTGTTTCAAAATGATTTCTTTTTTTTGCATAATTACCCTTGAAAAGCCTTTCAGATGTTTGTGCGATGTAGCAACGACTTTTACATGTAAATTGATACGTTGCAAATTCAATTCAATTCAATGAACAGCTTTTAATGAATTGTTTCATCTCAAAATTGGCAGGAATGGTCTATGGACATTCCTAGTATATAGGCCTACATACCAATTACTGAAGATCATAATTTTTATTATTGCAGTAATTTTTGCAACAATCGGGTATTATAAAATGGGTTCAAGAATGTAGACATCCTGATTGGTCAAATAACACCATGTGACCGTGCAAAAAAAAAGCACTAATGCATGGCAAAAAGGCTCGAAAGCACAGCTGAGCTGCGCATACGCTCTGGTGCATGCAAACTTAAAACGCAATGAAATCGCGTAGTTTGTCATTTTAGCAGGCAGGGATTACATGCGCGCACTGAAACGCATGACTTTTGTTGGCTGCGCTTATTTGATGTCATCCAGGAAAGCAAATGGCATATCCTCCATGACTGTGCCACTCTTGGCGTTTCTATGGGGTTTGTAACCATTTTTATAGACTTCATGATCATATTGCCGATCCGTTTTATAAAACTATTAATACATGGTTGTGAGTTCGTGCGTTAGTGCGATCCGGCAACACGCACGTTTTTATTGTGTTGGACACCACGATAAAAACCTTCATGTTGCCAGATCGCACCAACGCACTCCCAACCATGTATTAATAGTATATTATTTAACAATCAGTATTACCTGAATAGATAAGAGACCAAGCCATAGTGTGTAGGTCTATTTCAGAAGTAGAGTAAAACAAAGATTGAAGATGAAATTAAAATGAAAAAACCATCAAAAAAATATAGCCCTAAACCATTTTGACATCTTATCACTAGTTAGGGCAATCAACTGGTTAAAAGATTGAAGATTTTTAAATATCATACATATTCTATTGTAGTATGAATAATGTGATTCTGATGTACTTGAATGCATACTGTGTGTGTTTGTACCAATGGACCAGTGTGTTTGTGAGCTATAGGCATGTTCATGTGGTAGGATAGACACCTTTCTTTGTACCTCTCCTTATTAGTATGAGAAAGTGCCTCTGCTCTCATTTAGGAATCATTTCATCCTGTAGACGAGAACGAACTTTCCCCCATCATGGCAACGAGGAGAACGATTGGGGTAGTCTTCCCACCCTTTGTTCAGACTCTGAGCATATTTTTCTGTCAATTAGAAATGGGATAAGTATAAAAGAGTGAAGCTGTTTTCATTTCTCGTGGGATTTAACAAAAAATTAAATGTAAATTGTAATGCTGCTCTGTCCTGGGTGTATTGTCAGGTCTTCATATTTTCTTCATAGCATGGCTAGATCCTGTTGAATTTGCTGTCTTCTGAAAGAAATTCATTTCCCCAGTTCCCACAAACTTTTAAGATGAAATACAAGTGACTGACTTGTGTGAAGCTCTCTCCAACCTCTCTCCCTCTATCCCTCCCCCCCCCCCTCCCCACCCTCTCTCTCTCTCTTCCTCCCCTTTCTCCCCCTCCCCCTTTCTCCCCCTCTCCCCTCCCCCTTCCTTTCTCCCCCTCTCCCCTCCCTTTCTCCCCCCTTTCTCCCCTCCCTTTCTCCCCCCTTTCTCCCCTCCCTTCCTCCCCCCTTTCTCCCCTCCCTTCCTCCCCCTTCCTCCCCCTTCCTCCCCCTTCCTCCCTCCCTTCCCCCTTCCTCCCCCTTCCTCCCTCCCTTCCCCTTTCTCCCTCCATTCCCCCTTTCTCCCCCCATTCCCCTTTCTCCCTCCATTCCCCTTTCCTCCCTCCATTCCCCCTTCCTCCCTCCATTCCCCCTTCCTCCCTCCCTCCTCCCCCTTCCTCCCTCCCTTCCCCCTTCCTCCCTCCCTTCCCCCCCCCCCCTTCCCCCCCCCCTTCCTCCCTCCTTCCCCCTTCTCCCTCCCTCCCTTCCCCCTTCCTCCCTCCCTTCCCCCTTCCTCCCCCTTCCTCCCCCTTCCTCCCCTTCCTCCCTCCCTTCCCCCTTCCTCCCCTTCCTCCCCCCTCCCCCTTCCTCCCCCTTCCCTCCCCCCTTCCCCTTCCTCCCCCTTCCTCCCCCTTCCTCCCCTTCCTCCCTCCCTTCCCCCTTTCTCCCTCCATTCCCCCTTTCTCCCTCCATTCCCCCTTTCTCCCTCCATTCCCCTTTCTCCCTCCCTCCTCCCCCTTCCTCCCTCCCTCCTCCCCCTTCCTCCCTCCCTCCTCCCCCTTCCTCCCTCCCTTCCCCCTTCCTCCCTCCCTTCCCCCCCTTCCTCCCTCCCTTCCCCCTTCCTCCCTCCCTTCCCCCTTCCTCCCCCTTCCTCCCCCTTCCTCCCCCTTCCTCCTCCCTTCCCCTCCCTCCCCCTTCCTCCCTCCCTTCCCCCTCCCTCCCCCTTCCTCCCTCCCTTCCCCCTCCCCCTCCTCCCTCCCTTCCCCCTTTCTCCCTCCATTTCCCCTTTCTCCCTCCATTCCCCCTTTCTCCCTCCATTCCCCCTTTCTCCCTCCATTCCCCCTTTCTCCCTCCATTCCCCTTTCTCCCTCCATTCCCCCTTCCTCCCTCCATTCCCCCTTCCTCCCTCCATTCCCTCCATCCTTCCTCCCTCCATCCTTCCTCCCTCCATCCCTCCATTCCCCCTCCTCCCTCCCTCCATTCCCCCTCCTCCCTCCCTCCATTCCCCTTCCTCCCTCCCTCTCTTTCTCTCTCCCTCTCTTTCTCTCTGTCATTAGGCATATATAATTGGCATTTTAGGCCATAAGTTGTATCCGCTTTAGTAGTCTTCTAGTGCAACAAAACTAATGATATTCCCTGTGGTGAATTTTGGATTTGTTTTGTATCAAACTCCATGTGAATCCAGAAGGGGGCCCTAAAGGAGTGCATCCTTTCTAACCCATAGGAACTTCTATAGCATTTCACATTTACAGGATTTGTTCATCTATTTTTCAGCCAACTCAAGGATAAAAGTCTTTTGGGATGGAGTGTGCCCCGTCTATTTAAAAATCCTTTATTGTCATTGAGATGATAATGCAAGACCTGAATTTCCAGGTGTTCTGCAAACACAATCATATGTATTCACTATTGATCTATTCAAGCTGTGCATAATATGTTGAGTATAGTTGCCATTACGAGCCTGTATGGATGCATACTAGGTTAATGTTATGTATAGGATTTTTTTTCATTTGATAATGATTATGTATTAGGTTAATGTCATGTAAAAGAATATTCTTTCATCTGATAATGATTATGCATACATGGTACTGAAGGCCAACAGCTGATAAAATATGAAACCCCCTGCAGCTACAAACAGGTGCTGTTTTGTACATTAGTGAATCACACCTCCCCAAATTGTGCAACGAAATTATGTTTGATTTTGATAATTTTTGTGTGATTTAAAAAAAATTATCTGAGTTAAATCTTGTAAGAACTTGTTAATTTATGAAATGATACTACATGAAAACGTGCACACTATTAATCACAAATCACATATTTTTCTTAATACAAATTTGATCTCTGACTAAATTTGTGTTCTCAAGCTACTCACTTCTTTTACTATGTTTTAGAATATGTCTCCGAAATTGTCATTTATCACAGCTATTGGGTATAAATCAGCGTATATTTATCAACAAACATGAAATAAGAGACATTTGTGTGAGTGGGAGGATGGTAATGATACCATCAAATCAACATTTTGTCAATCATGTTGATTCACTGATATTATGGATCCAGCTCAACTTACACAATTTCAAGTATTCTCTGTAATAAAAAGTGACTGATAAAACATAGCATATGCTCATAATAGCTGTAATATTAAACAGCTGGAGCATTATGTCTGTTACTTATGTTACTTGTGCTGGTACATGAGTATTATTGGAGGAATAACTCAGCAGGTTTTATTATCACCTAATGATAAGAAATTGACTCAATCCTGCTGAGAGTCACATGCACTGCACACAGATATGTATATTTACAGCAATAAATCGATGTATCTACCTATTTGCTAGTTTCCCAAACTATGCCGTCATTCGAGAAAACCTAAGTCTAAAACGCGCAGCCCCTGCCTGCGCGCGCGTACTCCCCGTCCACCAATCCAATCGCGCCACCGCCATACTCTTCCTCTTCCGTTCTCGCCCGTCAGAGAAGTGACATCTATGAAGCTAAGTCTTAACCTAAATTGCGAGATTTTTACCTCCAAAAGCGTTTTTGGTTGCCTTTCGCAATAAAAATCCCGTTCACCATGTTTTCACACTCATTTTGGTGTATCGGATTTTTCCTGAGTCAACCTCCTTCACGGTAAATTAATGAAATTACTTTGCCGTTTTTCCTCACTTTCGTGGCTTTATTCACAGACGGTGTACTAGTACACTGCGTCGGGCTAGCCCCCGTGTCTGTAGGTGGTTGATTCAACGCGCTTAGACAAGCGGTCTTATCATACGTTGTGCTCCGTAATAGGAGTTTATTCCCACTCCGTCTTGTGAGTTGGTTGTTACCTTTATATAGATCTATACTGTTTTGTAATAATAATAAATTTATTACTATAAATGGGTTTCTATATTTGTTGCTTGTCTTTAATTTCAGCCATGTCGAGGTCTCCGTTCGGCTGGCGTTCCCCAGTATTTAATACTTATAAGGGGACTCGCCCAGCCTTGGAAGGGTTGGCTGCGAGAATTTAATCTCGCACCAACATTATAACTTCCACGGAGCTTCGACTAAGGTAAGTTAGGGCCTACTTCGTGTATGGCTCGCCCCGTTATGAGTTCGCCGTCTATTTTGACGACCAACTCATGCGGGGAAAACCGAGAGAGTGAGTGCTGGAACACGGCCAATACCTCTCTCGAAGATAGAGACTTGTATAACGGTGGGAGTGAGTGCCTCCGGCCAATACCTCTCACCGATAAAACTGTGGGTTTTATCCCTGCCCACAGTTCGTCTCGCTCGAGCATCATTCCTCGCTCTCCAGCCATAGGTGTGATTGCTCAGGGATCGGCTCCTTTTGTCTCTCCGCACGCTTCTAACACAAGCAAGGCGGGTAAGGGAAAAAGAGAGTCGTGATCCTCCAAAAGTACTCCCTTCAGGGCCTACTACGGAGGCGGTGCCCGTTTCTAAGGGTAAAGGGGGCGATAAACATGCCCACCTGCCCAAGAAGCGTAAGCGCCAGAGTACTGCCCAGCCAACAGGCGAGGCGGACTCTCTCCCCTTGACACCGACTGTGTGTTCACCTCATGTGTCAGGGGGGACCAAGAAGAAGAAGGTTAGCCCCCAAGGGGCGACCACTTCTTCTGAGTTAGGCGTCTCCCATGAACTTTTGAATTATCTCAAGATCATTGTGGAGCGGAGTGGTTGGTCAGACTCTGTGTCTGTACTCCCCACCACGCCTGACTCCAACCCCTCCCCCCAAGGGGGAAGGGGGGATACCTGTACCCGACCCGACCCAGGTCCGGTTCGGATACCGGGTCGGATACCGGGTCGGATACCGGATCCGGTTCGGATACCGGTTCCGGTTCGGATACCGGATATCCGGTTCGGATACCGGTTTTGCCGGATATCCGGTTCGGATATCCGGTTCGGATACCGGTTTTTACCGGTTATCCGGCTAGGAACACTGGTTTTCCCTTGTTTACCACCACTGCTTCTAGTGGGTTGGGATCCGGCTCCTTTTCTCAGGTATCTGGCTCATTGTGTTTGTTTTCCAACACACTAGAGCCTTACCGCCCCACTTCGGGCGTCTCTCGACCACGTTCAGCTTTGATCGTCCGGTCGGGGCTACTCCCATTCCAGCGGCACTTGGTGCTCCGCCTGGGGAGGAATCCTGGGACTGCTTACACCGCCCTTCTTGGGATCAGGTTTCAGTCTGGATTTTCGGAGGATGATGCCTCTTCACAGGCTGAGATTACACCCCAGGCCTTTGGGTCCTTGGCGGTAGAGACTCAAGCCCTGCTGGAGAAATTTCTTCCCGACACTTTTACAGAGTCGGGCTGATCCGGGACATCCGTCTCTCCTTTTTCAAGGTGAGCGTCCCTCCAAGGGCATCCCTCTTACGGAGGACTGTAAGCGAGTCTTCAATGACTTCGCCTCACAGCCTCTTGCATCCTTAGTAGGGTCCGTCCCTCGGCCGGGGATTTCACCTTCTCTAAACAGGACACTCTCGAATTATATTACGAGAAAGTCCCGTTCCAGTGACCTCCTACATGTAGGTGGTAGGCTTGGTGTCTACTTAAGAGTACACCTTGCGCCAAAATAGAGAGGTTCCCGTCCTTATTGGAAGTTCATTCCAGGACTGGCCTGAGGCTGACTGCCTACTTGGGTACGCTCCTTTCCCTTAGCGCTAGGAGCCAGCACCTCGAGATGTCCGACTCGGACATCCTGTGCTAGACGAAGCCCCTTGTCCAAGGACAGGCTCGTTGTAAAACCGTCCCTCGGCTGGGTTTTTCACCTTCTCTCGACAGGACACTCGATTAAATTACGAGAAAGTCCTGTTCCAGTGACCTCCTACATGTAGGTGGTAGGCTTGGTGTCAACTTTAAGAGTACACCTTACGCCAAATAGAGAAGCTCCCGTCCTTAATGGAAGCTCATTCCAGGACTGGCCTGAGGCTGACTGCCCACTTGGGTACGCTCCTTTCCTTTCGCGCTAGGAGTCAGCACCTCGAGATGTCCGACTCGGACATCCTGTTGCTAGACGAAGCCTTGTCCTGGACAGGCTCGTTGTGGTTGGAACTGTCTGTGTCGACAGCAATAGCCACCAATGCTAGGAGGAACTTACGCTTTCCTCTCTGGGCATTGCGGATGCGGACATACCTGCCCTCCTGGCCAGGGTCCCGCACTCCGGCCTTCACCTCTTTGGAGGTAAGGGGCCTGATGTGATTCAACTTGAGGTTGATTCACGCAAGCAGGCGACGGAACTTCTGAAACGCCTTAAGTCCTCGGCTCCTAAGCCGCAGGCCCAGGCTGTCTTTCCGCCTCCTAGACGCGGTGGCGCTTCCAGCTGCCCCGTGCACAGGTGCGCCCCGAGCGTTGGAGGAGAGGGTTGGCGGCCGTCTTCAGTACCTTCCCGCCTGGGAAGGAATTACCGACGACGTTTTCGTGCTCCCCTTCGTGCGAGGAGGCTTCTGCATACTTTTCGCAAAGCCCCTCCCACACGGAACCGTCCGCCACAACCCTCCTACACTATCGCCCCCTTTCTAGAGCACATCTCCACCGAGATTCAAGAGCTGCTGGAAAAGGGCGCGATCGAAAGGGTAAGAGACCACCCCAGTTGTGCCTCTCCCCTATCTTATATTCCCAAATGCTCGGGGAAGCTCAGAATGATCTTGAATATGGAGGTCATCAATTCCTTCATACCAAGAGAGGTTTTTCCACAGGGAAACCTTGGCCTCGATTCTCCCGGCGATCAGACCGTCAGATGTGGCTATTTCGGTAGACTTGAAAGATACTTTCACATACCGATACACCCTTCTTCAAGGGACCTTCTAGGTTTCTCCTTCAAGGCGAACCTTTCCGGTTCGAGGCCTTAAATTTCGGCCTGAAACCGGCTCCTCGAGTGTTACTCGAGCAGTCTCTACCCTAGCCGCTTCCCTCAGGATCGCGGTCTGAGACTTTTCACTTACCTGGACCACTGGCTCCTGGTGGCGAGCTCTGTGTCCGTCCTTCAGTCGCACATGGCCCTACTTCTCCGTACTACGCAAGAAGTACGATTCATAGCCAACTGGGACAAGTAGGAGTTGACTCCTACCCGCAGACCCATTTACCTAGAGTGCGGAAATTAGACATTGTGAACCAACTTACCCGCCCCAGTCGGGAGAGAATTCACGCAATTGTCTTTCTAGCTCGATCTCTTCGTCTCTTACGTCGAGTTCGGGCAGGCCGATGGCACCAGTTCTTGGACCACTTATCGAGCCATAGGGATGTCCTCAAAGACTGTTGGCTTCATATGAGGCCTTTTCCAACTTCATCTTCTGAAGTTTTCAAGCCCAGTGTAGACTCGCTCAAGGTGTGGATTCCTCTCACCGAGGAGATCAAACGCCTACTTATCGCCCTGTTCGGACCAGGTGGTCTCGGGGGACTGGTCACACCTGTGCACCTTGCCCCACTTATTGTGTTGGAATTGATGGCAGTCCTCATGTCTCTCCACCTTTTCGAGAACATGTTTGTAGGTCGCTCCGTCCTGATTTTGACGGTCAGCACCTCTGTTGCTGCTTACATCAACAGACAGGGCGGGACTCTTCCCGCTACCCTGAACGATCTAACCGCCAAACTTAAGAGTGGTGTCGGCCTCACCGAGTGATTCCGATCGCCTCCTATGTTCCCGGGCGGGACAATCTGATTGCAGATTTGCTGTCCCGGGACATGTGTCCCCCCTCCGAGTGGTCACTGAATCAAGAGGTCTTCGACTACCTCAGTTCAGTCTGCGCCCATCTGGAGATAGACCTGTTTGCGACAGCTCTGAATCATCGCCTCCCGAGTTTGCTCTCGATTGCGAGATCCGGAAGCTTGGGCCCTCGATGCGTTCTCCCTTCAGGGAAGAACTTCTGGGGTTACGCCTTTCCGCCGATCTCCTTAATTCCTCAGTTCCTGGGGAAGATTCAGGAGGATCAGGCGTGGGTTTCTGCTCATAGCACCTTGCTGGCCGAGGAGACCTTGGTTTCCTCTTCTTCTGTCTCTGCTGGACGGTCGGCCTCTCTCCCTTCTATGGAGAGCAGTCCTCAGATCAGCCCCTGTCGGGGATCCTCCACCATCGTCCGGCGGCTCTACATTGACCGCCTGGCCGCTATTGGGGAGGAAGCGAGGACTCTCAGAGAGAGCCTCCCAGTTCATAGTCCAGAGCAGAAGAGTTTCTACCCGAGCTGTTGTCAACTCGAGTTTAGAAACCTTCCATGCTTGTTGGGGAGAAGGGGTTTGTTTTCCCCGTTTCTGCCCCGGTGGGTGCTTTTACAACAATTTTCCTTATTACTCCTTTCGATAAGGGCAGGGTCCTCTCTAACTTAGTGGTTACCGGTCCGCTATTACTACGGTTCACCTTGGTTTTTTTTTCTGATGGTTCGGGAGTTTCAATCTCTCCCTTCCTGACTCATTTGCTGAGGTCTTTCTTTTGACACGCCCAGCATATCGCCAGTTGACTCCTGCGTGGAGCCTTCCTTGGTTTTGGACGCCTTGGCCAAACCGCCCTTTGGGCCGTTCTGCAAAGCGTCGTTACACCATCTCCCGATTAAGAACACCTTTCTCTCTCTACGGCCCCCGGGCATATCAGATGGGAAAGGCAAGGTGTACGTCTTGTCCCTCGACCTTCGTTAGTGCCAAGAATCAGACGGATTCTTCTGGCTTAATCGAAGTGTTCTTGAGTCCTCTGTCGGAATTCTCTTCCGTCATGGAGGATAAATCTTGGTGCCCTGTTAGGGCTCTCAAATGGTACTTGGATAGGACTACGGTTGTTTTTGTAAGGATGATCAGCTCTTCTCTTTTTCCATCACCTTTCTTCCCCAGCATCACGGGAGACTATCTCCCGTTGGATTGTCGAGGCTATCCAAGCTGCGGGTTCGGAGGCTCTCCTGTCTGGGAAGCCTCCCAGAGCGCATGACACTAGGAGTGTTCTACCTCCTGGGCGCTTTGTCAGGTTCATCCCTTTGGAAGACTTTTGAGGGCCGCCTTTTGGCGTTCCCCTACTTTCTTCACATCCTTCTATCTTAAGGATGCTCCTTCGGGTGAGGTTGGATTTGAAACCTCTGGGTTGAGAGCTGCTTCGTTGTCTCTGTCTGCCCCGCGTTAGTTACTCCCGTCCTGGGACATGCCACCCGGGTTTTTATCCGTGCTATTCTAGCAAATAGGTAGATACATCGATTTATTGCTGTAAATCAAGAAAATTATAACTAATTTTGTTATTTACTAGATAAATCTATGTATCTACCTATGTCCCTCCCTCCAGCCCCTCTCCTTGTCTGACATGTCCTAGATTCTGTCTCTGACTGCTCGGAAGAGGAAGAGTATGGCGGTGGCGCGATTGGATTGGTGGACGGGGAGTACGCGCGCGCAGGCAGGGGCTGCGCGTTTTAGACTTAGGTTTTCTCGAATGACGGCATAGTTTGGGAAACTAGCAAATAGGTAGATACATAGATTTATCTAGTAAATAACAAAATTAGTTATAATTTTCTTGATATGGGACCAAACACAAATGTTAGTTCTGAACATTTCAGCTGTTTCTTGTCATGCTTTTAATGTGAGAACATTTTCTGGAAACATATATACTTTGATAATCTTCCAAACTAACATAAAAAGACTTAGAAAGCTCACAAATTACTTTTTACCTCTCCCAGAACTTAACCTTCCCTTTAAGTTGATTGACGATTTTGGCATAGGTTCATTTGATATGAGGTTATTCCTTTTAACTTATGGGATGATATTACATGTATTGATAATAGCTTACCATATTTGTGTATTGCATTTTAGTTAGGAGCTGCTTAGTACCAGCATGTATCAGCATCAGCCCGTACCAGCATCTTTGATTATGTCATGGTCATTACACAAACAAAATAAAATTATATATCACAAATATCATATTGATTGGACCAATCTGCATAATTTTTAAGAAAATAATTTGTTTATGTGTGTCTCCATCACTTTCAAGAATTACAAGCTTATGAAAAGCTGAATATTGCCCAGGGATATGATTTACCCTTTTGTTGCCTCTAAGTCTAACAGGGTTAGACTTAACGAATATATCGAAGACCCTAAAGCAATGTCTGAAACCTTTAACATGTACTTCTCTCAAATTGGACAAAAACTTGCTGAAAAAATCCCAGCAACCGAAAGTAAATTTGATAAATTTTTGGGTAATCCTAACCCATGTTCATTATTTCTTACCCCCACCAGCCCTGAGGAAGTCATTGGTATAGTAAATAAACTAGAAGGAAAGAAAAGTTCGGGGCATGATGGGATCGATAATTATCTCCTTAAAGCAATAATCTTATCGATTACTAATCCCTTGGTCTATATTTTTAACCTATCATTAACTACAGGTATAGTACCAAATAATATTAAAATTGCTAAAGTTATTCCTATATTTAAGAAAGGTGATAGTAATGAAACAAATAATTATAGACCGATATCATTGTTACCATCCTTATCCAAAGTTTTGGAAAAAATTGTCTTCGTCAGAGTTACAGAATTTCTAAACAAACATGATATTTTTTGTGAGTCACAGTTTGGCTTTCGAGAAAACCGCAATACAACTCAAGCAATATTGAAATGCGTAGATACATTATCCCATGCCATAGATCACCATCAACATACAATCGCAATATTCCTAGACTTTTCCAAGGCTTTCGATACTATAAACCATAATATTCTTCTAGATAAGTTGTCACACTACGGTGTTCGTGGGATAGCCTTGGAATGGTTCAGGAATTATTTATCAAACAGAAAACTATATGTAGACATATATAATAATAGGTCAACATTACGACCAATAAGTTGTGGTGTCCCACAGGGGAGTATCCTTGGTCCTTTGTTATTTATCATATACATAAACGACTTTTATAAGTCATCTGATGTTCTGTCTTTCATTTTATTCGCTGATGACTCAAACTTATTTTATTCACATACTAACCCAATAACTCTTCTCTCAACAATAAATTTAGAACTCAAACATGTAGTGGAATGGGTCAAAGCCAATAAGTTATCACTGAATGTCCTAAAAACTAATTTTATGCTGTTTAGTAACACCTTGCAAAATTTACCAGGAAATGTTATTTTGGACAACATATCCCTTACGAGGGTCACATCTACAAAATTTTTAGGGCTAACTATTGACGATAAATTAAAATGGAACATTCACATTCAAAATATATCCAAAACAATTTCGCGAAACATTGGAATAATGAATAAGCTTAAATATTTTTTCCCAAAGACTACACTTTTTACTTTATATTCCTCACTCATACTACCATATCTAAATTATGGAATTATGGCATGGGGTAACGCCAATAAATATCTTACGGATAAAATCTCTATCCTACAGAAGAAAATTATAAGGATTCTACATAATGCTCCTAGTCGTTCACATACTGATCATTTATTTTACGAGTCCAAAATTTTAAAATTTTCTGATTTATTTCTTTTTCAAACAGGACAATTTATGTTTAAGTTGAATAAACAGGAACTGCCACATACATTCATCGACATGTTCACAAGAAACAATGCTATACATAACTACCCAACCCGACAGTCTCACCGTTTTCACCTTCCCCGGACCCGCACTCTACTCGCACATAAAACAATTTCCTTCTACGGCCCAAAATACTGGAACTCACTCAGCAATGACATAATTAATTCATCAAGTTTAAATTGTTTCAAAATCAAGCTGAAAACACATTTTCTCAAATCATATACAGAAAATTCATAAACTCATATTAAGCGGTCAGGACCCATGACTATCCCCCTCCTCTCTCTCTCTCTCTCTCTCTCTCTCTTTTCTCATCTGCTTTACTTTTTGAAATTCTTTTATCTTTCCATTTTTTTTTCACAGACGCACCACTTTGTCATCTTACTCTCAGTTATATTTATATATATTTTTTCTTCATCTCCATATCTCATTTGTCACTTTCATATTATATTCACACCAAAGAATATGTTATATTATACATATTAATTTTTATTTGGTAACACATACCTTTGATTTTATATTTATGCAGCTTAATCTATTACAATATTTTTTTTGAGGGATCCACACTCAACAAGCCCTGCTTTTTAGTGGATCCCTCTATTTCCTCAGCTCTACATTTACAAAAGGATAGACTATATAAAATACACATTTGTAATATATCTTTTCGTTCACCATAAATAAATATATATATATTTTGTGGTATTGTATTGAATATTCAGTTTTATGGTTTATTATGTAATTAATTGTTATAGTGTTATGATGTTAAGTCGAGTTGAGTTGAGTTGAGTTGAAATAAATAAAATAAACTTGAAACTTGAAACTTGAAATGTAGTCAACCTCCCTTCTTTCTCTCTCTCTCTCTCTCCCTCTCCCTCCCATTCTCTGTCTCTTCCTCTGTCTCTTCCTCTGTCTTTCCCCTCTCTATCTCTCTCTATCTGTATCTCTCCATCTCTCCCAGTAACTCTCTCTCTCTCTCTCTCTCTCTCTCTCTCTCTCATTGCTCTTTTTTTTGTTGATCAATTTATATCAGTTTTGCTAGTATCTTTATCGTCAAGTTGTAACTTTTGCAGTTCTCTCTTTCTTCCTGTATTTCCTTATTTCTGTTGTATTTGTCTGCCTACCATCCTCCTATCCCTGTCATACATATCTTGTTATTTGAGCTTGTACTTTCTCTTTTGTTCTCATTTCTTAAAATCTCTTTTCTTTTCCTTTCAGTATCTATAAAGGAGTGCTTCATTTTTATTTTCTACTGCCCTAACATATGTTTCTGCATTCCTTTATACCTGGATTTATAAGAATGATATGCTCTGAAATATCGCTTTAACCTTTCAAAAAGAAAGACAAAATGCACCACATAAAAGGCAATTCAAGACCTGAAAGTGAAAGTGATGTTGTGCTCTCTCATGAGAGAAGACATAAGAATCAAGGATGAAGAGGGAATTAATGCTTTCATATTCATTGTCTCATCAAATAAAATCTATGCTAAGGCTGTGATTTCTCATTTCTTCAAAAGTTATGGATCTTGTTTTCTCAATTTCAAATAAAAAGAAATCGTAAAATGTCCTTAAAGGTTTAGGACATGAATAGTTTAAATGGCACTTCTGACAGTGTATGTACAAATTGCCTCCCTACTGCCATGAAGTGCCCCCAATATATTGACCCCCGATATAATGACCCTAAGCCTGCACAAAAGTGTTTGATGTTTGCGATTATTTTGTAGTTTGGTTCAGAATTTATTTTGAGAATTTATCTTGCGTAGTTCTGTTCACTGTAAAAATTGTGATACCTATTATTTTTCTGATTGATTCATCTACTCGGATGAGAATTACAGGAGCATATTCCTCATTGAGACGGTGCATGAGACAAGCTATAGGCTTGGACATGGCGTAGAGATCCGTGATCTTTGGAGATTGTACAATCTCAATAAAAAATGGAATTGAATTATAGCAGAGCTCAGCATGAGTGAAAGGGGGATTCCATCCCTGTCGGATGGGATGGTTATGGTGTGTGGTAGATGGAAGGAAATGAAGATCGTCCCAGGAGTTATCAGACTGATGATGATAAATGACATTGAGCCTCTATACCGAAGTAAATTACTTTTCACAGTAGAGTGTAGGAGCCTTCGTTATTAAGTAGAAGGGTCCCTGATAGCATTCAAGCATTGCTACAAAGAAACTGCATGTGGTGAGGCAATCATGTGCAGTAGTGGCAAAGGTAACAGAAAAATTGAAAATAAAGATGAATTAGGAAAAGCTGGTAGGCCAAAATGATTTAGGTTTGTAAGTAAGAAATAGAATAAAATCCAAGGGGAAGGGCTCTTTTTGCTGCAAATTTGGATGATAATACCCCTAGTGACCCTATGAATGTATAGGCCTGCAGTTTGAATTGAAGTTAAAAACCAACTTGAAAATTTGCATTACTATTTGTTAGTGCATTGAAAGGAAAATAACCTTGTATAAATTGTATATAAGTATAAAATGATAAGTGCCACTGAATATATCTATTACAGTATTAGCTGGGAGTATATAATATCGTCTGTTTGGAACCAGAAGGGCGCTAACTCTGTACAAAATGATATGAGTTAATGCCCTTCTGGCTCCAAACAGATGATATATCCCCCGTAACAAAAAGTTGATAAAAGAGAAATAACAGGTGATGTTTTTGTAGATTACAGTAAAAGCTGAAATGTAATAATTTCAACATACCAGAGTTAAATTATGTCATTGTTCCATACTGCTCCATATTAGAGAGACATTTTAATTCACATTATGTTAATTTCCAATCAACATGTTTGATTTATTTCATATGAAGACTGATATCCAAAGAAAAAAAAAACCCACAAGTAATATAGCATAATGCTTCTAGCCACATAATTTGCCAGAAGCATAACGCATACAGAAAGTAGAATTGTAAGCACCACTTCATTTTCCTAATGAACAATATATCTCTAGGGATGAGAATATTAAATGTCAATGATTTATCAGGCTGCTTGAAAAAAATAATCATTCTTCAGCCTAGTATTTGCGTAGTTACTGGTAGAGGGTTCATCATAGATTCACTCAGTCATGATGGAAATGTCAGCCAATATGAGTATTTTTGGTGTAGTTTTGTTTAATTATTTGTTTTTAAATTTACAAGGAATTGATAATTGCTTCCTTGTATATGAGAAATGGCATTGTTAACATTTAGTAGACCCATTCACATTAGAAAAAAAAGGTGAGATCTGAACAATGATTCATATCTCACTGTTCTATTTTTACAAGGGAGATATACGCCTATAGATATGATATGATTTTCTTTGATATTTGTGTGCCAGTGCAGAGCACAATCTTTGTTTTTATTTAAAAAAAAAAGAAAAATTAAGGAAACAGATCACTGAAAGTTTGCGCAAAATCAGATGAGAAATAAGAAAGAACTTTTGAAGGTGTAATCAAAACACAAATTGGCAACTCTGTGACGTAGCTTGTGAGCTCCTCTCCAATTTGCCCTTTACTGAAAAAATCATAAATTTCCATTTTCTCTAAAGAAAATATTTGATCATACATGCACCCTGGATATAATCATTTCACTTATGCTTTTACACAAAATCTGTATGATACAAATCTATTCCCTCATCAAAAACAAAGAAAATTAAAATTTATGCATTTTTGTGTATGGAGCAAATGGGAGAGGAGCTTGCAAGATACGTCATGGAGTTGCCAATTTGTGTCTGATTGATTACAACTTCAAAATTGATAACATTCTTATTTCTTATCGGATTTTGCTCAAACTTTCATTGATCTGTTTCTTTAATTATTCTACTTCTTTTAAAATCAACTTAATATCAGGGTGGACTTTCTCTTTAAGTATCACTGAACAGCTCTATTGTTACCAATACTTCTTGATACCTTACTTGTTCATGCTAGCTACATGTCAGCCTTCAGATAAGAATAAAATGATCATGGGGACAGAAGTGAAGAATATACTAACATCCAGGTTTATAATGTAAGCTGCAGCCTACAGGCATCCATGATCATTGTCAGTTGTAAATCAGATGTGAGAATTACCAGTAATATTACTTTCAACAATATTGACATTTGCAAGAACGTGATATTCGCATATTTCTGTGAGGAAATGAAAATTGGCTATATTTGCACTTCAAATTAGATTTAGTTTTTCTCACTATCTTGTTTGCTCTCTCACAACTCTCTTTATTGCTTGATTTCATCATTTCTTTCCCTCCTTCATGACATGCTGTGTCTTTATAGGTCTGCAGCTACCCTGTGTATTGATATTCATCCGAGTGTGAATAACAATAGCACAAGATGATTAGATTTTTCTTATGCAAGGACCTGTCATCAGGTGTTGCTTTGCATTGTGTAGTATCTGATTACAAAATGATTGTCAAGAGGTCAGGGACAAACTGTAGCTAGTATAAACATTCTATGGCTGTTGAGAGCCAGAAAGACGTTAATGCATCTATTTTCATTGAGAGAATGTCCTTATGCCTTTATGGCTTTCATCAGAAGACTTCTACTTGTTACTGCATAAATGCTGCTTTAGATGAAAAACAAACCTAAAATCATTTTGAAAGTTGAAGAGAGTTGTATTCAAGTTTTCAACTCTAATTTTTTTCTTTTTTTATATTAGTAATCTCTTCCTACTTTCTTTTAAACATAACTTTCTTATTTTCTTATTGATTTTTATTGCATTTCCATATTATAATTTTAAAATTTGAGTTGGCTCATCGATGCAAAATAAGTTCTTCAGTATGATTATGAAGCATAATTTTGTCCCTGTGTTAATCGTCAATAGGATAACAGTGGAACTCCTTGGTGTTAGCAGGTCACTCATAACAATGCAAATCAGATTGCCATTGGAAAGCTTGTACAACGAGCAAGGCATTCCATTGACATGAGGTACTATTCCAGTAGACACAACATTCCCAGATAAATGCATGTATGCTGCATGTGACCTCAGGGGTCAGAAAACAACACAGTAGAGATCAGTGAATGACCCTGGCAGCTGATTTGTCTTGGAAAACAGTCTTTATATCACTTCTCTCTCAAACACATTGAAAATGTATCAAAGATGTAAAAACACTGTCAAAACTTGCCAAGTTTGTTACAATTATTATAATGTTAAAGTTTTGTAGATCATAAGTAATAACGGCACGCGTTATAAACTCAGGTTATGATTCACATGTATTGTGTAAACTATGATTTCATAGTTTTCTGGATTTTGTTTTTGCCTATATTGCCATCTTATTTAAACATATTATGTATATGTTATAATACTATGTACTATGTATTTTTCTCATACTCCGAAAGGGGTCGATAGAAATAAAGTTCAAGTTTCAAGTTTCTCTTTTGACATGTAGTCTAGGAAATAAGTTACGATAAAACCGTGACAAATCTTCACGATAACACCTTGAAAGTTTTGTCCATGTTTCAATATATTGCTGTCCGTTCGTTTCCTCTAGCATGTAGCAAAATAGACTTCAAAGAAATTGTCCTCATATATGAATGTTGAAATTCTCTTATTATCAAAGCTTCTTTTTAAAGGCTGGGACCTACCTACCCAAATCTTTACCAATAAACTAGACCCTTATACCTGTAGCCAGAAGGATGCTATCATCCACAATGCATCCATAAATCATTTATCTACAAAAATGCAATCTAATCTGGTCTCTCCTATAATACTTTTATGCCTCTCACTGATGTAGATATGTAGTTCTTAGTTTAAACATTTTTTGTATTTAGAACTGGTACTATAGGTCTTAACCCTTTGTTTGAATATGAAGCCTGAGATAACTCTGACTGGAATCTATGGAAAATGCGTGTTAAACCAAAATCAAATCGTACCCATGTCCTTAGGTTGGATACACCTGCATGCACATTATAAATGAAGCAATTATTATCACAATTGAACAGAAGGCCCGATATTATATTAATTGCTCTGTGTTGACCTTTACCACTGGGTGTTAAAGAAAAAAATGACACTTTTGATCATTGATAACTCATAACTCCTATCAGACTGAGGTTTTCACATTGTAAAGTTGAAGGATGTCAAATTTATTGAGAGTATGTTAAATGACTTTTCTTTGAATACTTTTCCTTATCCAATGCTTTGAATATTAAATTAAATTTGCACGTTTTGTGAAATCAAGGCCACAAAACCTGTGTGTATTTATCAGTAATTAATTTGGAAGACAACAAAGGCCACTGTGCATTGCAGCTGAAATTCCAGAACACCTTTTCCACCCAAAGTCACGAATCAAAAGGTTTGCAGAAATGACACACCTGCAATACACAATGGTAATTCACAATGGCAATTGTTGTGTTCTGAATTAATTACTCAAATGTCATAGAACTTGCTTTCTCCCAATAAATTTGATATCCTTCACCTTTACAATGTGTGAACCTGTCTGATAGAGTTCTGAGTCATTAATGATCAAAAGTGTCAAATGTTTTTTTAACATTCAGTATAAGGAAATAAATTGTATATCTTGTGCTGCAAAAAGTCTGTAATTGTAGACTGCAACCGAATGGAAACCTTGAATTTGAAAAGGAGCAGACTTTGAAAGATCCCCTTTGTTTGCTGGCAGAACCAACCTTTGCATGCTTTCACTTCTTATGCCCTCAGTACACAGTCTTATAGAGTCTCTGGAGTCCTTACAGTATATCCCTGCATGAGATGCAGTTGTTTACTGCATCAGACTTGTCTGAATTCCCATGAATACTGATTATCTTAATTTTTTTAAAGAAGTATGATGTTATAATCACTACAAGTAATTTTCCATTACAAATTTGTATTTCATTCAGTAGCCATCTGATCATAGTAACTTCTTTGTGCTTATTAGAGAATATAGAGTGTAAATGTAGCTGTTTAAATGAGTCCATTTTATGTCATAGATAAAGGTGTAATTGTCTGAAATACTGGCAATGTTTAAATAATACACAATATGCCCACTTATAGAACGCAGCTACTACACAAGTATGCTCATCCATATTAAAAGTACCATATTATTACCCTGGCTTGTGCTGACGTACCATGATAAGGAGTTAAATAAGTACTACTTTTCAAAATTTCTTGTTATTTGTAGAAAGGGAAATATGTTATATTTAATGAGGCTCCCATTTGTTTCCTCATTGTAGGTTTCTGGGTTCAGTGTTCCTGAAATAGAAGAAGCACCAGGACAAGATGACAAACCGGATGAACCACCCGCTAAGAAAGCAAGAACCCAGTCCAACTAAAGGAACCCATCAGAAAACCGATAACCCATATCCTGGATCACCCCTGTACAAAGATTCAAGGAAGCTAGCCATGTTGTTTGTGGTATAGCGTCGCTTTTATTATTTATGAAGATCATGCAAATATTATGTGCTGAAAATCTGCTCCAATTGCCCACTGCTTATTTGAGGGAATGCAGTGACCAGTACTTTCCATGGCAGTTTCATTATTAGTGTTTTAGACTTTATGTATGCATCTGCATCAAAATAATGCACATTATTTTAGGGCTGCTATTATGCGCATTTTCCATCAAATGCTACGTTTATGAATGTGATAGTGTGGACCTCGCATTATCCCACCCCGATATCGGTCCAAAGGTCATTTCATTTCCCCCACCATGCATGGAAAAGTTTTCTGCTTCAATTTACAGTTCCTGCACGATGCAGGTTTTATCATGCAGATTTTTGATATTTTTAGAACATGATTTATTGTTTGCATAATGCACATTATTTTAGTGCCCATAATAGGAGAATGAGTTCTGAAAGGGGTATTAGTTTGCCTCAATACAGAAAATGGAATATGGATCACTTTTCTGCTTCTAGTACTTTTTGTTGACATGACTATACAAAGGGACAGTTAAAAACATTTATTTACATTCACAGTGTTTGGTATGGGATAAGTGATTATATTTCTTCTTAAAAAAGTAGACACAAGTTTAATAGTAGGATTAAACGAGAACTTACTGTTTTAAGTTTGATCCTTATTTTATGAGTAATTGGAGGTTAGAGAATACATGCCCTCCTCTCCCTCCCTTACTCAGGATCTTTAGGTAATTCTTGTGAATCCTATTTTATTTAATTGATGGTCATCAGTAGTCACAGTTGCTTTGAAGATTGAAATGTAAGCGTTGCGGGCGGGCTATCATGTATTCTCTAACCTCCAATTACTCATAAAATAAGGATCAAACTTCAAACGTTAAGTTCTCGTTTAATCCTACTATTTTATTTCATAATTCTCGTAACGAGAATACATGAGACTTCAAAGCTCAGTAGTCACATGCGACAATTTGTCAACACAAATCGGGAGAACTAACCTGTTCCTAGTAGGAACATCATAATTAGTGATGGAGAACTGCTTGTGTGAGAGTAGAATGCGCCACCTTCACTGGTTTGTTGTAAAATTTTTCAAAAGTTTTCTCATTGGCCCAACCGGCTTGTTTGAGAATATCATCCATTGGAATGTGCATCCTCTTGGCACGTGAAGTGGATGCTCCTCTTGTAGAGTGAGATTTATACTGGTCCGTATCTATATGCCAGATGATTTCATCACAACTCTGATCCATCTCGAAATTGTTTGTGATGTTGCTCTTTTGTGCGGCTTTCGATACGAAATGAAAACATGTCTTTCTGACTTCCTAATTTCCTTTGTCGAATTAACATATTGTTCAACACAGCGTACAGCACACAGTCGTTCATCCTCTGGAAATGAAATGTAAGTGTTGCGGCGGGCTCTCATGTATTCTTGTTACGAGAATTATGAAATAAAATAAAGCCTTATTACAGACAAGTTACAATCAAACACAAGTTACAAATTAAGGCATGACTGATTATGGAATACATATGTAACCTATATAAGTTTTCCCTTCTACGAGGAGTAAAGTGGGTTTTCTAGGTGTGACTCTCCTACTCATGGCACCTCCATTCATCGTCCTATCAGAGGGACGGTTTTTATATACAGGTAGTTGAGAAACTTGAAACTAGTCAACTTTCAATTTACTTTGATAGCACAATGTCACCTTTGGCCTCCAAATGTCTTATTTTCTTTTTTGTCTTCTTGGTTTATTTATTAATTTTCTTTTAAATAAGTTTTTTTTAACCTATATAATTATCAGATTTTGAAAAATCTTTACAACCCAACAATACATTTTATAAGACATTACTTGATTTCAATGTTAAATATGTACTGTTTTTATTCTGTATATTTATAGAGCATTGTGTGTAGCCATATTAAGATTATCTTTTCCTTTTTTTCTTGTATGAAGCAAAAACTAGTGGCAAATTGTACTTTCCATGAGACTTGCCATCACTATTGTATCATATTTTCATGTAGGTCTCACCGTTTTTCATGTTTTTTAATTACATATACAATTTTGTTGGACTGGTCAAAAATGTTATAATGAGGAACAAGAACCAAGGAGCTTCAATTTTTACTACCTTTTCCCCCCAAGATGTAAATGCTTGAGTTTTGCTCTCAAAAGAGTTTTCAGTAGACCAATGCACAAATGAACTGAGATTCATCTTCTTGTAAGTTGAATTTATTTCAGTACAGTGTTTAGAATTTCAGGTACATGAAGATCAGCCATTGTTTTTGAATGAAATACAAATGCCTTATGTGAATTGGTCTATTGGAAAAGGGCCTGAAATAAAGTATCGT
Organism: Heliocidaris erythrogramma; assembly: GCA_025617745.1. NCBI lineage: Eukaryota > Metazoa > Echinodermata > Echinoidea > Camarodonta > Echinometridae > Heliocidaris > Heliocidaris erythrogramma. Next base: position 40,611,984 of record CM046867.1, read on the forward strand.
TATTAAAAACAAGAACGAAAATGTAGATTTTTAACATTATTTATCTGCTGTCATCTTTCATTAAGTGATTACAGGAACTAGGAGGTTGAGGTTTTATGAAGGATAAATACTAATAATCAGATTTTTTTAATAAAGCCTGAAAAAATCGTAGTGCCCGACCGGGAATCGAACCCTGGGTCACTGGCTTAACGTACCAATGCTCTACCACTGAGCTACCGAGACACGACCGGACGATACAATCATTTCAGGCTCATAGTCACTTGCTCAGTGGTAGAGCATTGGTACGTTAAGCCAGTGGCCCGGGTTCGATTCCCGGTCGGGGCGCTACGATTTTTTCAGGCTTTATTAAAAAAATATGATTATTAATAATCTCCTCTTTATAATTACGATAAATACTAAATAGCAGTTGAGAAATGGGGAAGTAAAATCAAGATTTAATTATTAGCTTTTAAGGTTGTAAGGCTAAAGAGATAAGATTTGTGTAAGATGTTACGAGAGAGTGAGAATCAAAAGCTAGGTGAAATATTATAATGGATAGAGAATGATAAAAGGGTGTTAAGTTTGGTGGAATATATTATAAGGAGACAGAGCGCTTGAAAAGGGGTATGGAGGATAGAGGGAAACAAGGGTAAAACAAAGGTTATGAAAGATAAAACGGAGATAGAAGATGTAGGATACTAAAGTTGTGAGAATGAAAGATAAAAGGAAAGGAATATGTGGAGATGGAGAGAAGACAGAAGGCTGCATAATCAAGGAAAAAGATAATTTCAAGATGAAAGAAAAAGACAGGTTCATCAAAGCAGTGAAAAGTACGAAGACAGAACATTTTATCTTGCTTCCATATCATCTGCCAAGAGCCAGGATATTAACTCAAGATTTTGACAATGATTTAAAAGCCCTTCTGCCTCTCATCATACAATGTCTTCATCTCACATCTCATCCATTTTATCCTTTCCTCTCTTATAATCTCATTTCATCTGACACAGATATGCACCTTTCACCATCCATCTCAATAGCCCAACTTCCAGAGTTTTTCATCTAGAGACCTTTCTCTATTTTGTTAGCTCACTTTCGTGACTCACAGAGACGTACATTTACACGTTCCACTCTCATCTCTTTCAAACATGTCCCTTAAGGCGCTGGTCACATCTTTCCAGGCAAGCCTTGCGTGTGACTTGCGAGGAACAATTTTTGCTACCCGCAGGTCCCCGCAGATGGCCCGCAACTGACAGAAAGATGTGACAGCGCCTTCATACTTGGAACTATCATATTCTACTAATTTTCACCATCAATTATAGCTTGTCAAAATAATACTGGTTCTGTATAATATTTCAACTTATAATGGAATAAAAACCAGAACATTTTGAAAATTAATAAATTTTCCCACCTCTGAAAAAAAAAAAAGACCCGTAAACAAAACTACTCAAAACAAACATTTCACATGTTGAATCAAACAGACCAATTGCTTTAACAAAAGATTACATTTGATGTTATTTTATTTTATCTTTAGGCATAACCACACATGTATGTATGCACAGATGTAGATGGCATATACATGGTTTCTAGCATTACATGCAACATTAATTGTGATTAACACAAGGAATCAAGATTTTACACAATTTCCTTGTGAATGTTCTTCATTTGATCCATATACCTTTGACACAAAAAGATCTCACAAAAAATCACAATACAGTGAACACAATCAAAGTGCGTCTAATCATCAAAAAATGATTTTACAAAAATGCTATGTTGCCTTAGAAATGATATTGATAAATGCCTCTTTTTCTTAGATTTTTACAACTTTTTTTTGTATTTTGTAAATTGTAATACATATGTGGAAGAGTATTGCAGTATCTTGTGGCGATGAAAATGGAGCATGTTGTCTGCCGTCGAACCCAAGAGACGAAAACTCTGGTGTCCTCGGATGATGCCATCACCGTCCTCGGCCCGGAGTTTAACTTAGCTACAATGATGTGTAACAGTCTTCTCCCTCATGGGTCTTTCAAGATCTTACAGGACAACTCACAATTATCACATAATTTAGGCAAAGGCACTGCTAGCAGAATACGCCCACTAAATCCCACATTAGAAGCTGCATTAAAATAAATGGTACTGACTTGGTGTGCCCCTCACAAAATGAATATTTACATATATAAAGAGCCCAATGTTAACCTAGGATTTAAAGCTGTAAATAAATTTTGCATATGACTACTCTTAATAAAATTCTGTCCTCAATGTACTGTTTAACAGGCTGATGTTGTGCAATGGCGATCTTGGATTAGACATGGAGTACATAATGCACAATACAAATACATGTAAATACATCTTTAGACCTAACAGTCTACAGTTGCATCTTTAGTTTTCACATGGCTACAAAACTCTATCATTGACTTTGTAAGAATGATATTGTTTTTCACACACATCGATTTCTTTCGCCATTGGTTGTTTCATTAGTACCACTTTGCTGTCAAATTAGGTTCCAATCAAAAGCAGTTTCTGTAAAGACCAAAGCCCTCTAGCCATGATGGTACTAGCCAATTTGAGCTTTCCTTGTAATCCCTGCATTGTAGCCATGATCAATGGTCATGTGATCATATACCCCACCCCGCTCAGCCCCGCTTCCTCGTCTTCATAATAATGTTAAATCAGAAAAATATCTTTAAAAAAATCTAGCTAAGTGGGAGATTAATGTACAAGGGGAGGAGTTGAGCAGTCCAGAGTTAAGCCTGCTTCTCTTGTTCAATGGCTGTAATGGAATGAGAAAAGAGAAACAAAAATGCATACATGTTAAATGTCTTGTTAAAACTCTGTACACATAGGATATTGTCTATCACAGCCCCTTCAATATTGAAGTAAAAACTGGAACTTGTTATGCCTGATCTCAAAAGACCTACTACAGTGTACTGTACTAACGAAATGTATTAAAATTTCCGACGTTTCTTCCTAAACAAGCTATTCAATTCACTGGTTATGTACATGTATGATAGCGTTGAGGAAGCCTCTGGCATGATTTTGGTTAAGAGCAACAAGTTTGCAAATTTTTTTGATGTTTTAAATAAACTTGTTTAGTTCTGAATGAGATTTTTTTTTTAAATTTTGGGTGGTTAGGAACTGTTTTAGTGAAACTGTCTTTAACATGTCTCAGTTCTGAAGACCAAATCCACTAACTTTTGTTGATTAGCTTTGACGGCTGTGAGGCCAATGTCATTTATCTTTCTAAAATAAAGAAGGTGGATTTCATATGCAGGGCATGACATAAACGAGTGCCCGGGATACATTGGTGCCAAAAATTATATGGGACTAGAGCATTCAGAACATAAAAATTCCAATGTGGGAAAACGAGACAAATTACATCAGAAAATCGTACATGAATGCACACAATGCACAAAAGCCCCCCAAATCTTGAACTTGTTCAAAAATGTAATATGGATGCTAGCCTTATCACAGTCCTGATCCAAACTATCCACATGAAGTAGCTTATGCGCTGGAACTATATATATATACATATATGTACCAAAGTTAAAAGCTGTATTCGGCCATTCAAAATTGCAAATCATTGTTAACTAATGCAATTCATTGTAATCGTAATTTAACTTCTAAGTTTCAGCTTTTTTTCTACGAGAATCGTATCGACTGCATTTCTTTACATTTATTTACTTATTTTTTCTTGGGGGGGGGGTAATACTATTCTGTTGACATATTGCATAACACCAATAAACATTGTTTAGGCACTTCCCATAGCTGTGTTCTACTCGTTTTACCTGGGTCTGGTATTTCAAATTTAAATTAAGATCTAGCCAAACTACAAATGATATAAATGGAGCAGATGGGATTTGAAACCCAAACCACTTTATCTGTAGTATCCCGACACGTCCCCTAGAACAGCTTTATCATACACAATTTAAAACAAGCAATGATGTTGCAAATGATTGAAATTCAAGCATATTATCAGGGTAAAATGGTAAAGGCAAGCCACTAAGGCTGTTCTTCCTACAATATTTTGTAAGCCGTAAAAATGCTAAAAATGCAAGGAACTCTTGGTAATTTTGTACCTTGAACTGCAGAAATAGCTCAAAACATTTACCTGTGACAATATTTGGTTTAAAAATTTGTACATAGTACTAAAAAAAAATACATTAGAGAGTTGCCAGAGTAACTTACTTTCTTTGCTTGGCAGAGTATTCTTCTCTTGAGTCTCTGTTTTCTTTAGTTTCGTCTTGTCAAAGCTTGAAACTGCACTGACGTCTGGTTTGTCACCCATGGTTATAAGATTTATGTCTGTGAAAGAATGGTAAATGATTAATTGGAGGATAAACTCGTGTAAACCATACCATGATAAAATATATCTGGAAAAATTACATTTGGGTTATACCTTAGCAACTCTGCACTAAAAAAAGTGCATGTAGCATAGATAGGTTGATTTTTTTTCTTATCAAGAATGATATACTTGAACTTGTCTTACTGGACAGTACTGGCAATCTAGAATACAATCAATGAAGTGAAAGGAAAAACTATAAATAAAATCTTGATACATTTTTGGGTTTTTAAAGATAGGATGTTCTGGTAATATAAAATGTAGAGGATGGAAAATTCAATAATTGTTATTAGTATTAAAATGGTATTAAACTGGCAAAACCTGAACTGCGCCACCTTACAGTAACTGCTAAATCGAGATTATAATTTGAAAATTGCATTTTATTTTGAATTCTGACTAACCGCCGTTTGGAAAATAGGCAGTGTTTATATTTCAAACTATTATTTTTGACGTGGCACATGTGCAAAATTGCCTACAAATAAATACATTATAAGCTTCTACAAACTAGAATGGGGCATGATGGGAAACTAGAGGCACAGACACTTTCCAAATCCTGTTGAAAGATGGCACCTTTAGGAGCTTCAATTTGCTGTCACTTTAATATCAAAAATATTTCAATAATATGTCCTATATTCTGATCTCGGCTGCGACATGATCGACTCCCGCAAAATTTTGTACGGACCTCTAGAATCGCGTAAAGAACGCAAATCCATTGTTATTAATGTACATCCGGGTTTTTTTTCAATTAATATAATTTATGCAAATTATGCTTTTCGACCTGCACTCATCAGGTTATCACGCAGGTATATAACAAATTACTTGAAATTTAACCTCTTCTGTGCAGACAAAAGGAGTTTGTCCAAGCTTTGCGATTGTTCTGAAATTACGGCGTCTAGGTTGCGTCCGGGTTCACCGAGTATAATAGTTAATTCAAGTAATTTGTTATATACTTGCGTGATAACCTGATGAGTGCAGGTCGAAAAGCTTTGTTATCATGTCTCTTTTTCGTGCCATATTGATATATTCATAATGTACTTCGATTGAAAATCAAGTATAGAAAGGCCTGGGAGATAAAACTTTAATGGCTGGTTTACCGAGACCGAGTTCAGTGAGTAAATGACTACAATGCGCATAATCCTCGGTGAAAAGGTTAAAGAAATTATAGGTGATTAAGGAGGAACATGAGGAAATGCAGTTTCCCATTTGTTTTGTACACAAAACTCGGAAATTCTCCGTTTTCGGGCCGACATGAGGTCATAAAAGGTCACGTGACTCGGTAACGGTATGACCGATTTTTGTAAACTTAGTGTCAAAAGATGGGCAAGACTTGTCTTGATAACAAGACTACATAAGGTGAATGACCCATTTAGTTACACTGAATGAAAAATACAAATGTCTTAAACCTCATTACATTAACTCTATTGGGAGTCCTATGCAGTAAATAGACGGGAACGGAAGGGCGAAGGGAGGGGGTTGGGATTGACAAGGAACTATTCAGTCTACATTGTAAGGTCCTCATCTCTGCCCCCCCCCCCCCCTGATTACATCAGAGTCAGCTCCTATACAAATGCATACAGACAGAGGCTTGATGTTTTCATTTTGCCCCCCCCCCCCCCGAACATGTTCCCGAGCCCTTGTTCTTTCAATTTCCACATTTTTGGTACCACAACTGTACCCCTAAATCCTATTGTATCTTTCACTATGCAGTAAACATGTACAAAATATCCCTTTAACTTCTAGAGATAACAGATTTATTCTTTAAAAGACCAATTTCACCAAATCAATATCAAGTTTAAAAGGAAGCCAATCACCAAATGCAAACTACTTTGTATAACGTATGAAGGTGTAAAATCATCCCATTTTGTGAAACAGTAAAATAATCAATTACAGAGAGTTTTTTTTTTACATTAAATGCACAGGAATTACCTGAAGCAAAGCATCAATTAGTCTATCCTCATAAGTCACTTTTACCCTTACCCGTATTCCGAATGCAATTTTAGTATTCAAAGTTACAATGTCTTTCCAATCCAGAAAAAGTGACACTGATATTTTGAGTATAGGATGTCAGTATTGGCCTCATACGCAGTCAAAGGGGGGGGGGGGGGGGGGGGGGGGGGGGGGGGGGGGGGGGGGGAGTTGGGGTGGAAGGGGAATTGCCTTCCAATTCCTTTTTGTAACCCTCTTCCCCCCCCCCCCCCCCTTATCAGAAACTCACTGAAAGTGATCACCTTATTTTTAATTATTTTAATTTACTTTTTTTGCTTCCTGGATAACCATGTAACTACTTTTTTCACTCTGGCTGACAAATACTGAGAATAGAATGTTTTTACTCTTCAAATTTTTTGTGAGAAAATTAACGACCCCCCCCCCCCCCCCCCCCCACTTCCAATTCACTTAAAAATCAATGGCACCCCTAGCATATATCTGACAACACAGCCCTGCAATGCACACACTACACAAGCACCAAATTCAGAAATTTGCACATTGACACTACCCACTACGTCTGCATATATATAGATATCTTTTTGTGCGTAAGAAGGTGCAGAAATAAATGTCAACATATTGACGTCTTTTATGATCCTAACTCGTACAAAAGCTAAACAATACCGTCGCTCACTCGCCGTGACGAGATGAAAACCAGGAAGTAGTATCATACCAAGGACCTTGACAACACTGGCGGGAACCAGACCAGGGCGTGGCTCCCTGGACACACAGTGAGGCACCCAAGCGGAAGCACTCTACCGACATGACCGAAAGCACAATTCCAAAATAATATACCTTAACGACACTTTTAGTAGCAACACTACCTAAATCAAACATTTAAGAAACAAAAGAGAACAAAACAAAACCCGCTATCCTGCATTTGGCTAAGACAGAGTCAGGGAACTTTCGGAAGTCGCGTTCAGACGAAGGCAAAGATATAAAATTCAAAACTGTATCGCAAGTTTTTGAAAAGAATTCCCAATATAAATTACAGAGTAAAATGCCATGGACCTATGAAAATATATCACTGCCATACAATATCTCTATTATCTCCAGCTTTACATGGTAAAAAATATCTGCAAAATGAGCAAAAAGAAAGAGCTATGAAACAAGTTAAAGAGCATCTCACCTGTGAGTAAGAGTTAGGGTGTAAGTCAGACGGCTGCCAATAAACCAAATGTGCCGAACGAGGAAAAGAAGCAGAATATATGATGTGCGATTTCAAGAGAGGGACTGCTATATCCGCTGCACTGGACATAAATTTACTCCGCCTCGCTTTCAGATGCAAATTACCGGAAATAATGCCACCGTACCCTACCGCTGCACTCACAACATCAGCGTTGGAAAGACCACGCCCATTATTAACTCGAGAGCTGAGCTGGCGCTGTTTAGAATCTGTTCAACTTGAACTGGGAATACTTTCCTTCTGTTTTCGCGTTGAAAAGCTGCAAATGAATGACGATACACTTCTAGTATTCCGCGAATAAGATTGCAGGGATTTTCAGAGAAAGAAAGAGAGAAGAAGGAGAAGAAGAAGAAGAAGAAGAAGAAGAAGAAGAAGAAGAAGAAGAAGAAGAAGAAGAAGAAGAAGAAGAAGAAGAAGAAGAAGAAGAAGAAGAAGAAGAAGAAGAAGAAGAAGAAGAAGAAGAAGAAGAAGAAGAAGAAGAAGAAGAAGAAGAAGAAGAAGAAGAAGAAAAAAAAAAAAAAAAGAAAAAAAAAGAGAGAGAGAGAGAGAGAGACAAGGCTGGAAAAAGTTTGACAGATTACATTACAACAAATGTTTTAAAGTAATTCATCACGATACACTAGTAGCCTAGGCTTTACATGCCATGCACACTTACTTCCAGGGCAAAAGTTGATTTGACAAGTAAACAGATCTAACCAGTGGCGTAACTAGGGGAGGGGAGGGGGGGGGGGGGGCAGAGAGGGCACATGCCCCGGGCGGCACTTGAAAGGGGCGCAAAATAGAGAAAGGGGAAGGAAAATGCGCCCCAATCCAGGGTAAGTCCATATAAGAAAAATCCTTTTAACAATTTAAAATGCCAACATTTTATAAAGCTCGATTGCTTTGCTCCCTCACGTATAATTTTCATAAGAGTCTTGTTATATTTTGCGCCCCAATAACACCCGGTGAAGTGTATAAAATAGCAACTTTCGACTGTCTTGCTAAATTCCTCGATTGTATTTCTTACCTTGTGAAGATACTAAACGCAAGCACTACGCCTTTATATTCAGGTCCAAGTTCTTTTTCCTTTTCAAGATGACTGGATCGTTTCCTGGTGCAGGCGATTCATAATCGTACTTAATGGGCTCATTTTTCCAGCACCTATCCAAAGCTACTTCAAAACTGTGCACACTTGGGGCAATAATGATGTTGTTGTGAAGATTATTCAATGGTTTACGTATTCGTACATACATGTAGAAAGAATTTTTGTATCTCTGAGTTTTGGTCCTAGGAATAAACATCTTTGCGCATAAGGCAGCCCCTTTAACTCTGGGACTTATAGTTGCTCTTCTTTGGACACTTTCCAAAGAATTTTCCACACAGCATGAACGTACTCTATTTGGGGGCCAACAAGCGATTTGTACAAGAGTGAAAAATATCCTTATCTAAATAAACAAAGGTTCGTCTGATTAAATTCATTTTAAAAAAATTAAAGTTTGCCTTATTGATCTTTGTATGTAAATGTTCTTCAAAATTTAGCTTATCATCAATCACCACTCCCAAATCTCTCTCAGATGATACTTGCTTGAGGGCACTTTGTGAATTATCATCACTGGTCATATTATACACATATGGACTTGCCAGGGCAGACTTGGGGTTACCAATGGTGAGAACATTACATTTCTTAGGGGTGAATCTAAGCAGCCATTTGTCAGACCAGCATTTGAGCCTATCAAGATCTCTCTGAAGGGCAATACAATCATTCTCATCTGTTATGGACTTGAAAATCTTAGGCATTTTGTTGATTTTACCCCCCAAATATAGGAAGAAGTGAATAGGACAGGGGTTTTCAATGTTGAATTTGAAATTTGAAAGTGAAGCTAGGTTAATGTGCTTCTTTGCGATGTATTTTTTCTCCGAAGGGTAACATGAATCAGAAATGGCACAACAATTATTACTCGGTCACGTTGCTCTCTCACTTGTAAAATACTCAGTTAAGGAACTTTGGCAGCCGACCCCTGTGTAAAAGCTTTAAAATCATTTCAAAGTAATATTACCTGACTTAAATGAGGGAATTAATTTTATTGGAATTTAAGCTGAACTCAGAGCAGCAGGGAATGAGGGGGGGGGGGGGGGGGTCACAATTTTATTGTGTGCCCTGCGCCTACGGGCATAATCCCTAGATCTAGATACGCCACTGTAGTGGATCTGGCACGACTTGCAGGCTTGGTGATGCCTTGTATGTTGTCTCCTAGAACCAAGGAGTTATCACAGTTCTGTGATAACTCCTTGGTAGAACCTTGCGATGACGTTTGGCCCCACGCTTTCCTAGACCCTTTCCTCCTTTTCCACGGCCTGACATGATTATCTGCATTTTATTGCTAGAGGTCAATGGAAAAAAACATGAACAATGAGCAAGGAAAACTATAGTTATAGATATAAGATTGTGAAACACAAGAACAGAAAGCAACCAAAACTATATTCAGTTTATATCCGATGCAAAGTCGGTGAAAATTCGGTAAAAAGTGGGTCTCATCAAGGAGATCACACATTCTTGGTCTCAGTTCACTCTGTTGTAAGGTCATTTAATGCAGGGAAAGTGGAAAATCATGAATTTTCATTGGATGAAAGTTTTCATGCCACAGATGGCGCTGTGATAAAAATACATAGAGATCTTATATTTAATGAAGATCAGTAAATGGAACCCCCTTGAGGCGTGCGTCGGGAATATAGGCGTTGTTCGAGAATCCAAATATTATTAGTTGTAGATATATATAACAATAACCAAAATTGGCTTCATACAGCAGGATAGTCCCACGAAAAGAAATACCATACCGATTAGTGCATACGGCATGAGTTAAAACAGTCGGATTGTTGATTTTATTGGGGAGGGGGGCGGTGATTTGTTTATCATGAAGTAATTCATTATCAGTGAAAAATAATATACATTATATATATATGAAAGGAAATGAGAGAATAATGGTTGAGTAACTTAAATCAAAGACAGCTCGAAGACAGTTCGGGAACGGCAAAAGTTCGGGAACGGCAAAAGTAAGCGATCAATGCGAGATTTTGGGAAAGAAACTTTAGTTTCGAATATATATTCTATATCTTTCATTAGCTCTATTGCGAGCGATCGTCTTGATTTTATTTTGTCCCGCCTTCATTGTCTCATTCTCGAGATTCAATGGGAAATGAGGTAATGGGTTTTCATCATCCTGTCACGGTATTGTCCTTGATTAGGCATTTTCATGCTTTAAACTGTATCACACTGACTTCATAGATAAATTCATGTAAAATTTTTGATATTATACTAGTACTAGTAGAGTCATCATAATTATGATGATCATCGTGCCCGGCCTTATAAGTATAGATCTACTATATATTATCATCATTTTTGTCTTCACCATGACATATTTATTCATAATCTTGGTCAATGAGAATCGAAAGATTATGTGACTAAGTAAAACAGGCGAGCTGCTGCGGAAGAAAGTATGAATTTTCCAATCTTGTAGGCCCCTGTAAGCCAGAATATAATGCCTAAACAAAATACTACTAAGTATTGCAAACAATTTTGCGACAAACATCTGAGCTGGGCGCGGGCCGGCATCTGAGCCTGCGCATTGCATTATGCAAATTAGTATTGTGATGCGGTCTTTTGGAGGGCCCGAGACCGGGGGATTCCTGTTGTGCGTTCATTAAGGGATAGAAATGCTTGATAGAATATCAGGTTCACTTACTGAAATCTCATTATTTGAGTCAGCATGTTTGTCAAAATATCTATCTTGAAAAAAAAAAATAAATCTAGTTTTAAACTGGATGAATATAGGATGTATATAACTATATTCTTACGCGGATATCTGTGACGCATCTGACGTCACGAGGTCTGCTCGCTGCATATTAATTCGGTCGCCATATTTTGCTTTCGTAGAGCTAGAGAGCTAGTTCGGGAGTCTGAGTTTCCTTTGTCACACCGCGTTTGTGATAAATTCATTTAAATTCATTTAAGACAGAATAAGACTATGGGGGATTCAACTACAACAACCAGTACTACCACTGGTAAGTTTCAATAATTTTGTAAGAGTAAAGTTATTTTGTTTTGGGCATTTGTATTGGGCATTTTTTTGGAAACTAAATCAAATGACGATGTCAAGCCGCCGCGGCAATGTGTAAAGTTAGTGTGTGTATGATTGATGGGGAGCCCTAACTGTTAGGCCTATGTCTGCGCACCCAAGGTGAAGGTTTTGACCTGTTGACGGGAAAATGACATGAATGAACAAGAACTTCTTTAATATTCCTCTAAAGCTTTATTTTATTTTATTCCTGATATTCTAAAGAGTAAGTTTGAAAAAAATCTCATCAAAATTAGAGCAAGAACAATGCCATTTTCACAAGGAACGGTGGCCCTGTCACCGTCACTAGTCAGTCATGTCACTTTGTCAGTGTTATTTCAACATTGAAAAAACAATCATGGCATTGCATGGTGCCCATGTCCACTCATAGCTACATTCCTATACTTCGTGTGTATAATGTAGGCAGTCATACACCTCAACTTTTTAAAACACCACTGCACAAAAGTCACCAATATTCACTCAAAATCGGCATTTAATTTTCAAAAACCGACCCAAAATATCCAAGAAATACAATAAATTTAACTCACCAATGTTGGAAAAGATATTTTCAAAAATCAAATCCGTAATTTACTGTTGATTCTCGCGAAACGAGCTATCGGAGTCATTGTGTACATTTCCTGGTCGCCGCGGGCGCTGACATCTCCCCAAAAGAGTTTTGTCCTCAAAAATTCGGTCCCTATGGCGTACACGGAAAAGTTCTGATTTTCTGTGTGCGCGATCGTAAAGATCGATGTGCGCTTGCGATCCCGAGTTTCTTCGTGGACAAAAATTGTATTGGCCGATTTTAGTCTAAGACATCGGCAGTTTGTAAACAACACGCGATCGCGAAACAAATCGGCGGGGATTTCTCGGATTTGGACAAGATTTTGACTTTGGATTTTGCTGAAAATATCAAAAGTTCTTCCTAACGGCCATTTGAGGTAGGAGTGAGATTTTTAAGGGCTGAATTTGAAAGCAAGTATTTAAAATATTTATCTTATTTTTTCCCCCATACCTTTAGTACATGCGACAGAAAATACCAACTATTTTACAGAAATGTACCCGGGAGTGCCCATGTCTGCGCACCCATTCATTTTAGGCCTACATGCAGTTCGGGAGTTTTTACGTGAAAGACAACATTTTGAGGCTTGTGAATAAAATGTCTGAAATAAGACTGTTTTTCATCATTTTGACTCATTTTTTGCATGAATACAGTAGGCCTATCGCTATGATAAAGATGAAAAGTTTGTCAGTTTGTGTTCATTGCTTGTTTTGTTTAGAGTCGCACAGTTACGCGTGTGCGCAGACATGGGCACTGCGTGAGGAATACAATTACATAATACATTTTGTTAAATTTTGACATGCTACTGGCGAACTTCAACATGTATAGATTGATTGGATATGGAATAATTGTCCTTTTATGGTCCATATTGTAATAATCCACCTTTTTAGTTTTAAGTTTTCGGTTTCGCTGACTGCCTCAGGCAAGTCAGGGCAGTCAAGAGTCTAGAGGTTGTGTGAAATACCCAAACAAGAACCGGTTGAAAGACAACAACAATTCAGAGTGTATACACACATGTGTGCTTATTTTCAACTGGCATGACTGGGCTGTTAAAGACTGAGAGCAGGTTTCTTGAGTTGAATGTGTGATTGGCTGACTAAAGTTTGTGCACATTTTTAAAAAGGTTAAAAATTGAAATTAAAGAAATATCGATAATTGATCCATGTCGTGAAAAGGTATCTTGTGTTCTAGATATTTAAAGATATAAGTTCAAACTAAACAAATGTCATGGGCAAAAGTAACAAACATAATTTTAGGCTTCAATTTAGTCAAATTACAAAATTAATAGGCTCCGCCTGGGCTACACTTACAGAAATATCGTGATTTCAAGACTTCAAAAATCCCTTTGATTATCGTGAAACAAATTTAATTTTTTAATAGGCCTAAATCTAGTCAGTTTGTTGTCTTGCTGAGCTGAGGTCAGAAGAATACATTTTTGTATGAGTGCTTCTTCTTCCTCTGCTATTTTCGGAGATCTGCAACTGTGTGCTGTATGTGCTGTAGTTCCAGGATGTGCTGTAGGTGGTGTCTACATTACAAGTACAAACTTAAATGTAGGCTCTAGATCTGATCCAGAGCTGTTTTGCATTTCAAAAGATAAATCTAAAGAAAAAGAAGAAGTTGTCTGTATTCATAGGATGTCTTTTTAGTAAGAATACTTTCTCCAGAAATGTCAAGATTTTCTTGGACATCATTTAACCCATTCGCGACAGAGTGACCACATTATGTGGTTTGCCTTGTTTACAAGAAAACTAGAACGTTTTGTGACCCCAAACTTCGCCTGCCGATGCAGAAATATTTTGGCCAATCAGAACACTCCTTACTTCGTCTCACCAAAAATCTATTTCAGGTTTATGAATTTTAGAAGACCCATTATTGGACATTTCACTTCAAATCTGTACGAGCCTGCAATGAATATTCATATCTATTGTTCCTAGCCAATGTATCCTAGCAACAAGGGGAAATCGATAGCGGCTATCGCGATCCTTTTTTTTTATCTACAACTTCAGACTTTTCAGTTAGATTCAGGCTAGCCTAGCACGTCTAATTTCTCATCTATTTCTTATCTTCTGTGCATTTCTGTTTATTTCCCCCGGTTTTGTCCACTTTGTTGTGGAAGTTGTTGTGATTTATTTTATCCTGGTGGATGGGTAGTACGTAATTTTAATTGTTTTCGGTGAAAATCTGGTGAGTTTGTTCGACGTGAGTGAGTCTATCGCGCTCGCAAGTGTTCGCGTGTGTTGTGAATGGCATTTGTCTATGTTGTGAATACGGACTACCGTACGGTAGTCATGCCTGTCATTTCGTTGAACTTTTTTCTTTGGGTTACTTACGGTCCTGTCATTTGAGCTTTGAGTTAGTTTATAACTCATTCATGTCTGTTTGAGTGGGTTTCGGAGTTGTAAAATATATACAACAACTGTATGTATTTTTAAAAAATATTCGTGTGGATTTGCAAAATTTGTCTGGTGGCTGAGGCTCGCCGAATGTACGCCAGTATAAGTTTGAGTGTGGCTTTGTTGTGTGACTGTGATGCATGCCGAATATGAGCGCGGTTGAGTGAGTTAGCTCTGTGCCTCGCATGCATGTCATTTTGAAGTCGAGATCCAATTTATTTTGTCATTTTTATTTTATCCAAGCCCGATGAAAAAGAAAAAAAAACAATTGCAATGTAAAGAAAGAACATGAATACATTTACTAACACTGACATGACTGAACACTGAATACAAATTGCTAACATTTTTTTTTCCTCACCACGCAACGCTCTCTGACACGTCTAATCAAGTTTTCGGGGAGGGATGTTTCAATAATAAAATATTTTTTTTAGAAGAATTTTTTCAAGGGTGGGGACACACAAAGTTATGACCTGGATATGGCAAAATTTATTGGGGGGAGATGTGCCTCTTGATATCCCCTTTGAATGGCCACTGCTAGTGCTACTGCTTAGGCAGTTAGGGGAACCAACCAACCAGTAAAAATATTTATTTCTACAGTTTCAAGAATAATCAAGTAAGAGCTACAATTTAATTTATTCACCAACGTAAATCTTGTGCTTTGGGGTCATTATTCAGCCAAGCAAGGAGGTCTGTGATAACTCCTCGATTCAGCATAATATTATCAATTTCCAACAGTGTTATTGTTTACATTACCGAGAAAGGGTTGTTGAGTAAATGAGTCATTCTTGGTCACTAGGCAACGTTTACCAGTGGGCTGCAGTAGTTTAGAATTACCAGTCCTGGGTAATACTATATTTATTTTTTGCTTGTATTTTCTGTTGTAATATAAGGTTTCTGGTAGTTCAAACATTCAATTGTTATTATTGCTACATAATATAACACCATTATATTCAACTCCAACACGTTCAATCTGATAATCAAAGAACTATTTTCAAGAATTTCCAAATGAATGACTAGATGACAGACTATTGCCCAGTACACACACAGGCGCTAGGCAAAAATACACGTGCACACTGGCTCTGTACTACTGCGCGATGAATCACATTCCTGGCATACCTCCCTTTCCAATTCCCACGCTATTTTTTCCTTGGGCTAAAAATAACACAAGCTATCGATAGTTGTGGTCCTTCGAGTAGCTATACCATTTTGGGACAGGATGAATAATAAATTGGGGACAAAATCACAGACTCATAAAATTTTTTAGCAAGGTCAGTTTGCTAATAATACGAAACTTTTCAGATTCTGCATGTAAGTAAAGATATTACTTCTCTCATTTTGTGACTTTATCCGACTCGATCCCTTACTGCTTGGGGTGTCATTTTTCAACCCCCTGTACAGAGTCGACGAATCCAAAATCACGCCGTGCCAGCATGAATGACTAGAATAGATGATTCCACTTTGAAATGGGCATGCACTTTCAAGAATGACAGACAAACGAAAATAAATAAAAATATAAAAAGTACATTGTATCACTATTTCAGAAATAACAGATTACTTTACTAAATGATAGCTTTCATAAAGATTTCATTTCAATTGAATGGTGTAAATCACAGGCATATTTAGCTTGGGAACAGTCCCTCTCAAACTGCATGTCCCTTTCGGTGAGTGTCGTGTTCCTAGACTTGCAAGAGCATGTTCTGCGCTTGTTGCCGTCTTTGAAGAGTGGTCGTCATGATCCATTTTTAGAAAATCAATGTCGCGAATGGGTTAAATAAGATTATAATTCTGTTTTCAGAATTTGTTCAAAGCTAATTTTGGAGTTACCACACTGTATTGATGATCAGGATTTTTTTGATAAGATAGGTCTAATAACACATGAAAAATGGGTCACATGTGGAAATTTGTAAAAAGAAAATGTCCTTGTTTTGGAATTCACGAAAACCTGGTAAAGTTTTTAATAGTTTCGGACATTGAAAACACATTTTTAATGTTTTAAAAACTATTGAGGTCTAGTCATATTTTGTATGTTTTCGTTTCTTTTGATAGGCCTTGCAGAGCTGGCACACAGAGAATACCAAGCTGGGGATTATGAAAATGCTGAGAAGCATTGTATGCAGTTATGGAGGCAAGAGCCCGAAAATACAGGAGTTCTACTATTGTTGAGTTCAATACACTTCCAGTGCAGAAGATTAGACAGGTATGACACATTTATCAAAAATTCATTGCTGAAAGATGATTTAACCCAAAGAACAATGTTTTGATAAAGTGGCCATCTGTTCAAACTCCTCAGTTGCTTATGTTGACTGGATTACCTCCTATACTTCCACTATCCAACATTGAATTTTCTATTACATTGAATTATTATGTTCTATATGTTTAACTTAGTGTAACTGAGCCTGAATTCTGCTAAAATACAGTGATTCATTGCATCGGATCGAGAATATAATCAAGAGAACCATCATTAACAAAGGCATTCTATGTACTTTACTCTCATTTCATTTAGGTCCGCTCATTTCAGTACTCTGGCAATAAAACAGAATCCGATGCTGGCAGAAGCGTACTCAAATCTAGGGAATGTTTTTAAAGAAAAGGGTCAGCTTCAAGAAGCTCTAGAAAACTACAGACATGCTGTGAGGCTGAAACCGGATTTCATAGATGGTTACATCAACCTTGCAGCAGCTCTAGTTGCTGCAGCTGACATGGAAGGAGCAGTCCAGGCATACGTTACAGCTCTACAGTATAACCCGGTAAGGAGTTTCTCTGTATTTCTTTGCAATAAGTAAATTGTCCACTTTAAAAGATGCAGCCTCTGATGAGAAGGGAATTCTCGTGCTCATAAAGTTCATGAATAAAAAAAAAAACGCTATTCTATTTTGAAATGTTTCTTTAATGATTTATTCATTAAAAAGGGCATATGGATTGAGACATTCATTGCCATATTCAATGCAAAGAACTTTTATACTAAAGGAGGATCTTATGTTGCAGTGTTCATAAGTCGTTACAATAGTATTTGTTAAGCATGTGATCATTAGAGCTTTACATGTTCTGTGAGAGAGATCCAGTGATTTTGAAATATTTAAATCTGTTCATTACTTGGGTATTGTTATTACCATTTGTTTCTTGACAGGATCTCTACTGCGTTCGTAGTGATCTAGGCAACCTACTCAAGGCGCTAGGTAGACTAGATGAGGCAAAGGTAAGGTATCACTACAGGGCTACAATGCCTGTTATAAGGTTTGTTTGCTAAACAAGCATTGACCTTGCCTTATAATGCTTCCATAGTATGCAGTTAAATTCAAAATACCAATAATAAAAAGAAGAAAGGGGGGAAAAGTAACATTTTTTTCACTTGGAATGCTTGCAGTAGTATGAATACATCATTCTCATTTCTTTTCAAAATATATAAATTGAATTTTAAATCTGGAGAAAAAAATACATTTGTGCACATTAATAACATTTAGATAAAAGAAATTTGAATTTCATTAATTTCTTTAATCCTATTTCATGACTATTTGCTTATGAAATACATGTTCATTCATTCATCATAATTGCATGTCATCACATGGGGATGGAAGGGTTAACAGGATATCATTTTGATGTGAAAGGGTCTGTAGACTAAAGACTGGTTCCCCAATCTTTTGGATTCCTTGAAAGCACTTGATAGCCAGTCTACAGGTTGACAATGGCTCATTTCATGCTGCTGCTGCTGCTGCTGCATAGCGCTGCCATGAAGCCTTTCACCATTTCATCATGGAGGAGCTGTGTCCAATGTGGTTTGTGCGAATCTTCAACTTGGCTTCTGCGCTGCTACTGGTGCTGCTAAGGTTACTAGAATGTTGCTAGATGCTCTGCTGCCTTGCACTGCTGCCTTGCACCTGCTAGCGTGCTGATCGCAGCGCTGTGTGTGCGCAGCGTGGATCAGCTTGAAATGGAAGCAGAGCTACAGTCATCACTACCAAGCTGATTCATTTTTGCCAAATTTTGTTTCCTCAGTGCCCGAGTATTTTGTTTTGGAAGAAAATATTGTTAACAAACTTGATTTAATATTGAACGTGTAATCAGATTTCCTTGAAGGAAAATTCGTAAATTGTGTACTTAATTACTGCAGGCATGTTACATCATTCTTTGATTTTTTTCATCAAAATTGTTGGGTTTGATGTATACCGACATGAATCTCACTGCCCTAAGGAAATGAAATTGCGTAGATGTTAGATGACAGCTGCTGCTATGCAATCAACAGAGAGAGCTCGACAGATGGACATCATTCAGCTTATTTGCTAATATGAGCAAACAGAATCTAATAAAAGAATATGCCAGGCTTCAATCAGTATGTTTTCACAGCTGTTTATATTAACTTTTAAATGGGATGGGGTTGGTCTGACTCGAAAAGTAAGTCCCCTTTTGTTTTAATCATACTCCTAAACTGCCCATTTTATTCGGTTGTTACATTCAGTTTGCTCATATGTGCTGTAGCGCGTTAATCATACTCAAGTGCGAGCTATTGTGTCAATGTCAACTTGCTGGATTTGTTAACGATGCTAACCAAATACATTCCACTTAGTTGTAAAGACAGGCCATGGGCAGGCTCATGAAAATTAATCCTCGCAATATTGATGCAGTGGATTTAATGCATTCATCTTTGTGTTGAGAATTGGCTCTTTCTTTATCTTGTAGTTCAATCAATGCTTGTAATGTCATTTTTCTTCATATTGCGCAGATACTAATTTGAGATTTTTTTTTCTTTTTCTTCTCTCATTCTTTTTATATATTCATTCATGCACTTCTGAAGGTTAGATTGCCAATGGAAACGATCATCTGTGTGCCATAGGTTGATACAAGTTGTTCTTTTTGCCCTACTGGATGACAACGCAAGGAGCCCAAGTGTTGCTGTGGACGTCATTTACGCCTGGAATACTGGTTCATGACTTGGTAGTTCCCTCACAGTTAGCCAAGCAGTAAGACATGTGTTGTGGCTGGAGGAAAACATGTTTAAAAAACAAAACAAAAATATTTAGAAAAATGATAAAATTGACAAAAGAAAAAAGAAAAAATAATTTATTTTTATAATTATGGAGGTTAAAACATCATTAGCCAGTATTTAAAGACGTCTGGAGGTAAAAAATAGTTTTACTAAACATTTCTGTCACACACAAGCCCACTTGCAAGCATCAGCGCTGGCGCGCATGCATATGCGCTTATGCGAGATGCGAGAATGTGGTTGTTGAGCGCTGCATACCGCGTATAATGTGCTTAAACTGCAGCTATTAAAGGTAGCCTTGAGCTGTTGTAATGACTAAAACTTACAAGAAATCAAATATTAACCACAAGTGAAGATCTACCATAAACTGATAAAGAAGGCAATATTGCTTGGTAATTAGCAATGTAAACATGGAACTTAGGAAGTGTTTAGGACCAGTGGCTAATAACATATCAGTTATGGTTGCCTGTCTAAACCTCATCCCGTAGTTTCATATTCTGTTGGTGAATTTCAGTGTATGGTGAATGTCAAAGTTTAATTACTTACAAATTTACTTAGAACACTGATACTTCACTTGAAATAAAGTTTCATTACCATAACTCCAGATTACCTTTAATTCAGCTTTTGTCTTGTGTTGCGAAAGCCATGCATGCTGAGCGCGTGCCTTGCATTGGTGAATGAAGCGCTGCTTACTGAGCGTTAAGTTTGCTGTAAGCGCGCCTATTAGGGTTGCGCATGTAGAGCTTGCTTGCTATTACGAAAGCTTAGAAAAGTGTGCTATGGCGTAGTTTGCCTGCATTGTCCATGGTACCCAACCAATGAAACAAGGTGATCCTGTTCCTGATATACATGATTGTCAATTCTTTTTCAGTAAGGTTATTAGAGAGATTAAAAGATGCAAAGTCTATGCAAAGTAAAAAACAATTATTTGGAACTGATGCCTGACATTATTGGTTGAGGAATCAGGGTCTTGAGAAATGCAGGCAAATTAGCATTTTTTATGCTGCTGCTGCGCACTACGCATGCGTGTAGTCACATCTGAAAACCAGAATGGTAGAAAGAGAAAACTTATACGCTTTGTAAAATGCGGTCATTTGTAATTGTGGTTGTCCTGACAGCATTCTGGCCATTAACTACCATATCTGCCATTTTCAAATATGACTACAGAACCACATTCTCATAGCTACGCGCACAAACACCCACTTGATATGAGAAACTAATGCGTTTTTTCCTCTCCTTTTTGTCATCCCATTTTCCTTTATCCCTTTGCCCATAAACAATTTGGGTATTCCTTCTGTTTTCCCCCTTCTCTTCTCCACCTTTCTCCTATCCCCTTCCTCTTTTCTACCCCTTCATTGCCATGATGGCAATGCATCTGTCTGCCGTTCTGCTTTATGGTATGTCATTAGGCATGCTATTTGAAAGCCATCGAGACACAGCCTAACTTCGCTGTGGCATGGAGTAACTTGGGATGCGTCTTCAACAGCCAGGGAGAGATCTGGCTAGCGATTCATCACTTTGAGAAGGTTGGTAATGTCGAATTCCAGTAGAATGTTCTATTCAGTTATGTTACATATATTATCTTCCTGTTTTTGCACTTTATTTTTTCAAGAAATAGTTGGCAATAAACACCTTTAATAAGTCAATAACAGGTACACTTGTTTTTGTAAGTGAACTTTTGTTAGTTTATATCATATAAGATACCTTTTATTAAACACCTTTTCTTCACCGTGTTTGTAAAGGGGCTAAAAGATGGTAAATATGTTGAATTAGCAAATGTTCAGAGGTTTATATTGTCGCTACTAATAGTATTAATTATTGTCTCTTTTCATGTCAGGCTGTCACACTGGATCCTAACTTCCTAGATGCATACATCAACCTTGGCAATGTACTCAAGGAGGCACGTATTTTTGACAGGTGAGTCATTCTATACAATCTTTTAGATGACCAATGTGCTGAAAGACATGGTTTCTGCTTATTAATTGTATGGATAGCCAGTAATGTCACAGTAAGATGAATTGGCATAAGTATTTGGCTACTGATTTATTCTGAATTTAAATTGGAAAGGGTGAGAACATTGTATGGCTTGTGACAGGTGTAGATATTTTATTTATAGTACAGAAAAGTCTCATTTCATTAGTCGTTGGATGTTATGTTTTCAATCTTTTATCTTCTCAACAAGACAGCTATAAATTTCTATATGGAGTATAAGTTGTTGCAGTTTCTCCAAATATACATGGAAATCCATGTACCGAATAATTTTCCATTAAATTGAGATGTATTATATTACTTTTATTTCAGAGCGGTTGGTGCCTATCTACGAGCTCTACAGCTGAGCCCAAACCATGCGGTGGTTCATGGAAATCTGGCCTGTGTGTACTATGAGCAGGGGTAAGTTCTTTCAAATTTTGCATCGCCACTGAAATTCAATTATTTGCTGTATATTGCATGAAAATATTGTGAATTTGTGCCATGTTGATCAGGGTTTGCTAGGATCAGCAGTATTTTATTTGATAATGGAAAACCTTAAAATCTATGGCATTAAATAATTAACTTCTTTAGGATTGTAACCATCATACAAACTATCTGTCAAAAATTCAAGAAATTTTAGTGTGTTATCACATTATGTTCTTAGGAATAAGTTTTTTGCAGTAAGCATGCATGTTAGAATAATGTGGATGAATCAAGCCTAAATTAATTGTAAAGGTTAGCATATATATTTTTCTGGAAAAAGTATGTATGCATTAATTCATGTTTGTTATGTTTAGGTTGATTGACCTAGCCATTGATACATACAAGAGGGCAATTGAACTGCAACCACACTTCCCAGATGCATACTGTAATCTTGCCAATGCACTCAAGGAACAAGGAAAGGTAAGTCAACCATGTTAATCTTGAAAGCATAAGAATCCATTTGTTTACAGAATGCTTGGTTATGATGAGGAGTTGTTTCTAGATGGAGAACAAAAGTCATTCTTTTTTTTTAAACTGTCAAAATAAAGCCATGTTTATGTATACCGTGATGAACAAAAAACAACATGAAATCATGAGAAACTTTGATAGCGTTCTTTACCTAGTTATCATTGGTTTTTGTTGTTGACAAAATGAAGTTGAAGATGACATATCATTATAGGGTAGTTAGGCTAATTGAAGAATAAGGTAGAAGGAAGTACACCACCAATGTTAAAATTATTTTTTGTTTGCTGGAGTGGGCTTATTTTTTGCTCTGGCAAAATTGTGATTTCTTGAACTAATTTTTTTTTTTTGTATGTTACAAGAGCTCTTTTGAAGCTATCCAGAGCATACTCACTTTCTGCTCTTTTTTTTGTTTCGTTGCTGCACCCAGTTTCTACATTGTTACTTTAGAAAAAATAGCGTTTATGTCTCTTTAATTTTCTTTGTATGTAGGTTGCTGAGGCAGAGGATTGTTACAACACAGCACTGAGGCTATGTCCAACGCACGCAGACTCACTCAACAACCTAGCAAACATCAAGAGAGAACAGGGCAATGTAGAGGGTTCAATCCAGCTCTACTGCAAGGCTTTAGAGATCTTCCCTGAGTTTGCTGCTGCTCATTCCAATCTTGCCAGTGTATTGCAGCAGCAAGGCAAACTCCAGGAGGCTCTTCTACATTACAAAGAAGCAATCAGGTGGGCTAATGTGCTTAAAACCCTTTCGAGACAAATCGCCCACATTTTGTGGTTTAGCTCAATAACTTTTGATTCAGAGCTCTAAAATATATACAAAATGCATGATTAGAAAGAGCAAAAATTTCTGCACACTGTGTCCATATTTGTTGAATGACCATATTGCGTTTGACGCCAGGAATTTTAAAAAAGAAAATAAGCTTTAAAATCCTTAGATTGGCAACATATTGAGAGGTTCAAAATCATTGTTTTTGGTCGAAATTGGCAATTTTTAAAACTTTTGACAAAGTTCCTAACCATGTATATTGTTTTCAAAGACATTACATCTTATTAGAACCATGTAGCACTAAAAGAAAAATATTGTTGCCAGTTTGAACAAAATGTGATCAATTTAGCCCTGAAATCATTCCTGTCCTGAAAGGGTTAATCAGGCTCTATTCTTCTGCATGTCAAAATTATATACTGTAAAACCAGAAGCGTTTGCGACGTGAAACTTTCACAAATTGAAAATGACAGCCATTTTCATGCAAGAAACTTTTGCGATTGGCAAAACTTAAGTGTTATGTCATTTATAGTGCAGTGATATAGCGCCATGAAACTTTCGGGAATCTGAGCCACTCGCGAAATTTGTGAACATTAAATGCGCACAAAGTTTCTGGTTTTAAGGTACCTTGGCTCTACTTGGACTAAATGAACAATATGTTTTAAACTTTGACAGTTTGTATGATATATGACTTTCAATGAAGAGATAGTTGAAGCTCCACAAAATATATAGAAAGCTCATAAGTAAGTTTATTTTTTAACAAGATGTATGATAATCTTATAATAACCTGCACTTTCTCATATGGAGGCATGTTCATTTCCATTTTATATGTTTTACAACCTAAATCTGCAAGTATGCAGTTGATCAGTGTTGGTTTCATAATTCACTGTATATGGTTAATATGCCGTTCTTGATGGCTTGTCCTCAGACATGCAGTAATAATCAGTGACACATTGGTCAACTTCTTTGATTATCTTGATATATTTAGGATCTCACCCACATTTGCTGATGCCTACTCCAACATGGGTAACACATTGAAGGAGATGCAGGATATTCAAGGAGCACTACAATGTTACACCAGGGCAATTCAAATCAACCCTGCATTTGCTGATGCTCACAGTAATCTAGCTTCTGTACACAAGGTAATGAAGTCTGCTGCTTGATTTATTTCAGAGAGTCATTTTATTTATACAATAGGATAGAGTAAAATGTTTACAGAATGTTTTATTTCTCTATTTTTGTTTCTTGTAATAAATCTTCCTTGCCCATTTTTTATTTAAAAGTGACTTATTGGAACTGAAGCTCCCAATTTGAATGGATATCGTTTGAATGCTGTAACACACAGACAAATTAATTGTATTGTGCAAATCATAAGTTCCAAACCTGGTAAATTTCCATGGTTTTATTTGGTAAAGTTTGTCCATCAGCAACAAGAAGATATTTTATTTTGAAATATTTATTGTCACTGATCTTTTACAGGACTCTGGAAATATACCCGAAGCCATTGAATCTTACAGAACAGCACTTAAACTGAAGCCAAACTTCCCTGATGCCTACTGTAACTTAGCTCATTGCTTACAAGTAAGTACTCATAGAAATATAGTCATGATTTGAGGTTGTAGGACATTATTATTGTTCATATTATGGAAAATGATGTCTATGTGTAGCATCCAGGCTTATGGATTCCATCAGCTGAAGTCACTGTAATTATTCATAGGTTTTTACTATTAGATTACTTATCGTTGTCTGGTTGATTGAAAGTCAGCTTTGGAAGTACAGGACTGATTCTTTTCCATAGGATTGATCCATATAACTTATGTTATCGGCTATTATTACCTATATAAGGCATTTTAGCTGCGCATTAAAAACGCATATTTTTGTCCGCTTGATTTGCGCATGCAATATCGGGGCATATTCAATGCAACACCAAATTCCCATAGGCTACTGTACTAAACTTGCCGTGCAATATTACACCGTATTTTGCCTGGTCAGTGCACTTTTATCAAAGTGCATGCGCACAGTAGGCTTAAACAATGGATTCGCGCGGTAACAATTTACGTCACTATTGCTCGGTCCAGATTACATGCCTGTATGAATAACCTGAAATCAGATCGAGGGACTGACGAGCAAATAGACGTGTTTGTAATTGCTACAAGATAGGCATATACATGATATAGGTAATAATAATATTGAATGGCTTTTCTTTCGTGGGACACAAGGGTATATCGCACTCGCTTTAAAAATATAATATCCCACTCGTGGCCATTCAAGATTATATAATATTTTTTAATACTTTTTTTAAAACTTAGACAAATGTGGATTAGAGAATTAATTTGAATGGATATTGCTGTGAGATTTGCATTAAGTTGTAGCTTCTCAACTGCAAACTCAGTTCCATATATCAATGCCTGTCAAGAAGTGTCCTGTATTAAATCACCACCTCTATGATCCCTGGAAACTCACAATTTCTCTTCCTGTCAACAGATTGTGTGTGACTGGACTGACTATGAATCACGTATGAAGAGACTTGTGTCTATCGTAGCTGACCAGCTGGAGAAGAACAGGCTTCCATCAGTCCATCCTCATCATAGCATGCTCTACCCTCTATCTCATGGATTCAGAAAGGCCATTGCTGCAAGGCATGGGAATCTATGCCTTGAGAAGGTATGTACTCTTCACCTTGATTGTCATTGCTTCAAAACAGTTCATATTGTAAACTAACTTATGAAATGGCAAGTTTAGTAGTTTGTGAGTTATTTTAATCCTTCTAGTCCAATTATATCAGATAAATTGAGATGACTGCAGAGTTTAAGCCTTTGAAATGATTCATTGTGTTATATTGATGAAAATGTAAGAAGAACTCAGTTCTTACACTTACAGATTATCACACTTCACTTAGAAAATTCATTCAAGTATTATACCAGTCATTCTTTGTATTACCTTCTACCTTATTAAAGATTAATTATGGAGGGCACAGGGTCCATTCTGATTTAAAATGGAAAATACACCTACTCGCAATCCCATAACTGATACAAAGTACAGTCAAATTTACTTGCAAAGACTACTCAAGTGAACCGAGAAATTGGTCTTAACATACAGGTGGTCTTTATGTACAGGTTCCTATACTACAGGATTCAATGGGAAATTGAGAAATGTGGTTTATAGACAGTCTTTATTTCGAGGTGGTTGGTGAAGTGGGTTTTACTTTCCATTGTTTTCCAGATTACTGTCCTTCATAAGCCTGCCTTCAACCATCCACGAGACCTGACAGCGAGTGGTGGAAGACTGAGAGTTGGCTATGTCAGTTCAGATTTTGGCAACCATCCCACATCCCATCTCATGCAGAGTATCCCTGGAAAGCACAGCAAGGACAATATCGAGGTAAATCATCTTTCTGTCCTCTATAATTCAGACAGCTTTTGTTTTGTTGGCGGAAGTATTATTGCTGATGTTACTGTAGGAGTTCATTTACTGTACAATTATATCTGTTTTTTGGAAGTTGAGTAATCAGTAATAATGTGAGATCCTTGATAATGATATAGGTATGATATGCGAGTAACCAATTTCAGAAGTTGACAAATTCTGTTTTTCTTTTAATTGATAACACAGCCCTCTTTTTTGAAGGCATATTCATAATCTAAATTGTACATGTGAGTTTGCGAAACACAAACTGTTTATTTACATGTATAAATGCTGCATATGATATTCACATGGGTAACAATATTTAGGAAAGGCTGTGGATAGTTCTTTTCAATATGTTACAATGGAGATTAAAGGCTTGTGGGAGAAATGGAAGGAAATGTCAATAAATCGCTCTTCCCTTACATGCACTGAAACTTTTCCAATGTTTTAATATATTTATTTATTGAAAATATGATTTTATAATGCATTTATTGACTTCTCTCTCCTTTGTTACATCAGATTTTCTGCTATGCTCTGAGCCCAGATGATAACACTTCTTTTAGATCGAAGGCCATGAAGGAAGCTGAACACTTTATTGATCTCTCACAGGTAACTCTTTCACCTCACCTAAAAATATTTGGGATCTACTGATTTATGTTCTAAGCTTGGCATAACATCTTTAATGAAATATTGGATAGATAATGTGACACTTGAGATATAGACCAAGGGAACCAAATGAGCAGGACAGTTTTGTTTAGAAAATAGGTGAATGGAAATACGTTTGCTTTGTACACATGTATTGAATTGTAATTTCTTGGTATAGATAAATAACTTACAGGTGCTTAGTATACATAAATAAATTACAGGTGCTTAGTATAGATGAATAAATTACAGGTGCTTAGTATAGATGAAGAAATTACAGGTGCTTAGTATACATAAATAAATTACAGGTGCTTAGTATAGATAAATAAATTTATAGTCTCTTATTATAGAGAAGTTTGGTCAATTGTTTGAAAGAATTGTTTGAAAGGAAACATGAAGTATTTGATTGTGTGTATAATACGTTGAGTTCGTGTGGTACAAGAATTGCTAATGAACATTTGTTTTATGTTTCAATTTATTTTTGTTAACAGATCCAATGCAATGGCAAGGCTGCAGATCGCATTAGCGCTGATGGAATCCACATCTTGGTCAACATGAATGGATACACCAAAGGAGCTCGCAATGAAATCTTCGCCCTCAGGCCTGCACCTATTCAGGTATTATTCATTCATTATTGCATTTCATTGATTAGGTTCTACTTACACTTCATTTTCATTTCCTTTGCATTACATCTAACTGATAAGATCATCAGCGAAAGAAAATGCTTTTCTAATGTGAGGGAAGTTTTGTTTTTTCTTGTGATGGATGATATTGCTGTATAACAAACAATTAAATGACTGTTCATTTCATCATCTCAGTTCCTGGGTTTGGATGCATACTATTCACCTTTGCCTATAAATATGGAGTCACAAACCAAGTACACTCTCCTGACACTCCAAATATTGATAAAGACAAGTCAGACTGAACTTAATGAAGTGATCAAATCAGATAATCAGTTTTGGACAAAAATTAATATCCCAGTAGTGTTTCCTTGCATAATGCGGTGGATGGATGAGGTTCCAGTCATTATGGTCTGAATTCACTGAGGAGATTTGATTGAACTTGTGGCCTAAATCATAGCTTACACCTCCACCCTCTACTTAAATAAGTGTACTTAAGCATATTACAGCCCGTCCATTGGACATGTGCGTACTACGCTCAATGAGTTTTAAACTGTGGGTTAAGGTGAACCCCTTTCATGAATTTAGGGCAAAATGTGTGAGAATGATTGTATATTCCCTTTCTCTTCAGGTGATGTGGCTTGGCTACCCAGGAACCAGCGGTGCATCCTTCATGGACTATCTGATCACTGATTCAGTCACATCCCCTATGGAGTTAGCCAGTCAGTACTCTGAAAAGCTAGCCTTCATGAGGCATACCTTCTTCATTGGAGATCACTGGAATATGTTCCCTCATCTTTTGGACAAGGCTCTGGTTGAGGTCAAGAGTGGTTCTAGCAGAGACAATGTGGCTGTCATCAACTCCATCAACCTCAAAGCTACCTTGGAGAAACTGGGTGTCTCTGATAAGGTATGAACCTCAAACTAAAGGCATCCCAGTTTTCAGGCTTTATGCTGTAGAGAAGGTGCAGGACTCCCCTATATTTAGGACTCTTGAAGAAAAAGTAAAATAGATTGGTATCCATGATATAGGTTTGTTTGACAAGAGTGCCAACTTGCCTTTGAAGCGCTGTTCACATTTTGCAGTTAGAGAGGCATACCGGACAGGAGTCTCGAAATAACTGAATTTCCTGATATCTACATGTAGCTAGGATGAAAAAGGAAGAATGTATCACAAAATTGTTCAATGTTAAGATAAGAGTTAAAGGGCAAGTCCAAAAGATTTCTAGAAATTTACAGCATATTGTTGGTAAATCAAGGAATAATATCCCAAAATTTCATGAAGATGTTCGCATTTGTCATTCAAACAAGATATTTTGGTTCTTAATTCTGGAAAGAAATATCAAATTTGCTGCATGAAATCAAAACAGATCATGTGACCTTGAGACGAGTGTTACCTCACTTTGCTTGCTGCATTGCAACCCAAAGTTTCAGTGGAGGCTCACATATGTAAAGCGCTCCTGATCCCGACCGGGCCTGCTACATCTCTTGTGCACTATGCTGATGTGTGAGGTATATGGATGTTCTAATAAGCCAAGTGATGGCCAAAAGAAAAGCTTTTTCGCAATTCCGGAAAGAATTAAGAATTGCCATGGCAATATGTATATTCATTTTTGTTTTCTCTGAGGCAGTTTTCGGCTTTGAATAAACAGATGTTAATTTTTCCACACAGCATTGCCAGTGAGATGTAGTAATATTCATTCTGTTACAGTTGTAACAAAATAAGTGGCGAGGCAAATGATGGTTTTTATTTCATATTGAAGGCAGTATTTCTAATTAAAATCTAAAATCTTCTAATTGAAACTTTTGTCCACTGTACAGGTTGCAGTGAATGGAGAAGTATGTAATGGAGAGAAGCTTCATTTCCCTGTGATAGAAAGCACTACATCCCAAGCTCTCAACAATCTGGCTCAATCAGGACAGGTCCAAGCTACAATCAATGGTGTCACTGTGTGTAATGGACTTGCTCTCACACAGGTAGGCCATTGCAAGGTTAGAAAACACACTCATCACAATCTACCATTGTATTTAAAATTAACGCCCTTGTTTAATTTGTGAGTGTGTAAAAATTGGTCATCCTAGATTTACCAGCAATTTGTTGGTGGTATGTGTTTCAATTCTGAACAAACTGTTCAGAATTAGATTGGATGCTGATATTGAGAAATATTCCTTACATGTGAAGCAATTTTGGTTGCCCTTGGATCAAGGATAAGTGGTTTTCTAATATTCTGCTATGTGTTGGCAGTTTGCTCTTAGACCAAGGATAAGTTTTGTAATATTCTGCTATGTTTTGGCAGGTTGCTCTTAGACCAAGGATAAGTTTTGTAATGTTCTGCATGTTTTGGTAGGTTGCTCTTAGACCAAGGACAAGTGGTCTTGTAATATTTTGCTATGTTTTGGCAGGTTGCTCTTAGACCAAGGACAAGTGGTCTTGTAATATTTTGCTATGTTTTGGCAGGTTGCTCTTAGACCAAGGATAAGTGATTTTGTAGTACTCTGCCATTTCTTGGCCGTTTTTCAATGCTTCATGTATAATAATAATTTTTGAGTGTGAAATGTGACCAAACACCCATTTGCCCTCTTTCTATTATTGTCAGCTGATCCCCAAGTCTGCTACTGGTGAAGAAGTACCATCCTACCCTCTGATCACAACCCGTGGTATGTATGGTCTCCCTGATGATGCTATCGTCTTCTGTAACTTCAACCAGCTCTACAAGATTGATCCAGCTACTCTCAGGATGTGGGTCAATGTAAGTCTTTCAGTCATAAAGTCATTTGATTTCTGTTGTATAATTATGTTCCCTTTAACATATTTCTGTAGAAGTATATTTATTGAACTGAACAAGCAGTAGCTCTTGTATTCACCAGTGAATTTACAGTCTGATATTATGTAAGGTCAGTGAATTATCCCCAAATCTTGTCTAATGAAATATCAGTT
Organism: Heliocidaris erythrogramma; assembly: GCA_025617745.1. Lineage (NCBI taxonomy): Eukaryota > Metazoa > Echinodermata > Echinoidea > Camarodonta > Echinometridae > Heliocidaris > Heliocidaris erythrogramma. The sequence continues at coordinate 40,642,787 of CM046867.1, forward strand.
AACAGTATTTTGTAAATCCTGCTAGTATAGAGACATGAACAAAACACATTGACTTTTAGTGGCTCAAAGTAAATGTTAATAGAAGCATATTTATTGGTATTATTTTGATGGGATCTTCATCCAACCAATGACCTTTTCTTTTTAATTTCCTATTGTTACAGATCATCCAGAAAGTGCCAAACAGTGTGTTGTGGCTGCTTCGCTTCCCAGCGGCTGGTGAACCTCACCTTCTGAATACAGCCACCCAGCTGGGTATGCCCAAAGGTAGCCTGGTCTTCTCTGCAGTGGCGTCCAAGGAAGAGCATGTGAGACGAGGCCAGCTTGCTGATGTGTGTTTGGACACACCCCTATGTAATGGACACACCACTGGCATGGATGTACTTTGGGCTGGCACGCCTATGATTACTCTACCAGGTGGGTCTCTAATCAAATCAGTGGTCTGTAACCAATCGTCATCCTGTCGATCCCGACTGTAGACTTGCCAGAACACTTGGCTTGTGGACTTAACTTCTTAGCAAACAATGAACCATATATTCGGCATAATCTGTTTATGCGAGAAGTCTCCTGGATGACCTAATTGTTATTCGTTGACCTACATGTATGGCATATTGTTTGTAATGTAATGCAGGCTCAGTTTTGATCTGGTATAAGATGCATGTTTCATATAAACTCTCCAAATATTGCCCATTAAGATGTTAGTGAAGCGAATGATTTAAACTTACCCGAATGGGAAAATTGATAACAGCTGAAACCAGTTCAATGTTATAGAGCAATTTGCATCAAAGGAGGCTGTCATTGCCTTTGAGTTATTGTGTGATCATATATCAATGAGTAATACGCTTCAGAAATTTTCTTAATGTGTTCTCTCAATTCTCCCCAAATGATATACAGTATTAGCTCTTTAAATACTGCTGTTTCAGTTTATTACAGAGATCCATATGAGATGCATGTCATATTGAATTGGTATAGTGTTGACTGGAGAAACCCAAATGTGTTTGTGTTTTTCAATCTTTTTCAGGTGAGACTCTTGCTTCGCGTGTAGCTGCATCCCAGCTTCAGACCCTGGGTTGCCCTGAGCTTATTGCCACCTCCAAGCAGGAATACGAAGACATTGCTATCAGACTTGGAACAGACATCAAGTTGTAAGTATCACAGATGCTCTATTGTAGTCTTATATTATCGTTCTGTACATTTTCTATTCATTAGATTGAGAACATAATTGTACCTTTTAGTCAAAGTTGGCTTGACTAAATAAATGATGATGGGACTGATGGAAAGAGAGAGGGAGAGAGAAAACAAAACAAACAAGCTTCCTTTAGTGTGAGACTTAAAACAAAAATTAAAAACACAAATCTTCTGAAGTGTACTAAGTGCGATATATAAAAAAAAATGTTTTTGTGGTGTTTGTTTTGTCAGTGACTTTATTTCTACCTAAATTTGATTTGACTTTTCCCTTGACTGGAAATGATTGTCAAGACACTTTTGACAAAGCTCAATATAAGAAATAAGGTTATTTATTAATTATAATTAAGCTATTTATGTGTTATTCATAATATGTTATTTTCCTGTTGAAATCCTTCAGCCGTCAGCACATCCGTGCCAAGGTGTGGAGACGTCGAGTGGAGAGCCCCCTGTTTAACACCAAGATGTATGCTCAAAGCCTGGAACTGCTCTACAGTAAACTCTGGGAGAAGTATGAGAAGGGTGATCCATGTGATCATGTAGACATGTCAGCTATGAGCCCTATCAATGGCAAGATTGAACACATCAAGAATTAAACATATCAAGGAGACAAACGAGAAGAAATGCTTTTGACCTTTTTGGTGGAAAGCATTTGGACATTAATGTTGCATGAGAGTGAAGTTTTACAAATTGTTTCCATGCCATTAAGACATGTTAAATGTATAATACAATCTACAAACACACGGCAATTAATCTTTCACTGCAAAGCAAACATGTTTTTCCCTATCTGTATTAAATACATTGTATGTGTAAAAATCTGAAATGTTGCTTTGTAAAAGTAAGTTGGTATGAATACATCGAACACTTCCTGAAAGTATCACCGCCATCTTCTGAATGCTAAATACATTTTCCCCTCGAAATTTGCCAAAGCAAGACTGAATCTATTTGGAGTGGTTGTGACTACAGTCATTGAAAGTATGTATTATGTTATGGCCCATTCTGAGAACTCGTGGAATTATTGTGACAACTATTTATTGTATGCAGAGATTTCTGTTAGTCTGAAGTAGGTATGAAGAAACTTGAGAGAATCAACCTATCCAATCTGTTATTTTTATATGCTTGCATGTTTTACCTGCATATTTGAATGAGATGGTGTAAAATTGTCTTCTGATAATGATGTACTACATTAGAAAGCTCTGTAATCACAACAGGAATATTTACAAAGTACTTGAAAAGTGACTACTTATCACATGAAAGAAAAAAAATAACATTTTTTTTTAGTTTGTCTCATAGGGAGGAAAGCCTTTTACACCATTTTTATGATTGCTGCAAAGTGATGATTTCACTTAAGTTTTAAAGAATGGATATTTACTATTAAGAAACAAAGAAAAAGAAAAGGATTTCTGAATTTGATTTGAAAATGTATAATAATCTGGTTCTTTGTTATCTCAAGATCATTGTTTTTGAAAATCGTCGTAGTATGCTATCTTTTGTGAAATTGATTTGAATTGTATATAAGATCTCTATAACTTGGAAGTAGCCATATTTTATATCTATATTTTCTGGGGCCTGTGTTCGAACTTATGTAGGTATATACCTGATTGTTCATTAAGGATATTTATGATTTATATGTAGTTCAATTTGATTTTAGTTATGTTTTATTTTCCCCTCCCGCATGAAAGATGTACATGTAGAATGAAAGATAAACATTCAAAGATTCATTAATATTGTTATCGATATCAAAATGCTGAAGACACTGCTTGTTTTGCTTTTTGTACATAATGAACATTTAATGAGCACTTCAATTGCATTTGGATTGTAAGTAACCTAGTGGATGACTAGAGATCATCTTGTACAGAATTTTGATTTTTAATCAATATGTATCTACAGGAAGTGCGATGTAACAGTTTGGTTTCAATGTATGATTCAAAATTATGTCAAAGCACTTTTGCTTAAATGAGGTAGAGTGATATGTTGATTTTTCATGATTTAATTTTATTTTGAAAAGTGCTAAGTGGCATATGAGCTTTATTATTTTAGATTTGAAAGTGATAAATATTAGCTTTTTGGTAGACTACTCTGTGATGAAGGTGATCGGGTGTTTGCTATCTTGTTGATGTGCTTCTAATATCAACGTCATATTAAAAAAAATGTTATCCCACTACCCTTCATTTCTTCACTGTCTTTTTAGTTTTATGGTGGTGTAGTGAGTGCATGGAAGGGAGCAGTATATTGACATGAACGTGCATAGATATTTTCCTTTACTTCACTTTACACGAAACCAATCAATATTGTTCCATCCACTTATAGAGGATGGCATTTTATAGCTCTCATATCTTGTCACTTGTACATGGTAGTCTCCAAACATATCGGAGGACAGAAAACTTGAAATTAACTCATTAATGAGAGAAGCAGAAAGAGAAAGAGGGAGAGAGAAAAAAAAGGGGGAAGGGAAAATAGAGGACCTTTCCTAGCTCTCGTAATCTCAAGCTCAGAGGATAGACTTGAAATTAACCCAATAATGAGGAGGAAAGAAGAGGGGGAGAGAGAAGGAGAGAGGAAGGGGGGGGGGGGGAAGAAGGTAGTGAGGGAGGGATAGATGGAGAGAGAGAGACATACAGAGTAGGAGGGAAAGAGGAAGGGAGTGAAAGAGAATGGCCTATTCTTGGATCTTTACCAGTCACTACCATCCCCATCACATCACATGATGACCGACGAAGACTTTAAATTCACTCCGTCATGAGGGAAGAACAAATAGGAAGAGGGAGGGGAGAAAGAAGAAGAAGAGAGAAAGAGGTGGGGAGAATGTGAGAGAGAGAGATAGATAGAAAGTGTGTGTGTGTGTGTGTGTGAGGGAGAGAGAGAGTGATAAAAGATTACCTTTTATGTCTCAGATCTTATCTGTCACTACAATCTCCAACATGTCAAACGACAGACTACATGAAATTAATAATGAAGGAAGAAGAAAGAGAGAGGTGGTGGTGGTGGTGGTGGTGGTGGTGGGGATGAACGGGTGTAGATTGTAAGTGTATTTCAATTGTATTATGTTTTATACGCCTTTCTCTCTTTCTTTATGCAATACTTTTTTGAAAGACAATTACGGGGGAGAGAACGTCAAAATGCCCACTACTTCTCATGGTATTGCAGTCATCTTGTATGGAAATATGGGCGGAAGGCGGCTTAAAAAGAGGCAGAGAAGAAGAAGAAGCAGAGAAAACATAATTATGTAGTGTCTGAAACTATCCCGCGTGATCTGTAAGCTTATTAAATAGATAATTGATGGACCAAGTGTTATGAATTTCTTGAAATATTGAAAACGAAAGTTTAATCACTATCATTTGTCAAAGGCGCTCTACTCTTAAAATCAAACGAGCTTCAAATTGAATAAAAACAGAATAAAACAATAGGAAGAGAAAGTGAAAGTATAATTTGTGCATTTCGAGTGCTGGTAGATTCGAAACTCTTCCTCAAGAGAAACCTTTAATAAAATATCTCGTGACATGTAATAAAGGTTGAAGAATGGAGCTATGATGTTCAGCGACAGTGGCTGGACGGGACGCGTTGTTTTTTTTAATTTTCATTTTGTTAAATTCATTTTTTATTGTCTGACTGTTAAGTTCATCTGTGGACTAGAACATGAAATGAAGAAGACTACCTCCAACATGATTTTGAAGACGTGTGCAGACTGAATTAAGTGAAAGACTTATTACAAAAAACAAACTAATGCAAACATCGTTTTCTTCATCACTCTTTTTGCAATTTCATTCAATCTCCTACTATTCTTCTTTTGTCTTCCATAGTTATTCTAACCAAGGAGGTATTGCCTATAGTACCTCCTTGTTCTAAACTGCTTTCTTTTCATAGTGACGCTGCCATTTTACAATTATATCCGTCTCAACCGTGGTCATATCATTAAAGAATTACACGACACACGTGTTTTCAGTGAATCAGTCCTTTATTACATCACATGTATTTTCATCAACAAAAAAAATAAAATAATAATAATAATGTTACTCCCAGTGTTAAAGATCGTATGCTCGATCTGTAATGAAAGACACAAGTCAGAAAAAATTGGAACCAGCGGGATTCGAACCTGTCATCTACTGCTTGCCGGGCAGCGACTTAACCACCAGGCTATTCTGGTTCACGGCCAAGTCACGATGAAAAATTCCTCCCATCAAGCTTCTTCGTTTACTAATAATAATGTTATTTAGGAGTTTAAAAAAGGGTAATGATATGTTCAGTGCTTGGTATCATCAGGAAAAAGCGCTTTAGTAAATACAGCTATATTATTGTTATCATTGTTATTATTGTGATTTTTATGATTACTATGATTATTGTTATCATTATCATTATTATCATGATTATGATTATTATTATCATTATGATTATCTGTATCATCATTATTATTAATATTATCATCATTAACATCATTGTTTTTATCATTATTATCATTTTGTTAGTCGAAATCAATACTATTTCTCAAATATACAAATGGAACATTATACCGAATGTGCCTAACCTGTATTATGAATAGAGGTTTATTAATAAATGAATAATGAATAAATGAATAAATACATACATTAACCCCATTTCCCCACGGCTTGCCAAGAAATGCCCAATCACCATACACAATCTGACATTTATGGTAATATTGTTTTTTTAAATCAATTTATACACAAGTTGAGAACAAATTGTTTCGAGAGAATTTGTTTTTCTCATACATCCAGTGCATAAACTTTCAGAAGGAGAAAATTAACAATACACTTATATGGAATAATGGATATATAACAATGGTATCAACAGCAAGAAGAATGAAAACTGCGAAATCCTGATTACTACAATGAAAACAACATGCATAATATGTGCCATACAATCATGTACACCGTTATACAATCAAAGTGGAAATTCCTGTACATACAAACCTAAATGAGACACTATCTTACAGCGTCATGATTAGTAAAATTGATAAAGACCACGATGATTACACTATATCACATCACTGGTCCTTTAAAAGAATATTTATTCATTCAATCACAACTTTTAGGTACAATATCTCTAGAGATATGTAGTGTTGCTATAATAGTGACATTGATATCCCATCCCATTCAAATGAAATAAAAGACATTTTTACTAGTTAAGGAAATATGTTTCACGTCACAACTCACGACAAAATCATTCATTAAATTTTATAAATTATTAATTTGGAAACTGGTGCTTTTGCAAAGTTCTACATCAACTACATAACATCCTTAAGATCTATAACTAGTGCTTAAAAACACATACTGCTCTTTTAATCTATTAGTGTATAATACATTGGATCGATCATACTGCATGCTCAGATACTCTTGTAACGCATTTTAATCTCATATTACAGCATATCACTTATCAATGTTAAAAATTTTACACCATTGTGACTGAAGTCTTCTTGTTTGCATGAAATGTTGTTTTGGCATGTGATTTTTTTTCGTTGTGTTGCACTTAGTGCGCCTTGAGCATTTGATTTCAAGTGGATTAGGCGCCATACAAATCTTATACATCATTAAAAAGTCTATATATCTGAAATTATTGATTTTTTGGTGCTAAATTCGTGCCGACATTTTTCTTCTATTTACAGCTTTACACTGCTAGATCTACAATGATACGTGTCATATCTTCATTTGCCGCGTAAAAGAAAAAGAAAGTAAATATGCACCGTACATAACTAGAAGATAGCCGATGCAACGTTAGAATTCCTAACAGCATGAACGACATAAAAACAATAGTTTGGGACAGTATCTATTTCTATAAGTGGTTTTCAAATTGCTTTTAAAAATGTACTTCTGAACAATGATTTTACAGCCAAACAAGAGCATTAGCATTTTATCAAGAATTTGTTACATATTGGCATAAGTGAGACTGTTCATGGTCACATAGTCCTTACGACCATGATTGCCACTCATATCCATGTAGTGAATCCCCGTTCCTTCTCCTAACATGCCTGGTCCCCTTCCCATTGTTTTCCCATCAGCTAATCCGACACCCACTTGACTTTGCCCTTCAGAAAGGACACCATCTTCACCGTCTTTATCTCTCGAATTTTCATAAGTGAGACTCTTCATGGCCATATATTCAGTAGGACCGAGGTTGCCGCCCATATCCATGTACTGAGCGGTCGACTCTTTCCCCAATACCCGTTGCCTACCTCCTTCAGGTTTCTCACATGTCAACCCCAGTGGTGTTCCTTTTGAGGAAGATGCCTCTGTATCAGCATCGTTTTTTCCTCTCGTACTGAGGATGACCGTGGCGTACTCGGGTGCCGTCGGGGTTTGTTCATCGTCCGATGTTCTATGAACGGTGGATAATTCCTGAGACCTCTTGGAGCTACGATCGTGACATAGGCAGATTCCAAAGATAAATAAGGTGATTATCCACAGTGCACCAAACACGAAGGGAAGAATCTTCAGAGGAGAAACTATGAATGTTTGCCTAGGATCTTTGCCACTGTCTTCTGAATTGCTGCTGTTGTATGAAGCACGTATAACAGTGAACCCAATGGCGTCAATGATGGAGTGATTGTCATCTTTGAAGGTTCGACACTCGACCACTTTTCCGTCATCTTGGGATGTTATATTCCGTATTAACAGGGATCGCCCTCCATCTCGAGTCCTTGAACGGCCCCGTATATCCTCAAGATCACCTTCTGTATCGAAGACTCGCCAGGTGACGTGGACATCTAATTAATCGTCGCACTGGACGTGTATATCACTTTGATTTTAATTACGGCGTACCCGTCCCGGTCATGCCGGTAGAAGCTAGCGCAGAAAAAATATCTAGTGCGTCTATGGCACTCATTGCTCATTTTTGGAAGCCCTGGTATATTTTCCACCCTTCCTCCCCGTCCGTTCTTCTAACATAGCCATAGCCCAGGTTTTACCCCAAGACTAATCCTATACTCACTTGCCTGTCACTTTGGACATCATTCTCAGCTGAAATTTTCATAAGTGAGGCTCTTCATGGCCTCATATTCTGTAGGACCATGATCACCTCCCATGTCCATGTCCATTACACGTTGTCTGACACCTTCGGGTTGCTCATTAGTTAATCTCCTACCACCGCCACCACCCGAGGAAGATTCTTCAGTACCAAGATTGTTTTCCCCACTCGTATTGAGGATGACAGTGGCGTACTCCGGTGCCGTTTGGGTAGGTTCATCGCCCGACGTTGCAGGAATGGTGGATATTTCTTGTGACCTCTTGCATCTATGACAAAGGCATATTCGAACAACAGGCCTGAGGGTAATTATCCACATCACACCAAACAGAAATGAAAGAATCATCACCAGAAAACTAACGTTGCCATATTTTGGGCTAGAGCACAAGACATTGCCCTGTGATGTATGGTTAACACTGAAAGTGATGGCTTCAATGATAGAGTGGTTTTCATCTCTGTAGGTTCGACATTCGACCATCTTGTTGTAATCTAGGGAAGTTATACCTCGTATCAACAGTGATTGCCCTCCTGAATGTCCATCTGCTGACTCTGGACGATCCTCTATTTCTTCACGTCCCTCATCTGTATCAAAGAGTCGCCATGTTACATCGAGATCTGATTCATCGTTGCATTGAATGACTGCATCAAAGACTTCAACTTTGACAAATCGAGGGTAGGTGCAAGAATGTGTTATGAAACTGTCAGTAACAAAAACAGACAAAGTACAAGAAATGCTTTGAAGGTTTATTAAGGAATCATATTTAAGTGTTGTTTCAACACGTCTTTGAGAGGAACATGTACGGAAATGTGGGGTATTTCCATCTTCTCCTTTTACTGTTAAAACAGTTTTTAGATAAGATGAAACATCAGACTCGCATATCAGTGTGATAAAGCTCTCACTTGTTCTCCTATCGGCATGATACGAAAGAGTACATTTTGGAGGAGCAATTTCATATTCCGAAATGAATTTTACTCTGTACGTCCGGAGCTCATTTTCTCCTGATTCACACTGAATTAACATGTGGTCATCATGAGATCGTGACAATGACAGTACCGAAAACGTCCCGTTCCAATATGTACGGAAATTTGATTCTTGAAACTGATGTCCGTTCTCACCAATGCACTGATTTTTATAACACTTGAAAATTGTAAGGAAACTTGACTGAGAAAAGAGTGCCCATTGATATATTTGGTCAGATGTTACATGACACGCAAGTTCTACTTCTTGATCGATTGTCGTTATATTTACCACACTAGCACGATTTGCTGCAAACAACCAACTACATAACATGAGATGTACTATCATGAGAGGAAGGCAAAAGCTCAGCATGCTATGCGAATTCTGGATAACATACATTGCGATGACTGATCGAGAATTTTCACCAAAGAATCAATGTAGCTATAGGTCCACCTGTAAGTTCTCAAACTTGATGCACATGTACTTAATGATTTCTGAAACTACTTCCACAGTTCAGTCTGATGGTTGATTGTAGTTTTGCTCTTATTTGAGTGACACTCAAGGGCGTCGCTAGAGAGAGAGAGAGAGAGAGAGAAAGAGAGAGAGAGAAATAGAGAGAGAAGGGGGGGGGGGGGCACTGAGGGCACTCCTTTCAAAATTTTCTGTCGGCAGTTTACCCTGTCGGCAAATGGCAAAAATTATTAGGCCTATTGTTTGAGTGTTATCGGATCTTTCGGATGTCCTGTTCCCGTTCAAAATGGCATCGCTACGCCTCTACAGTGCGTTTAAAAAAGTTAACAGTTGGAAAAAGTCTCCCAAAATAAATATTTCAGAATATTTTCAATAAATTTTTCATTCTTGTAGATAGATTAGGATCTCCCCTATTCAATATCACCAAAAGAATCTTACTAGTCATTACGCTTGAGTGATCAAAGGCCACCTTTTTTGAAAGGGTGCAAAATTCAGACTTGACAAGAACTGGTATTTGTTTTGGCTGGTATCAGCAAAGTTGAGAACCGTTTTAGAATTGACAGTTGAAAAATTCTCCCAATTAAGTATTTTATAATATTTTCAGGAAATATTCATACCTGTGGACAGCTTAGAGTCTCTTCTATCAAATGACCCAGAATATCTCACAATATTCTACTCTTGAGTGAGCAAAAGCCACCTTTGTGAAAGGGTGCAAAATCCATACTCGATTAATGTTTGTCCGTTCTGGCTGTTATCAGCAAAGTTGACAGACATGAAAACGCTTAGAAATTGTCATATTCTGATCAATAAAAGACAATTTATGTATGAAAGATCAGATTTTGTTCACTGTATATCCCTATGAAAAACTTTATGGTTGAGTGGGTAAGCAGATGAAATGAAAAGACTCACCAAAAGTAACATTTTGAACCACTCAGCAATGTAGTTAATTGCTCACTCAAGCATAAGATGTTGATGGAATGTGTAAGGATATACAGAGAGCAAAGCTTGTTTTTTCATAACTTCGTCTATTATTGATCAGAAAATGGAAATTTATAGGCATTTCATTACTCTCAGCTCAGCTGATATCGGCCAGAGCCAATATCAATTCTTGTCAAGTCCCTAAGCTATCCATTGGTATAAAAATTTCCTTAAAAATTTTTGAAACATTTATTTGGGGAGACATTTTCGAACTGTTAACTTTTTTTCTGGGACGCACTGTATAGACAGTCCTGAGGTTACAGGGCCTGTTCCTGTTATGTTCTTTTACATTTTAGTGAATGCTTTCAGATGTTTTCAGCATTTTAAAAAATTGAGGTTCAGGGGAGCGTTTCATCAAGCGTCTTGTCAGTGATTTTTACTGACAAATTTGCTCTCAGCCAATTGGATGAAGGATTTCAGTAGCTTATAACAGTTGTCGGTAAAAATCACTGACAAAGCGCTTGATGAAACGCTCACCTGGTCCTTCTTTCCTTTGCCTTATCAAAATATGGTTCAGTGAGGCGCATACGTTATCATCAAAATGCAATGCAGAATAAAAAAGAAAATAACATCAATTATGAATTCAAATATGCAAATAATTTTTAACAAGCACTTGAATATTAGTCAATAAACATAAGATATCAATGAAATAACACATCAATGTCAGTGGCCTATATTGCATCGTGTGCCCCCCTGCAATTTCAAAGCGCTCTCCAAGCCTAAGTGGACGGGAACATAATGTCATAATGAATACTGTGTTTTATCTCGCTTGTTGTCACAACATTTTTTTTTTCTAAAGGAAGTGAATTAAGAAGCTGAAAGTGAAAGGCAGACAAACCGACTTATTACTGAAAAACATGAAAGTAAAATGTCAGTCGTCAGTCCGGAGTAAAAAGCATTGCTTTCGAACAAGAGCAACATTGTTTTTATGAATGATTTTGATAGGAATTAGTGTCTCTTAGGATTTTCAAAATGTTTCATTCACATACGGTGCCGGAACGGTAGTTTTAATTAGTACTTTGAATGTAAGATTAACGAAGACTTCTTGACGAGTGTTGGCGAAACTGGTTGAATTTTGATTATTTTTTTCTATCAACAGGATAGGATCCAAATCTACGATTTTAAGTTCTTAATACGTAAAAATTGAAACATATATCTAATCTTCCTGATGGGACTCTCAATAATGATATGAATATTGATTGATTGATTGATTGATTGATTAATTGAAATTCGTAATTTTCGTGCTTTATAATATCTAATTAGGATAAAGTTTATAAATCAGCTTTAAATCGTAGACCATCATACTACTGACCCGACTTCATTAAGTTTCGGATCTGATTAGGCTTTTCATTCCACAAGGATCGAGGCTTGCAATACCCCCGACGTTTTGATTTTAATAATCATATGAATTTTTAAGAACGTGTAAATTATCATATCGAATTCTATTGCAAATTCTCACTAAAGAACAACTTCATCATGAAAGCTACGGTGTTTTATGACATAATTTCGTATATCAGTGTTGGCATATTTTCATAGAGATCCTGCTGATCATTGGTCTCTATATTCAGGTACTCATCATCAGGTAAAGCCTTTTTACATAGGTCAGGTCGGTTGTCAGGTTGAACTGCACTTCTTGATGATCCCATACAGTGAGGTCCTTCAGTATCAAGGTCGTTCTCAGAAGTCGAACTGAGATTTTCCTTGGACCTTGGGACACCTTTGCATGGAGGGCTAGGCATAACTTCGTATTCCGTTTGAATCTGGTATCCACTTGATTCTATACCAGGGTCCTTGGATTCTGGTATAACAGGTTGAGGTCTACATCTTTGAGATTTTCCGTCAGGCAAAACTCTGGTCTTCGCTGAATTGTAAGGCCGAGTTTTATTAACGTTCCTGATAGTTGATCTAGGATTTGGATTCTCATTTGATGATGGAACCATTTCACTTGACATGACTTCATACTCGATTTGGTCAATATCTACACTTTTTTCCAGTTTCATTTGGTCACGTCTCGATCTGTCATCCAAGACTGGACCATCTAAAGAACAGATGGGGTGACTTCGTTTTGAATCGGAATAATTGCTAGTCGAGGTAAAATCTGCATTCTCCTTTGACGCTGACGTTTCTCTTTCTGGCCATGTTTCAAGGGATTTCGTTTTGGATTTTTCTCGAGATTGAGATGCTCTTTGACTACTTGATTTATGTCTGTGAATAAGCCATAGTCCGAACATAAATAAAATAGTCCCACATGCAGGTACGACGACAAGAATCAAATTAAAGCTGTTAGCACCCGACCAAGCTCCTGTACAACCTGATTCTTGTCTCTTCAAGGCAGGGATCATTGTGAAACCGATGGCGTCATCAGTGGACCGGTTGTCGTCTTTGAAGGTCCGACACTCCATAATTTTACCGACGTCTTGGACATCTAATCTCTGTAGCAACAAAGACTGGCCCGCATCTCGAGTCCATGAGCGATTCGTTATGTCTTCTGGTGTCCACTCTGAGTCAAGAAGACGCCAGGAGACTTCAAAATCGGATTCAACTTCACATCGGAAGATCATAAAATGTTCTTCGATACTTTTTCGAATACGTATCGGCTTTGGGTAGGAGCAGGATCGATTTATGATTATGCCAGGAAGGGATAACTTGCAGGAAGTATTTTGAATGTTCATGAAAGTGGAAGGGATTATGGTACCTTCGATAAATGGAGATGAGCGATGGAATTCGTATATATCCCCTCCTACTCCTTCAAATGCTAAAACGGCATTTAAAAGTATTGAAACGTCCAATTCACATACCAGTTTGACCTGAAGATTGCCATCTCGAGTTCCAGGAGACACGCTGCAATGTGGGGACGGTATGTCGTCTAAATCAACGAATTTAACACGATATATTTGGATAATTTGATTCCCTGACTTATATCGACAAATCTCCTCATCTCGTTGAGATCTTGAAAATGAGAACGTGGATGTCATTTCATCTTGATACACTAGGAATTTAGAATTCACTGAAAAACGTCCGTTCTTACGATCGCACATATTGCCATTGCAAGTGAATATTGGTAAGAATTTAATTCCATTATGAATTGACCACTCAACATTCTGACTGGAGTTAAAGTGGCACGTCAGATTCACCCGTTGGCCGATTGTCGTTATATTGATCAATTCATCATGTTCCATCGCACAAAAAGAACTAGGCAAATTCAGAAGTATTATGAGATGAAGAAAGTAATCCGCCATGATTCGCGGTCAAAATATATCAGTCCCTTATTAAGTTAAGGCGACTTCAACACTGCTTAATACATTGTATCATCACTGTCTCTGATGTATTCCATATCGACAGGCAAGTAATACTACTTCTCGCTAGACAGTATTTTTCCATCATTTGGGTGGTGGTCATTTCGTGTGCGGTAAACGTCATAAATAAACCGAAATGAGCAAATCAGTTGCAACTACAAGCCTTCGGTCATTCATTACATGATATTTTATTAGAACCTAATTTTTTGAGATTGGCCTGCAGATTTGCAGAATAATTACACATTGAGAGCGGCAATTGATAATTAACATGATTGAAGAGTTAATTAAGTAGCCTGAAAAACTTAGAACAATGCCTTCATTTATCATCTCAATGATACTGAGAGCTTAATTAATAGTTGCGTAGTTATGATATACTATGTTACTTCATCAGGATCCAGTGACGGTCTATTTAGTCACCAAGGTGCTAGGTAAAGGTAATATCAAAACCACCTCGTCATATAAAATATATCTCTTTAATTCAACGACTGCTCTACACAGTGGCGCATTGGGTCAAGGCATGGGGGAGGGGGTTGGGGGGGGTTGGGGGGGGGGATGGGTAGTATTATGTAGTTTCACGTTTCATCATTTGTTCTTCTTTTTTTGGTCATTCGACCTGTGTGGGGGCGTGCCCTATGCCCATCATACCTATGCCAGCAGCGACCAGAATAAACCCCGACTCTTTGGGCGACGAAGGAGCAATTCTCAATCATACAAACGACACATGTGGCGACAACCTGGTCGCTATAGCAGTCACCTTACTTAATAATTATCGAAACAGGACAGGACAGGGTAATTGAGCAAACTTGGCTTTATAGCAATAGTAGTATTTCCTATTTACCCAGGGAAGCCTCATCAGCACTAATAGTGTTCTTCCCGAGGGCTCTGCAATCATTACCCCAGCATTGCCAGGTATCCATTTCATTAATACACCTGGGTCGAGAAGGACAACGTGGGCAAAACACCCTGTCCAAGTATATATGCTAAGCACCGAGCAAGGATCGAACTTAGGACCTCTCGTATGATCGTCAAGAACATTTACCATTGTATCATAATTATATTTAGTGCTTTCTGGTCACTACTGGATTTTCAACCTGTCACAGTGGGATTGACGTCATAGAGAGTATAGCTGCTGTTGTCGCCAAGCGAATCAAAATGAACAGGTTGCCGATAGAAGTGAACTCGTTTTTTGCCAACTGCTTCTACCATAACATTCACCCAGGTTTTCTGAAGTAGGCAGCTCCACAATTCAGTGTAATTAGTTACTGCAGGGCTTATATTAGAATAAGAACATTTTGCCCTTTTATGCTATACCGGCCCCAATGAGACATAATATTATGACAGTTTGGTAGACATGAGATATAATAGATGAGATATGGTAAATCCCTCTGTATCAGCATCGTTTCCTCCACTCATACTAAGGTCATTCGTGGCGTACTCGGGTACCATCGGGGTTTGTTCATCGTCCGATGTTCTAGGAATGGTGGATAAATCCTGAGACCTCTTGGATCTACATCCTAACCGGACTCCACACACTGCAGTGGTAATTAACCACAGCGCAATGAGGAGTAATGTTAAAAATAAGAAAAGATTATTGTCAATAGTGCGGAAGATGTTGATCATCGTGGTAGTACAATAAGAGTATAAGTTGATCTGTTGTCACACGATGGAGCAAACGAGGGTTGCGACGTTTCGACCGCTAAACTGCTAGTCTTCGTAAGGCAATGTGGACAATCGCCGCTGCAAGCGCATTTTATAGCGTAAACTACGTTCCGAGGGAGCCGGAACCGCCGCGCTGCTATTGGTCCGTGAAACCGGCCAATCAGAAGCCGCGGACTGAGATTATTGTCACTCGGAACGGGTTCCAAATCAGCAGAATTTGATTTGTTGGTGTCTCTAGAAATTTTCGAGATCACGGTGAATCCAATGGTACCATTTCTGATATGCTTGTCATCTCCTTTGGTTTGGCTATCTATCACTTTCCCTACATCTTGTTTAGATACACCACGTATCAACAGAGATTGCCCTCCTCTTCGAGTCCAAGAACGATTCTTAATATCTACTTCTCTCCCATTTGAATAAAAGAAATGCCAATCTACATCTGATTCATCGCCGCATTCGACAATGATAGCGTTTCCTTCAACAGTGTATTGGGTCTTTATTATATTTGGATAAATGCAAGATCGGTGTGTAAGAATATCTGGAAAATATGCATTGCAGGAAGCATTATAAACGTTGCTGAAATTGCCAAAGTGAAGAGTTTTAGTTCTGATACTTTGAGATGACCAAGGGGCATCAGGAATGTTTTGTCCAATTCCCTCAAAGGTGAAAATGACATCCAGTTCAAATGAGTTTACTTCACATGACATTGTCATACTGACGACTCCATTTTCATTACTATTCGGCAATGTAATAGTACAGTTAGGTACTATGTCACTGGGGTCAATCAATGTCACCCTGTATCTTCGCAGAAGAACATTCCTTATCATACATTTAAAATTGTGCTCTTCTCGATATGGTTTTACTAGTGAAAGGATAGAAGTCTTGTTACTTCGAGTCGCTTGTAAACCCAAATTATCATAAATCACATTTAAATCATTTGTTTGAGTTTATGTGCACTGACCGTTCTGATTATTGTTGCAGTTGAAGACATCATTGGATTCTCCAATATACCAAATAAGATCATCAGAAGAGTTTAATTGACATGTAAGATTCACTCTCTGGCCTGTCGAGGCTATTATTTCAATAATCCCTTCTTGATCTGCAGCATACAACCAAGATTGGATCACAAAAATTGATACTATAGGTTCTTGCGGTCATGTTCGTAAGTTGGCCAGTCAAATTCCTACTGTGTGCATTCAATTTCGAGGATCTGTTTCATACACAGCCGTTTTGTCGTTCAAATTCATTTTCAAGCTTTCAAATTCGTTTTCATGGCACTCAGTTCTAAATTTTTATCATTCAAATTCGCCAAAAAATGCACCAATTCGCAAAACGGTCATTCAATTTAGCACGAGACGAAAATGTATTGCGCAATAACCTTATTCCAGCGTTCGAATTCATTTTGCGTCATTCCATTTAACACGTTAAGCGTTCAAATTAGCAACTGAATTTCATCTAATGGTCATAATGTTATGATAATTTAGTAATTTTAACATTTGCTTGGACAATTTCAGCACGCATGTACCAATTGTTTTCTAAATTCTCTTATCTTTGCATACTGTATGATTTTGAGTTTCTTTTCAAATTGGATACAGGAGCTTCGCTATGAAGTTTTAACGTACAACACAATATTTGGGATCTACTAGTATTTGTGTTCAGATGCTTATTTTTCAGAGAACAAATCAATTTTGTCTTTGAAAATTCATACACGTGCATTTTGTTTAATTTCTTTGTTTTTATAAATTGCTTATTTTCACATCCTGTAAATTTATTACATGAATACTCAAAGAATATAATTATGTAGATATATATTTTGTTTTTTTCATAATGTGCTTTACATTTACTTTACATGTTAGGCAATGTATTTCTTTGATTTCACATTTTGTTTTCATTGGGTAAGGGGAATTACGTTTGATATTTTGCATTTGAGTCCGGATCATAAGGGTTCCGCCATCTATTTCCTGGAGGTCAAGACATCTGGGGATGTAAGTCTGGGTGTGTATGTACCAGCGCATACACTTGTCTTGGGTGACGGCGTCGATGTTCCGCCTTGCCACTTGCTGCACAAGAGGTGTTCGCCATTCCTGCATCGTCACGCCCGCTTCTTCTGCCCTGTCCCCTACCCGCTGCTGCCACTCAACACGAGCCAAGTCTCGTTTGACGGCCGCCTTAAAGGCGGAGTGTGCCATCTCGGTGCAGTTGAGAAACGGCGAGTACGGGGCAGGAGTTTCAAGCTGATCCAGGGGTCAACGTCAGCTGGGAGCTGGGGACAAACGTGTGGCCAGGAATTGTCGTAAATCAAGAAGATGGCCTCATCTGCCGGGAATATGTTGGCGTACTCTCGTGCGGTTGCAGCTAAGAAATCCTCGAACGATTCCCTCGTCGTCGTCTCGCTGGACACGGTGTGGTGGACGAGGCCCACCTCTCCAGATACTGCAAATGTGATGTTGCAGTTTTTTCCACGCTGACGGTTGACGACGCGACGAACAGGGGTGCCCCTGGCAGCTCTCCCAAAAGACCTCCTGGTCCAAATGTTATAGCCGCACTCATCGATGTATACACACTGACGACCCCTTGGGCCATGAACCACTGTGCGTACTCTTGGTGCTTTTCCATAGTTATGGGGGCATTTCTGGCATCAGGAACGTCTTCGGCCAGTTTGAGGGTTATCAGCATCCCATCAAGTGCCCTGGAGATAGATGTCACGGAAACGATGGGCTTCTGGGGCAGGGAGGCTTCTAAGTCGCGCTTCATTTGCAAAAGAGTTGCTAAAGGCGCTGTCACACTGTAACGTATAGAGCTAGCGTATGAGGAACATGTCGAATATTTCGAAAAATTGTTTATACGCACAACTTTTCAGCGTATGAGGTCGATTTTCGGTTAATGACCGTTAGAGTAACGTGAGCCTAGCATACCGTCAGCGTATGAGTAGCGTATGAGTAGCGTACGCATAGCGTATGTCAGCGTATGTGAGCGTATGTGATGTGATGTGTATTTGAGTTGGACGTATACCGACGTATGAGTAACGTATATCAGCGTACCTCCGACGTATGAGAAACGTATGCGGAACGTCAGCCTAACGTATGAGGAGCGTACACAGCGATACAGATACAACTGATACAGATTTGGAAATGTGAGACTTTATATACCCCCATGCGCTGCAAATACGCATGTAATACGCATGGGATAAGTTGGCTGTACGCTCAGAACACGTTAGGCATAAGTTGAGTACGTTAGACTGTCGTTAGAACTACCATCATAACGTTAGCCATTCGTTAGACACACGTCAGACACATGTTCATTATACGCTCCTCTAACGCTAGGTTTCCTGACCCACTCAATTTCAACGTATGAGAAGCGTACTCGACGTATGAGTAACGTACCTTCAGCGTACCTCTAGCGTGTTCAGCGTATGAGGAACGTATGAGGAGCGTAAAATTCACACGTCGGCATACGCTGAAAATTTTTGTGCATGTTCAAAAATGTTTTTGGCCGTCAGCGTACACCAGCGTACACCAACGTATCCCGGCGTACTACAAACGTATTCCAGCGTACCCTAGCGTGTTTCAGCGTATGTCAGCGTATGCCCAAAAAGTCCATACGTTCCTCATACGCTGGCTCTATACGCTAGAGTGTGACAGCGCCTTTAGGGATTGGCACCAATTATTTGCTGAAGACGGGCTCGCATGTCCTCGTCAACCTTCACGTTGTTTGCTACTATGGATCTTGCAGTGCTCCTGTTGATACCCAGGGTGTCCGCAAGTTGCAGGTAATCTGCCTGATGTCCCTCAAATGCGTCGATAAGTCTCTCCCTATCTTCGTTTGCAGTTCGCCTATATCTGACGCGCGGCTTCATGATTATGCGCCAAAGATAGATAGAGATGTGAAACACAAGTGCACTGAACGATTACCTATGTTGCAATGGAAGACTTCTATATACTTGAACTCTATAGACTTGAAGAAGAAGACTTGCTTCATACTACCTGTAACAGCAGTTAATGTGCATAACAAAAGACGTTATTCTAAACATTTAATTTCTAAAACATAAGTTAGAATGCGCATGCGAATTTGAATGAACGCATTACGAATTCGAATGCCCACGTGCGAATTTGAATGATCAAAAAGGCGCTTCCCGGCGAGGTTGCGAATTTGAATGCCCTCGACGGGCATTTTAAATTGAAAGATGTTAATGCTAAATTACTTGACCGAAGTGCGAATTTGAACCACTAATTCATGGTGCGGATTTATTTTTCGAATTTGAATGACTTCTTTATTAAAGGAGAATTAAGCCCTGATGACAAATTTACTTATATTGGAAGGTGTAATATATTCCTACTTATTGGCCTAAATCATTTTCTAATAAGATATCAGAAAAGGGTATAAATAAAGATATTCCAACACCCGGTATCGTCTCCTACTCATTTACATGGGAGCTGCCATTTTCTTGCTGATTTGGAGTTGTACATGAACCAGTGAGAAATGTTCCAGTCAGGAAGATATTTTGAATCCAAATCCTAAATTGATTTTCTTCATTACCTAAAATCCCATATGTGACGGAAAATATAAAGTGGGTGTTTACATGTATTATAAAAATTTAATCTTTATAATGATACTTTTAAATTGTCTGGTTTTGCTTAACAAAAATCTATTTTCTTTGGTTTGCCAAACAGAGCAGAACATAATATATGCAGCATGCATTCTGACTTTTCAAGTCCATTATCCGAAAGCAGGTGAATGCATAGTTTGCCGCTATAGATGCTCAGGGAAGAAGCATCCATAAAATTTGAATTAATTTGCTCCGTCCCATACGTCCAGTATCGAGAAAATAGATTTCTATTAAGCGAATATCGATTTTCAACAGAAATATATAAGGAAATCTTCATTTTAAAAATAAATTGACATATCTATTCCATATTTTTAATCTCAAATGGGTTTTTAATTTTGAAAAAGGCAATTGAGCATTTGGATTAAGAAAATCTTCTTGTACACATAAACAAAATGGCAGCCCCCATGTGCTGCTAGCAGACGATACATATTACTAGCAGATGGTAAATTTTGCTCAGAAAAATTTGATTCGTATCGATCTCGTATATTTTGACGCGAAGCCATATAGTCTAACAAGTAGGAACTAATAACACCTTTGAACACTATCGTCTTTATTTTTGAGCGTAATTCTCCTTTAATTTGAATGGTGAACTTGCGAAAATGACCGCAAAAACCTATAATATCGAAAGAAATGAAATACTAGTCATTGTTTTCTAATTCTGAAATGAAGGTTCTCAGTCTGTTAATTACAAGATCTGATTCGTGTGAATTTCCCACCATCTTGCAGCACGTTTTTTTTTCGCAGAATGATTTCCACACGAATATTGAAGCAGTCTACCTTGAACTAATTCAGAATCTTTGAAATGTGGAGTGCGAGCGGCACACGTTGATTGTTGTAGTTTCATTTTCTCGACTGGTACGCAAGGACATCATTCTACGCCACTGCGCATGCGCCACTCGCCCTCTCCCTGTCCTCCTCCCTCGATTGCAAAATCGAGAACGTGTTCACTTCGTTTTTGCGGTGCTCCGAAATCTTCGACGAGGTTCACGTATATGACGTCATCAGAACAGCTCAACTATTATGCTCATCCGTTGAGTGTGTACTTCCGGTTGACGTCGACGGTACGTACACGTCGAGTAAAATCTAAATGATCAGAACTGTAGTCAACAAGGGCAGTCGACGACGTTGACATGCGCGAATTAGTCGACTGGGACGAAGTACTAGTCCACTGCTTCTAAAAGTCCCTATTGTGTGGTCCTGTGTGAGCGTGTTTGTATATGTATCATTAAATTCGCCTTTCCAAAAATCGATAATGAATTATCACCAAAACTATTCCATTTATTGGTCATTGAAAAAGATAATCATAGGTTTTTAGAATATCAAGAAATGAACTAAGAAACCCTTCTCTTCACAGTTAAACTAAATTGAACTGAATTAAGGAATTCAAAATACCGTACCAGTCACTACGTGTAGTCCTGTCGTCCAGTACAAATTTATTTTGTCGACATATCGGGTCAAATTTTCAGCCGATGTCGACAATGGTCGGTAAATTTTAACACTTACGTCAACATGTACACCGCCATACCCCATTTCTTACCGCTGAGCCGTAAGTCACCGCTGGACTCGTGGTCGCAGTCTTTTCATAATTATAGTTGTTTCGGTCTTCTTTTGAAGGATTTTTTCGGAACCCTTATCCGACGAATCCGTATATTTGTAATCATGTCGTGAGCCGGTCATGAGTCAGCGCCTAGATATGTTTTGTATTCAGAAGTTTAGGCACAATTTCGAATAAAAAGGCGCAACGCCATCTAACTATGATTATAAGTGCTGATGTATGTCATAACTCATACGTCAACATCGCTGATAGTATAAATCAGTTTGTAGTTACCGATGTCATCTATGCTCTCTTGGGGTCAAAGTGTGACTGACATACAATAATACATATCAAGGAGGTACTAGGGAATCATTTCTAATGGACGGCATAATTATCTCATGCCCGAAGCTTTGTTAAAACTAATACAAACTGGGCCACTTTATTATGTATGATTAATGATTATATAACCTACTGTTTGAAATTATGTGATCACTTACTCATCATCACTATGACTTTCTTGTCTTATTCTTCTTTATCTTTATTTCGTATTCGTTTACTCCTCAGATCGATCTTCCAATCTGAATTTTATTCTCTTTCTCTTCACCTGTACCTTCCCCGGGGTCCGCTCGCTATTCCGCAGGGGCGGATCCAGGATTAAGTATGAGGGGGAAGGACACACAAATGCAGGTTTGTCAACTTTTGGAAAAGGTATGGGGTCCAGTTCCCCTCCATAATTCTCTTTCAAGCAAGCAAAAAAGAAAAAAAAAAGTTTTCATTCTAAAAAAAAAAGGGGGGGGGGGCACAATCGACAAAAGGGCGGATCCTTTATTGTCAAAATGCATACTTTTATTCCAAGGAGGGGGGGGGGGGGGGGCACGGGCCGGAAGTACCCCCTGGATCCGTCAATGAATAGTTGTCCTTATGAATGGAGGTCCTTATGAATAGCGAGGTAATTGTCTATGGTTTGCTCGCTATTTAGAAGGACCGCTATTCATTTAGCCACGCGTTATGGATAGCGTCCGTATGAATAAGTGGTCCTTATGAATAGCGGTCCTTATGACTAGCTAGGTCACCTCCTTCCCTGACCCACTCCCCATCTCTTTATATATATATCTATATATCTCTATCTCTTTCATTCCCTCTCTCCTACATTAAACTCACACCGTCTATCATAGAAAGCTATGCAGTAAAGATACACGTATAATCATACATAAAATCGATCTGTTTTTATTCCTAATAAGTCGTAATAAATGTTATACATGTCTCCCATGTCTTTTCAAAATATATCTAAACAAATTGAACAGAAAATACAAATAGCAAATATTGATTCCCATTTATTTTCTGAAGTAAGTTTCATTCTATCATTATACAATGAAAAGTACTGAATCTCCTTGGATCAGTGAAAATATTTTGAAAGTGATTCTTTTTTGAAGGATTCCGTGATGAGAGCTGTGTGGATAAAGCGTGGAAGGTCGTTCCATATATCATTGCGGCAGCCACTTGAAATGAACACGCTCCCCAGGAGTTTTATGCTCTATGTTCTATGTGAAGTCATAATATCTTTATTATCCTGCTTATAAACAATTTCCTTATTCAGTCAAAAGTAAGTATCCGTAATATAGTGCATAATATAAGTGGGTCTACTCATCACTCACGTCATGGAAACAGAAACACATCTTAAAGTTAAAGTGGAAACTGTTTTATTGTTATACTTAGAATTAAACTGTGTTACAAGTCATGTCTATCTCCGTCTTAGTTGCTAAGCAGTTAATCCAGCCAGTTTGACTGACTGCCCTAGATGTAGCACCTGGCCATGTCTTTTGTTCCTATGACATGCATGTAGCCTATTGAATGGCCTGGCACAGGCCAGTGCTTTTAGGATAATTTTATTCATGTTCCTTTTCATTCAGCACAGGTTTAATGCAAGATTGGCATGTAGGTTCCTTTCATGGGTTGTTGCTAGGAGATAATAATAAGGTATGGGAAAACTTAAGTTCTTTGGTAGGGTGTAACATTAGGGGTGGCTAGTTTGGTCACTTGAAGCTTTGATTTTGGGAAGACAAGACCTGTTTGAGTTGGTGTCTTGCAGCAGGCGCAGCAGCAGTTTGCCTGCTAGGTGTTTGCTAGGTGCAGCTAGGCGAATGGCAGCGTGTTGAGCTGCTGGTTTGAAACTGGGCGTGGCAGTTTTGTGTTTTTCCAGCTGTCACCAGCATTTGTCTGTACTGGACAAGGAGCTGTGTTCGTGCTTCCAAGCTTCATGTCATCAGTTGAACTGTAAGTTTAATTTATCTTCCTATGGAGTAATTTTAAAGACAATTTAGGCAAAATATTTTTATTATCACAGAAGAAAAGTGAAATGTATAAGTGAAATGTTGCAAGTGCTGAAATTGTCTTGAAGCAGTAAAGTTAGAGATTATTTCATTGAAGTTTAGATATTATTGCACAAGTTTATCTCAATGTTGATTACAAACAATGACTTTATGAGTAAGCTAAGAATATTTGTTGCCAAGTTAATAATTATGAATTAGACTTTAAAGTGTGTCTTGCATAAATAAATATCATCCCTTGTGCAGGATTGAAATATATTTCTCTGTGAAATGTTAGAGATGGAGTTAAATTTAGCTTCACATTATATTTGTAATCATTAATGAAGCTAAAATGTAGAAATATAGTTTTTACGCAAACTCAACTTGTGTTTTATTCTACATTATATTACATATTATGGATAGATAGTTATTATCCTTGTGTAATTTCATGTTCGTAGATGGTGTTAACTCTGACTCAGGAGTCAGGTACTCGACTCGAGATTAGACGAAAGGGTAGAGTCAGCGTAAACTTTTCTTCAATTCGGCCTGGGGTCGAGTGTTTTCAGTTAGCAGAAAGATGTCTGCAAGCAGTGTTATGGGTGAACATCAGAGGTTTCCTGTGTTCAGGTCAACTTGGTTCTCCAGCATTTCAGGTTTCATGTAACATTGAAGTCGAGTTGTCGACGACGGAACATTTATGAAACCAGGGTTTTCCGTATATAATTCAGAAATTCCAGTAATTAAGTACAACATCTTATGGACTGAAGAAACTTTGGAATATTTATGCTCTGGAATTATGAAATGTAATCCTCATTATCTTTTTCTGACATGTCATTGTTCATATTTGTTTTAAACCAACACTAAATGTTCTAGTACTACATTAATAGTTTAAATGCAATATTAGGTTATAAGATACATGATTCTTTAGTAGCAAATTTCATGTAAACTTTAAAAGACAAAAGTATCTTGTATTTCCATATATTTGAAACTAAAACTTTAAAGTCAAAACGTTATCATTTTGTGAAGAATAATATATTCTGTGAATACATTGTGAAACAACCCGTTAAAGTATATAAATGAATTTTGAAGACTGGAATTAAACTTAATTCCCTTAAAGCATGTCTCACATTGTATTTTGTTTGAGCCTGGTATTCAATCAGTTACTCTGGACTTCAGTTACTCTGGACTAACAAGCAAATGACTAGCTTTCATCGGCTGTGACAAACTGAAAGTGAAGCTTAACGTTGGTTTGTATATGCATCAGTGTATCCAGAAACTTTCCCCGACTATCCTGAGCATTCTTCCGAAAAGTCTCTCATCTGCTGGACCTTCCAACCATTGACGCAAATCCAGTTTGAAATGGGGGGGGGGGGGGGGGGGGGGGGGGGGGGCACCACTGTCACCACATGATTTAACTTTTGTAAAACTTGGCTATTTTGGAAGTTGATAACAAGGGGCCCCGACATTTGCTCCTGCAACATTTACACCACAGTCCATATCTAGAAAGGTCATAGGTTAAGGTCAAGGTCATATTTTTTTTCTCAGGACAATGAAAGATTATAGTATAGGATTAGGGTTAGGGTTATGGTTATGGTTAGGCAACCGCGTAGCAAGGATTTCTATTTAGGGGGCGGGTGTGAGCTCGCGAAGAGTGCTCCCCAGGGGGGGGGGGTTTAGGGAGGGGAGTTCCCCCCGAAAGCTTTGACGTTTGAGCAAATTCGAGAGAAGATAACGGCTTGCAGCACCTTTTTAGCAATACTGCACTGTATGTGGCAGCGGTTGGCGCGCGGGAGGGGGCATACACCCGAAAAATTTGTGGCCTACGTCCCCCCCAAAAAAAACCCCAACCCTTTAAAGTGGCATCGTCGACTGGGCGCCGAATTTGTCTAACTCTATGGCCCGAATTCACAAAGGTGGTTTCATTTGAAACCGTGGTTTCAAGAATCCATGGATTTTTGAAACCACGGTTTCACCCGAAACCATGGTTTCACCGAGTCTGTGATTCACAAACAGTGGACTCAAAAATCCACGGTTTCAAGCAGACCCACTGTTGAAACCACGGTTTGAAACTCCGGTTGCAACCGGGGGTAGGGATTTCCCCTTTTTTGCACTGCACTGAGCATGCTCAGTAAGATTGATCCAACCAGTATACCGAGTTTTCCTTTACAATTTATTGTCGTGTTTTTTGGAATAAATAAGGACGTGTATCGCAGGGCGCAGGGCGTATTTTGCATGATCCTTCCTGCGCTTGTCTCTCCCGAGTAGTAACAAGCGCCTTATCGATCGACGCGTTGTTGTCCGGTCTGCGCGCACAGCTAGCCCAGTTACTTCATTCAACAAGTAGCCTGCATGCTATTAATTGCAGAGACGTAGACCGCGATAGTGTACGAGCTGGATCTGGAGGGTCCGACTCGCCTGCAATCAAATCATTTATATTCAAGTGTGCTCTATTCGAAAATTTGTTTTTCAAAAACTATTTAAGGACGAAAATTACATGGATTTTGTCACAGTATGAATAAGACGCTTATGGCCAACTCTGGGCATCTACACGGTGTCTTATTAAAGATCACACATGTCTACAAAACTAAAAGTGAAATGTAAATTTTCTTTGAATTTATCGTACTTGACATGTACAGTATGTGACATAGTTTATTCTCAATTTTAATTCAGAGACAAATATTAAAGTCGATTCATGTATTTGCAAGGATTGGGGCTTTATTGTTCTGAGGATTATTGTAAATTGTAGATTCAGGAATTCATTTTTTTTTCAACAGTACGGTAGGCCCATCATATATATATAATTATGGGGGGGCCCCCCCCCCATTTGAACATTTTGGAAAAAGACAATAGAAAACTGTTTTAAACAAAGTCGGCGCACCCTCTTATTTTCTAGTGGGTGTGATTGGAGTGAGGACCCCCTTTTTTGCTTGTCAGAGAATTTTGGAAGAAACACTGCTACATAAATAGCGGGGACCCTTTTTTTTTTCCTCGTCACATGAGATTTCTGTCAGAATCGTGTCCCCCACCCCTACTGGTCAACTCTGCATCAGCCTCTGATTTTGCCAGTGACATTTTAAGACTTTTTTCATTCAGAATCTTTTATGCAATAGGACGGGAAAGTAAAGTGGTTGGTAATGATTACATGCGCACACCCACAAACATCTGCACAAAGCCCCCCCCCCCCCCCCCCATCTTACACCATGATCTCACAAGAGGAAAGCATCATATCAACAAATCCAACATGCTGCCATCTTCAATCATAGCCTCCCAAGATCATTATCAACATAAATTAACAATTTCTTTAGCAAGTTAGTGCGATATCCCCCATTAGATTCTTTATCAAGCATATTTTCATTGCCTCAACATCAACACCAAACACAAAATACCATGACATCATTCACATCTTGCCATAAAGTAACATGACTACCAATGTGAGGCCTTTACGATACAAAGTAGGCTTTTGCTAAACAGTCGGGTAACGTCGCGTCGCGTTGGTAGAAATTTTCGAACATTTTTCAGGAAGGTGTCTTCAAGGGGACAAATTGAAAAACAGTCCATCTCAGTATGATTTTTCCCGTTTTCAGGCTAAAACGACAAACAAGGGAATAAAGAAAATAATAGAAGGATAATGCAAAGAAAAACATGAACTATGAAGAGAGAATAGAAGGGTAGGAGGGATGGAAGAAAATATGATGAAAGGAAACAAAGAATACAACAAAAGGAAAGTTGGAACGTAAAAATTAGTGGATAAAAACAAAGAATAACATAAAGAAAGATAGAGACATAAATGATAGAAGGATAAAGATATTAAGAGTAACATAAGGAAAGATAGAAGAGAAGATGATAATTTGAATAAAGGAATAACATAACGAAAGAAAAGATGAAAGGAAAACAAAATGATAGGATAAAAAAGTTTAACTTATATAAAGAAAGACAGAGAGAGAAATGATAGAAGGATAAAGATTAACGTGAGGAAGGTGGGGAGAAAATGATATCAGGAAACAAAGAATATCATAACGAGAGGAAGGATGGAAAGATAATTGATAGAAGGATAAAAGCAAGAAATGACAAAGCGAGAGATAGAGAGAAAAATGATAAAAAGATAAATATAAACATGAAGAAAGGTGGAAGAGAAGATGATAAAAGGGAACAAAAAATAACAAAGTGAAAATGGAAAGCAATAAAAAAAAAGAGATAAAAAGAATAAATATAAACAGTAACATTATGAAAGATGGAAAACAAAATGATAAAAGCAATAAAGAATAACGTAATGAAAGGAAAGGTGGAAAGAAAAATTAATAAAAGGATTAAAAATAACTGAATTAGTAATTACGCGATGCGTAATATATGTCCCCGCCAGAAGTGTAGATCTGTGGAATGGCTGTTAATTATGGAATTTGTGATAGAACCTTGAAGATAAATGTGAGAAATGAATTATCAAATTAATGTTTTATGATTATAAAATGCATTTTCTATTGATTTTGAATAAATTACAATAAATTTGCATAATTAATGAATTTCAAAATTCTGTGTAGAGGTTTGACAGCCCCTACCCAGCCCTATCAGATAAAACAATCAGATTCAAAATACGGTGTGAAATAGAGGAGAAGTAGCATTTTTGGTCGATTTTGAATAAATTTGCATAATTGATGAATTTCATGATTTTGTGTAGAAGTTTGGAAGCCCCCACTCAGCCCTATCAGATAAAACAATCAGAATCAAAATCGGCCAAGAAATGACGGAGAAGTAGCATTTTCTAACTTTTTGAGCACACACGGACGGACGGACACACGGACGGACGGACGGAGGGACGGACGGACACACACACGCACACACGAACGGAGTTCGTTTCATAGTCCCCTCGCGAACTTCGTTCGGCGGGGACAAAAAAGAATAACACTACGAAAGATAGACTATAAGGAATGATAGATGGATGAATATAAAGAGTAACATAAAAGATGGAAGAACAGATAAAAGGAATCACATAATAACATAACGAAAGTAAAGACGGAAAGCAAAAAGATTATAGGATAAAAAAAATTGCAGAAATCATCATAATTAATGTTTGAGACAGAGTTCCAAAATCCAGTGTAGAATTTCTATTTATATCACTTAGCACTACTGGATAAAACGGGGGGATTTTGTACTAAAAAAATATCATAGTTAATATAAAGCCATGGCAGATCCAGGGGGGGGCACAGCCGGCCCGTGCCCCCCCTTTGGAAGAGAAGTATGAATTTTTACCATAGACGATCCGCCATTTTCGCGATTGTGCCCCCCCCCTTTTAGAGCGAAGACCTTTCTTTTTTTTTTTTTTTTTTTATTTTTTGCTTGTGAGGGAATTATGGAGGGAAAGTGGACCCCATAACCCCTTACTAAGCGATTTGTGAAGGTTTGGCGAAAAAATTTTTTTCGTCCCTCCTACCCCCCCCCCCCCCCCCCCCCCCCCCCCCCCCCACTGAGCGACTTTTCGAGAAGCTGGCGAGACCAAAAAAATACGGTCTACCTTTTCACAAACTTTCATTTTTGTGCCCCCTCTTTTACTAAATCCTGGATCCGCCCCTGATAAAGCAAACAAAATCAGATGAGAAAAGACAAAGATATGATAGAATGATAAAGATTTAGAAATAGAGCTACATCCGCACACAGATTGGACGCTCATCATTCAAAAAACAAGAAAAAGATACAAAGAAAGTTTCTTTTTGTCTATAATTTTTTAACATTATAACTCTTGTTAAATACCTCAGGATAAAATATGAAGATACATAAGCAGCTTGTGGCACACAGGCAAGAGAGACAAGTATGGCAGTAACTAGTTTTGGTAACTTCCTAATACACATATTGTACATCGACTGGACTCGACTCGGCTACTTCATGGACTGCAGAATAAGTTCAATATTGAAGGAAATGTTGGAGTTGTCACTGCCACAAAACTACAGGGGAAACAATTGAAGCAACTGAGTTGAAGCATGACAATCAGAGAAGCAGAATGGTACGAGTAAACAAGTCAAACAAAAAAGAAAGTTATGAATGTCTGAAAGTTAAGATTACCAATGTAGGGAATATCCTCTTGACATCGTCACACATGGTGAATCCCACCATCTGGTGTGTATAAATACACACACACACACACACACACACACACACGCATCTTATAATATAATACACTAAGGATTTCGGGCTCTGTTTTTGGTTCAAATAGGCTCCTCCCCTGGCCATTTCGGTCCCCGCCTTTTTGTACCCACGGGTGGGGAAGGGTTTCTTCGGGTGGTGGAAGGCACTTCTTGAGGGCTGACGTCCCGTCCATATTTCATAAATTCATTTTTAAACATTGAATTTCCGCAGGGAGTAGGCCTAATAATTCCACCAACCCATGAAGCGGGTTTGTAGCTTCAGCCCAGCCAACCCATATACCTTCCCTGTGAAGGGGAGCTATGCCAAAGAACAGCATGGCCATATATCCGCATGGCTTCAGTGTACAGTACAGTATTATACACACGTGTTAGATCGTTCGCACGTACGTGTACAGGTCATCATACAGGTATAGAGTTACATCATTTGAAGCTTCATGGTCACACACACACAGTTTAGTGTGTATGTTTCACGACGTTCGCTACCGGTAATTTGACACTTTATCAGAAAATCTGATAAGAAGAAAATTCCTTCGAAAATATTTCCATAATGATTATGAATACGTATAATGATATTAATCCCTTCTCCCCTCGCCCTGGGGGTGATGGGATGACAATGAAATGGGGGAGTTGGAGGGGGGGGGGGGGGGGGTAGTAGGGGGGAAGTCAATCCGTCGGTCCTCCCAAGACCCATATAAGGGGGCCATAATCCCCCTGAAAATAAAATGACAAATTCATTTTTTCTCATGATTGCATCCTTTACAGGGGACGTACCGCTAATTATGGATGTTACTCTGAGTATTAATAAACCACAGAACCATGGCAAGATCAAATCGCTCCCTCTAGGTCTATGCAAGGCGATATTCTACTCGAACATTATTATCCATATCATCAATTTTCATTAAGATTAAAAGGAATTGTTTTCAGAACTCATGCAAGCTTTGGATAAATAAGACATATTCACATGATCAGGGGCGGATTCAGAATTTAGTATAAGGCGGGGAAAACAAGTGCAGGTTTGTCAACTTTTGGAAAAGGCAGACCTGGGGGGGGGGGGGGGGGGGGTGGCGAGAATTTTTTTTTTCGTCAGACCTAGAAAATTCGCTCAGGAGGGGGTGTTATATGGGGGTCCCTCCATAATTCTCTGACAAGCAAAAAAAAGAAGGTTTCATTCTAAAAGGGGGCGGGCAAAATCAACAAAAGGGCGGATCGCCTATGGTCACAATGCATACTTTCCTGCCATTGAACGGGGGGGGGGGGGGGGGGGGGGGGGGGGGGGGGGGGGGGGGGGGTGGGGGGGGGGGGGGGGGGGGAATGGTACGGGCCAGAAGCACCACCCCCCCCCCCCCCCCCCCGGGTCCACCAATGGACATGTTGTAAATACTTCTTGGTAAAAAAAACTTTACCCGACTTTTTTATTTATTCGCTTGATTATTTAACAAATATACGGTACGGTGATTAATCATAAACACAGCTAGCGCCCGTGGATGTCCACGGCTGCTTCTGCTAGTAGATATATATATGAATAAAATAGGCCAAGACTTTCTTGACCATTGATTTACTTGATATATCTAACCAAGACTGTTGAATGATCAGATGGACAGATAAATAAGAGTTCAGTTTAGACGCTGTTCATGTATAAGTAGCCATATTGAAAGTGCTTTATTTTGGTATCCTTCCGCCAATCGCGGTCTCGGTACGTACATCAATACATCATGGGCGCTGTTAATATAGTACCACAACAAAGACGGCCTGTCATGTTGGGCTTTTGCTAAACGGGAAAATCATACTGAGATGGACTCTTTTTCAATTTGTCCCCTTTAAGACACCTTCCTGAAAAATGTTCGAAAATTTCTACCAACGCGACGCGACGTTACCCGACTGTTTAGCAAAAGCCTACAAAGTATAGTATAAAATGTAAAGTTGTTATAGAGTAACTTATTTTCAGCAATTTAATATTACATATTTGTCATATTTCTGTTACATAAAATACATTAAAAACATTTATATACAATATTTTTCCATTAATAGTTTAAAGGTTAAATAAGTTATGCATTGATTCATGGAATAAATAATATGACTACCTATGTACATAAAACATTGGCGGATCCAGGGGCACTTCCGGCTGTGTCCCCCCCCCCCCCCCCCCCTTTGGAAGAAAACTATGCATTTCGACCATAGACGATCCGTCATTTTCTCCCACCTTTTAGAATGAAGACTTTTTTTGCTTGTCAAGGAATTATGGAGGGGAACTTGACCCCCATAACCCCCCCCCCCCCCCCCCCCCCACTGAGCGAATTTTGAAGGTCTGACAAACTTTTTCTTTGCCAACCCCGCCCCCCCCCCAAAGTGTCGGCTAATTACCTTAGAGGTTTTAAGAAATATTTCATTTATAAACGATACTATGATTATGAAATTCATGTAATATTTATGACTCACATTCTGAGGAGAACATAATACAGGTATTTTAAAAGACAATAGACCTGTTTACTAAGTGATTCAAATTTATGGATGTTTCTTTCCTGGGGACCTAGTAACAAGGTATTCCATTAACCTGTTTTTAATGAATGAACTACAATACTTGGAATCCAGTTTTCATACATTACTTGTTGCTATGTCTGGCAAGCCTCTGGCAAGCTTTCAGGTTGTCAAGAACAACCTTTGTTTCAAAAGTATGCATACAATTTGAATCACTTAGTAAACAGGTCTATTTCCCAGATTTCACTTAATATGAAATTATAATAAGAATGTACTTATGAAATTATAATAAGAATGTACAATACACTGAAAGATAATTTAGTTCTGGAAATCAACTACTTCAAAAATAATTTAGTTTAGTTTTCAATCTTGCAAAAAATTCGTTATCTACATGTACTTTTTATTTTCTTCTCAATTTTTGCACGATCAAGACAATGTGCAGTTTTCATCTAAATATCTGAATTCAGGAAACCCTATATAGGATTGTACACAATGGGAATTTCTCTTCTTATTCCAATATATTTTTTAACAAAATTTCCGAAAATATTTAAATTTTCATATTATGATTATGAATCAAAATATTCAATACAAATCTGACTATGATACACTGCAATTCACATATGTCAAAGAAACATAATTATGTATGTAACTACAGGCAAACCTCGTTACAACAAACTCCTCTGTACTTTTTTTTTCGGAGGGGGGGGGGGGGGGGGGGGGGGGGGGGGGGGGGAGGACGACTACAAGCGGAAACAAGGGTTTTTATGTGGGTATATTTTTTTTCAAGGCAATGGAGAGCATGTGCCTCCTATGCCCCCCCCCCCCCCCCCCCCCCCCCCCCCGCACCTCCCTTTTACACCACTGCTCTTCTGGATTAAGGAAATATCAAAGCTTTGCTATATTAGGGTTTTAAAAAGTATATTACAAAGATGTAGGACCAGAGAGATAACGTTGTTATAACGAGTTTGTAACTGCGTTCTTCTAACAGTGTTACTGTACTTTAACCCTAGTCCGTTGGTTGGTGGATTCAACCTCTTCTCTCATAGTTGGGAACGCCATGATTTTCTCCTCCTTGCGTTAGCTTTGGAAGCCTCATTTTGGTGTCTGCAAACAGATGATTGTGATATTGATGCCCCATCACAGTGACCAAGCATCCTATGGAATGACCCTGTAAATGACAACGTATATAGATAGTCGGCTGAAAAATATTTTATCAGAAATATTGAATTTTAATTTATGAAAAAAAAGAGAAATATATATACAAAGTAAGGAAAAAAAGATCAAAATTGTGCAGAAAAAATGTAATCAATTTGTGATTTAATAATTATAAGCTACAACAAAATTAAAGGGGAATGAAACCCAGGCATCAGTATGCTATAAGTGAATGGGGATGACCAAGAAGAGTAAATAGTGAAAGTTGGAGCAAAATCGGACAATCCATTCAATAGTTATGACTTTATAAAGTTACAGTAAATCCCTATCATGGGGATCCTTGAGTTGGCAACTTTGCCAGCATCTGTGATGTCATCGTGGACAACTCTCCTTTCATTTTGTGTATAAATTTTTAAAAAATGATTAATATGAAATTTCAAATTAGGAATCAACAATTCTTTCCAAATTGCTTTCAGAATTGATGAAGTCACGTCATACTCGAACAATTCAAAAGAATTTCAAATTTTCTTGAAAATGAAGAAAATGTGAAATTCTGTGTACAAAATAGAGAGGTCAATACCTGCAAGATCACATGTAGTGGACTTTTTCCTTCCTCCTCATCCCCTTCCAGCATGTTAATGAGGCAGAATGCAGTGTCGTTATACAATTCAAATGGATTCCTCCAGTCTACAAGACCTCGTTGTGGTCTGGCAGCTGTCTGTATGGAAAATGGTGTTAGAAATTTAGAATTAGAGGGAAGATCAAAATATAAGAAAAATTTGAGCAAATTTGATGTCTGTTTTTGACTGCTGAAACAGTGAATGTTTGCTAGTCCCGCATAAGTTTGGGCCTATCATTGGGATCAATGGAACCTTGATATCATACCGTCTCCGATATTGTCGCTCATTACAGTCCCTCCCATCTAATGTGTGCTGTTTAACCTGCCTTTGTGCTTCGCTCTGCTTTATATGTGCATTGATGCATCCTGAAGCTGTAATAGCTTTCAGGGGGGGGGGGGGGGGGTCTCAAAGACTCAAAGATTAATTTATTAATATTTATAGTTCCCTTGGTCTAATTTTACTCAAAATCAATTTTGGTGAAAGATTGAATAGATCTTGCTTTTGGCCTTCTCGTGAAAGAAGCCACCGGTCATCGAGTGTGTACATACACACTGCCGTGTAAAGTCAATGGAGGATGTGAACCCTCATAGGCAATTACACGCAATAAACTGCATGTACAAAGCCCGGGGGGGGGGGGGGTACTCACGTATATTGGGTATATGGGGACGTGCCGCTGGGAAGGGTGATTATTTGAAGAAAGATCCTTAGACATCATGACATGGGTCCCATTTTCCCCGAAAAAAATCCTTACTACATGGGTCCCATTTTCCCCCAAAAAATGTTGTCCCTACCCCCCCACACCCCCCCCCCCCCCCCACTGGACATTGACATATTGCTGACCACCTAATTTTTGAATCATTCATTCATAATCATAGATTAGCCTAACTTAACTGGCCTTGAGTCGGACTCTGGAATTGGATTAAATAGACTAAGCCTAGGCCTAGGCCCTATGTGCGTGGGCGTTGATTTTTAGCAACCAAGTAAAATGTGCAATGTCTTGTTCATCGACTCCCCAATAATGGTGAAATTTTGATGAAAATCCATACAAAATAATACATGCTGGATACTACTAAATAGTCGAGGCCTATTTACAAGAATGCCAGGTTACCTGATGAGGCTGACCTCGACTTTCTTCAGTCTCACTCTCAGACTCGTCTTTGTTTGTTGTGATCAGGGACACCAAAATACACGCCCGGGACTAAAGAATTAACCAGAGTGCGATTTTTTTTTTCTCCACCAGCTGCACACTGGCGCTAGGCTCCAAACAGCATGCTTTTATGAAGTAATTTTTACTTTTCTGCGCAACACGATACGTACAGATAAGAAGAAAAGAAATTTCTAAATTAGATATCACTCGGAATCGGTAAATTACTTACGATTTCCTTCCAGCTTGGGCTCGGGAAAGTATGCCATCTCCTCAATTTTTGTTGCGAGAAAATTTCTTTCCGCAGCGTTCACGATCGATCATGATCAATTCAGCCGGCCGGTTGATGATGTCTCCAGCCTAAATGCTGCACTCTGATTGGTTAAAACCGTGGTTTCACCTGAATCCACGGTTTCAGACCACCCCAAACAGTTGACTCAAAATGATGACGTAAAATCCGTGGGTGAAACCATGGATTCACTTGAAACCACCTTTGTGAATCGCAAAAGTGAAACCGTGGTCTAATCCATGGTTTCAAACCACTGTTGAAACCATGGATTTGACTGAAACCACCTTTGTGAATTCGGGCCTATAAGAATGATCCAAGGTAAAGTCAACTTCAAAGTAGCTCTTCATAATCATTTTAACAAGCAAAGATTCAAAATGAGTTCTTCTCTCTCTGCGTTATTTCCATCTGCGCACCACGCACCTGTCTGATTGGTATGTGGGGCGATATTATATTCGAAGAAGAAAAAAATAGAGTATTCTAATTATCTGTAATTATATCCATATCTGACATTCATATTTTATATTATATACAAAGACTCAACGATACCCCCCCTGCATGTGGTTTGTAATATGATTTAGGTTAACCCGGGAGGTGGAAGAGAGATCTCTCTTCCATCTCCCTGGGTGAACGAAAAGTGTGTCTACAAGCCATAAAAACAAGAAAAAGCCTTTGATTTTGATTGATTGATTTGTATAGAAATTTATTTCCTATCCATACTTAATAACGAAATTCACAAAGCAAGTTTGGAATGAAAATGGAAACCACTGGAAAACACAGCAATCTTTTGTAGGTTCCCTTAAATAATAAATATATTATTCATAAAATATCATTTTAAGGTGTCTGTATAAACAGAATACAATTATCACATTGCAGTGGTAATTAAGCGCAAGGTATAGTAAGGTTAAAACATAAAGCATTATGGGCACTCATCGTGTTCTAAATCATAATCAATTTTGGAGGTCTCCAGAAATATTCGAGAACACGGTGAATGCAATGGTACCATTGCTGAAGTTATCTCCTTTGATACAACACGTCACCACTTTCCCTACATCTTGTTCAGATACACCCCGTATCAACAGAGATCGCCCTCCTTCTCGAGTCCATGAACGATTCTTAATATCTTCCTCTCTCCCATATGAATCGAAGAGATGCCAATCGACATCTGATTCAATGTCACACTCGACGATGAGGTCATTTCCTTCAGTAATGTATTCGGTTTTCATATATGGGTAAGTTTTAAGTGTTAAGTCTGCACCTAGCCATTGTGAAAAGCGGTATCCACACGAAAGTTGTATTTGGAGGTCTCCACTTGCACTATTACTCGGCAATGTAATATTACAATAGGGTGTGAGATTACTTGGGTCAACCAGTGTTACCTTGTATGCTTGCACAGGATCATTTCACCAACCTAGATTGAAAGGAATGTTCATTGTCAGTTGGTGAAAATGAGAGAATGGAAGTGTCGTTGTTTCGAGTCGCTTGAAAGTTGGAAGCAAGATGAACTTCATAAAAAAGAATATTATCCACTGTTCACTGACCATTCTGATTAAGGCTGATTAGGCTCCAATATGAATTAACCATTCAACACCTTCAGTTTGATTCACACGTTACATTTACTCGCTGACCAGTAGATATTATATTAACAACGTTGTCATGTTCTAAAGCATCCACTGCACAGTATGCGAACAGAAATGAGAAGTATTCCATGTTTTCTGTTTTAAAACAATTCGTGGTATATTATGTAGTAAATGGATTTCTTATTTTTCAGCCAGAGACTTTCACACTTAGTTAATAAGATATGAAACGTGCTCCTTGGTGGATGAATATACTTGAAAGGTAATGGTTTGGGGGAAATCGTTGATTGCTTGGTTTTATTTTAGAACACATTCACTTGAACGTTAAAAATCACTTCAGGCAATTTCGGTACCGAAACGTTATTTGGAATAGAGACGTTTTGACGACTGTTCACGAAAGAGGCTGAATGTGATTATTTCTTTCTACAGGTTTTCTTTTCAACAGGTTCCACCAAATAAGGTCTAAATCCCGGACGTAATCTCTACGACCCGATTGTGATTTCATTTTCGTAAAGAGATAGAAGTTGAAACAAGTAAAACCACCCTGATTCAGTTTAGGTCATGAATAAGGTGCTTGAATAAGGTGCTTGAATAAGGTGCTTGAATAAGGTGCTTGAATAAGGTTTGTAATATCAAAACCACCTCGTCAGAAAGAAAATAACTCTTTAATTCAACGACTGATCTAAACGGTGGCGTAGTGTCCGTCAAGGTTTGTGAGAAGGGGGGGGGGGGGGCGCACCAGTCAATCGC
Organism: Heliocidaris erythrogramma; assembly: GCA_025617745.1. Classification (NCBI taxonomy): domain Eukaryota; kingdom Metazoa; phylum Echinodermata; class Echinoidea; order Camarodonta; family Echinometridae; genus Heliocidaris; species Heliocidaris erythrogramma. The sequence continues at coordinate 40,680,887 of CM046867.1, forward strand.
CGTGAATGAAATGGGAGAAATCGACACCATGGAGTATGTTGAGTGAGGAGGGTATCATGTATCATGTCGTTTTACGTTGAATATTAAATCTATCTTCCCCCCCTCCATTTATTTGTCATTCGAGAGTGCACCATGCCCCTCATACCTATTCAAGCAGAGACCAGAAAAATACGACTCATTGGGCGACTAGAGAGACGATTCACGACAATACAAACGACAGCAAGGCGAACATGTGGCCACAACCTAGTAGCCTTTAGTCACCTTATAGTCTGGGAGCCTGTCCGAAAATAGTCACCCCATTTTACTTTATGAGATTTGACCCCAAAATTTACTTAGACCATCCATGTCATTCAAGTAAATTTTGGGGTCAAATCTCATAAAGTAAAGTCGGGTCGATATCAACCCATCTTTCATATGCGGTGTATGACGATACATTACCATAACACATAAACTGACAATTTTCAATCGGGATGGGTTGTCAGGTGGCCCTTAAAATTTGGGGAAAATATTTTCCCCTTAAAGCCTGTGGACCATATTTTTTCAGAAGGAAGAGGCATAGGAAAAATATAAAAACTGACGAAATTTCCATCGCGAAGGGTGTGTAACATGCTCCTGGAAAAAACACAAGTGCCCCTAAACCAAGCTTTGCTGCCCAAAATGCTCTGGATGTAGAGAAAAAAACAACAAATTTTGGCATTTCAACCTTAAAGGTTGTCATTCATGTCAATTTGACATACTACAGTCTTGCATTGCAATTTTCTTGGCGTACAATTTGGTGTCAAATGATCATTGCAATAATAATTATCAAATTGTGAACATTGTATGGCTTTCTCAAAAGTAATCAAATGATACTGTCAGGATAGAGGAGCTTGTTAGTATGTGGGCTATGTGGCTGCCATGCCGAAATCTACCATTCATGTGTTAATTACACAAACACATTGCAATTAAGCTCTCTATTATGCCTTGTAAAACAGGCGCTGATGGACAATGGGTATATTTACATAATCTGTCATAATCCTGACAATATTATTTGACTACTTTGAGGAAGCAATACAATTTTCACAACTTAATGAGTTATTATTGAAATGACGATTTAACACCAAACTGCACCCCAAGAAAGTTACAAAACTGAAAATTGTTCTACTTGAATTTGATCTGAATTGAATGACACACTTTGGAGTTATTAAGCTTGTAATGCCATTTTTTTTCACTACATCCAGAGCATTTTGGGCAGCAAAGCTTGGTTAAGGGGGGACTTTGGTTGTTTTTTTTTTCAGGGGCGTGTTACAGCCCCTTCCCGATGGAAATTTTGTCAGTTTTTTTTTGTCCACGGGCGTAAAGGTAAAAAGTTTGCCGTTATTTTTAAGGGCAGTCTGACAACCCGTCCCAGTGGAAAGTTTTGTAAGTTTTTGTGTTTTGGTAATGTATTGTTATACACCTTCCTTTTTTGGCGCATAACTAGATGGGTTGAAATCGGGCCGACTTTGGGGCCCTTTTGGGGGCTTCGTTCGAGCTGACAAGTTTTTGTGAATGAAATGGATGGTCCAGGTAGCTTTAAGGTAGGTCTTTAAGGGGTCAAATTTCATATGTAAACTTGGATGGCTATTTCTGGACAGGCTACTTGCCTATTACATAAGGTGGTTTTGGAGATCTACTAAGTAGTAGGTGACTGAAATACCTTTACGGTTCCTAAACTGTAGTGTTGTGGGTCAATGTTAAGTTTGATGTCACTGCTATGGTTGATGCCATTAAGGCCCTATTTGTGAATATTGCAAATGAGATCCCGGCTCTGGACTGAACGCAGCTCCCTGTATACTTACTTATATCTACCTCCACAATGTATGCCCAAGGTACAAATTTGGAAAGTCTATCAGGAACTCAACGAAACAAAAGTCGGAAAATTACAGGAATCTCGGTACGACTGATTCTGGGGTTTAAAAGTGAATCAAAATTAATTACTGAAATATAACAGGGTAATTAATTAAGCGGCGACTTTATATCAGTAATGATGATCTCATTTACCTAGGGAAGCCCCATCAGCATTAATTCTGGTCTACCTGAAGGTCCTGGAATTATTATTAAACCAGCATTGCCAAGTACCCATTTAAATACACCTGGATCGAGAGGGACAAACGTGGGCAAAACACTTTAAGTACGTAGGCTAAGCACTAAGCAAGGATCGAACCGAGGACCTGTCGTATGATCGTCAAGAATCTTCACCAGTGTACCACAGTGCTTTTTGGTCACCATTGCATTTTCAACTTGTCATAGGGGGAGAGTAGCATAGCTGCTGTTGTCACCGTGCGAATCCAAATCAGCGTTGCCGATAGAAGTGTAGTGTTTTTCGCCAACTGCTTCAACCATAACATTTGCCCAGCTTTGCCCAGCTTTGCTCAAGTTGGCAGCTCCATTTTTAGTTGAATACTGCAGGGCTTATTTTAAAATAAGATCATTTTGCCCCTTTTGCGATATACCTGACCCGATGAGACACCTCATAATGATTGGGTATAAAACACAGTGTGATAGACATGATATATAGTAGATGAGAAATGTTAGAACCCTCTGTATCAATATCGTTTCTTCCACTCATCATACTAAGGATAACCGTGGCGTACTTGGGAGTCGTCGGGGTTTGTTTATCGTCATATGTTCTAGGAATGGTGGATAATTCCTGAGACCTATTGGTCCATATTGGTCTACACCCTAATAAGAATCCACACATTGCAGTGGTAATCAACCACAGCGCGAGAAATAGTAATGTTAAAACTAAAAAAGCGTTATGGGCACTCGGGATGGGTTCTAAATCTTCAATATTTGAATTATTGGTGTCTCCAGAAATTTTCGAGATAACGGTGAACCCAATAGTACCATTGCCATAATTACTACCGAAGTTATCTCCTTTGGTGTGACACACCACCACTTTCCCTATATCTTGTTCAGATACACCCCGTATCAAAAGAGATCGCCCTCCGTCTCGAGTCCATAACCGGTTCTCAATATCTTCTTCTCTCCCATCAAAATCTAAGAGATGCCAATCGATATCGAAATCAATGTTGCATTCGATGACTACATTATTTCCTTCAGCTACATTGTTGATTTTTGTAATGTCTGGATAGATGCAGGTTCGTGTTACCTCAATATCTAGAAAATTTATTTTGCAGGAAGCGTTATGAATGTCGTCGAGATCGTCCAAGTGAAGATTTGCAGCTAGACTATTTTCTGATAACTGATGGATCTCAACAGATTCATTTTCAATTCCCTCAAACAATAAGTTCGCGGATAATGCCTGCGAGAAAGTGTATTCACATAATAATGTGATTTGGGGGTGACCGCGTGGACTAACACTAGGAAACTCAAAATTGCAATGTGCTATAATATTTCCTGGATCAATCACCCTTACTTCGTATATTTGATGATCATTCCCTGACATACATTTAAATCGCTGGCGTTCGGAAGTTGATAGTGTGAGAACAGAAGTCCCATTAGTTTGATTTGCTTCTAAACTGAAGCCTAGATATATTTTACTATTATGAGCATAGCATGTGCCGTTCTGGCAGTTGAATATTTTAAAGTAGTTGGTTCCCCCAAAATAGTACCATTGCACACTTTCTGTAGAGTTTGTCTGACAAATTAGAAACACTCGTTGGCCAGTCGTCGTTACCGTCTCTGTTCTGTCATGAATGGTTTCACAAGATGAAAGAAAGAGAACAGCAAGAAAAAGTAAAATATTCCCCATACTCTCCTGGAATATTCATAATTAGTAAGGCAGCGATAACGGGTAGCCTGTAATCAAGGCGACATGCTAGGCCGCTACTGCACGCCCGACAACATAATCAGTATTTAGTGGGTTTCCGCAACACGACAGGAAGACTAACCTTTAATCACGACGGCATGCTAGGTCTTTCCTTTGCTGCTCTACTACTACTAGCTATGTCGATCCTCGAAACACGCGGAACACTCCTCTGAATTCGAGAAGTCGACACGTATGGTTGGCCATCGTAGTCACACTTCGCGTAGTCGATACGTATCCCCTCACCAGATACGTATCCCAATTGACCAATCAGGAGTCTCACGTAATAGATACGCCCGGGGGGGGGGGGGGGCACTCAGTGTATAGTGTGCGGTGGGTATGTGCCGCCCAGAAGATCCCCCATTTTTACACTCAAATTTCCGTTCCAAAGCATACCATTTTTTTCTTGTTGACAAAAAGAAGAGAGAAAACCGTTTCAAAGCACCGCTTTTTTTTCATTCCGGCCGTCGTTCTGGCCCCTCCCCGCCCGCGACGCGCCCCGCCCCGCCCCGGCCCGTTTCGCTTCGAAGACACCATAGACTTGCCATGAAACACAGCGTATTTAGCGAATTGGAGCTTGTGTGTGGGAATAACGGTAGCGTTTCATCACACGGTCATAGGTGCGGGTTCCCCGGCATCCCATTGAAAGCGTGTATTAAAATTAACATGCGTTTCAATAGGATGTCGGCGAACTTGTGCTTGTGACGGTTTGGTGAAACGATGCCCAGTTCCGTAGCATCATATTTATATTGTAATCCAGTTCCAAAGAGCCCCGTTTAAAAAAATGTTAGTAGTTCCGAAGACCATCCTTTTTCATGATACGCTCGTTCCGAAGCCCCCTTTTTTGTCTTGCGGACGGCACAAACCCACCACTTTTTGGGTAGAGTGCCCCCCCCCTCCCCCGGGTAGATACGTCTCCTTATACTAGCGTATACCTACCCAAAATAGTCTCATACGTATCCACCGTATTTACGATACTATCGTACGATCTACATACGTATCGCATTGTATGGGATACGTACCCCGCTGTTTTTGATATTGTATCACATTGTTTTGGGATACGTATCTCGAGTTCGTGATACGTATCGCATTGTATGGGATACGTATCAAGTCCAACTGTCCAATCAAAAGCCGCGTTTTATAACCAACTAATTATTCTTGCCCGAGGCATGCAGCCAAGTCTGTATGTACTATCGACGTGATGCATAGACATGCATAGAACTGTTTTACCGAAATAATGCAAAACTTTAAAATTCAATAACTTTGTCATTTTTTATCGCATTTTGATGAAATTTTCAGCGTTTTGCTTGTTTAATTTCACTCTATTTTCATCCTGGAGTACCCCTTTAACAAATCGTCACAGATTGAGCATTATATAAAAATGATTTAGGAATTCTTTTACTTTATTAAAAGTAGCAGAAGTAGACGTGTAAGTGGAATACAATAATTATAATCAATAAATTTGTGAGTTATGAACTTGTTCAGGGTATACCTATTCTCAGGAAATAGGATTTTTGAGAAGAAAATTCAAACGGCTGTTGGTTACGTTAGATGTTAAAGGTATTTGGTAGCTTTGCAAATTTGACAAATTCATCGTGAAAGTGGTTCAATGATATATAATCCTACTGTTAGACGTATAATTAGTCACATGTGAAAGTAAGATAGAAATTGGAGCTCATTTATTATTTCAAAAAAGACATATGAACTACTTTCCTGAGATTCGCCGCATATACTTCTCGATCGGGCAATCACTGACCTCCAGTGACACCCAGCGATCTATGTCATGCACATGAGTCATCGGGCGCGTTCATTTTATAAAAGGGGGTTTATTTGCACTTTGAGAGGCGTTGTAGTTACCACCTCAAAACGAATATCTTCAAAATATAGTCCATCACGGCTCTTGACATTTTCATTCGTTTCTTATATCATTCTCTTTTCCCCTCTTACTTGTAATTGTATAGCCCTACACGCATCTCACAATCTATCATTGTTAGACGAATTATTTTTCATTGTATACAAATCAAGTTACCCCATGATAGAATGGCACAATCCAATAGACGTTAGTCAGTTCGTGAATAATGTGACAACAAATAAGAAGTAAAAGGCACCAAATTCCCGTCCACCAATCAGAATTATTCTTAGATCACTAGATAGAGGATGTCATTAGCTACAATTTGGTATGCGAAATGGTTCAATAAATCATCTTGCTCGGAATTCCCACTCGATTGAATGAGGCAATGTCGGGTCAAAGTAGGGGAAAATGCTCTCACTGCCATAGGGAAAGGTCTGATTTGAACGTTAAACTCTCTTTTTAAAACAAAACTCACCTGCCCCCGACAAAGGAATTAAATTAATAAGGTTGAAGATTTGTCAAATCTGTCGGTCAATTGAATCTGGTGTCGCCAAAACCACTAACCCGTCTCCGTGGTCTAGTGGTTAAGGCATTGGCGTTCTAAGCCAACGACCCGGGTTCGATTCCCGGCGGAGACATTTTTTCAGCCTTTGCAAAAAAAAAAAAAAAAAAAATCAAAAAAAAAAGGGAGGACAGCTCTGGGGAACTTTGATTTAAGTTACGCAACCATTATTCTCTCATTTCCTTTCGAATTATATACATGTATATACATATATATATATATATATATAATATAGGATCCATATACGGTATGTGTTTGGAGGCAGATAAAAAAAAAAATAGATCTAAATGTATCACCATTTGGCATTTCTCACATGTGAGCCATGGCCCATGCAAACCACCGTCTGTGTTTGCTAAAGTAAAGCCAAAACAAAGGGGTTACCTTCCAGGATCAACTAAGATTGCAAAAAATGAACGAATAGAAAAGAAAAAAAAAACCCCAGAAAAAGCGGCAGGTGTGATCAGGTTTTTTACCTGGCATGCGTAACTTGTATATATGGGACTACACAAATCTTAGTCTTACCTTGCATGGGTCTCCGTCCTTTTTTCCAAAAAGGCAGGACGCTAAACATGTATTTTGTTTTATTTGGCCTTAGATCTAGTTTTTTGGTTGTTGATTTCTGCCTCCACACACAGTTGGATCCCATGTACGGTACAGCTCCGTAGGCCAGTACCAGATTGATAAGCCCAGGAGCTCATCCAGCTAGGATCCATATACTGTGTGTGGAGGCAGATATCAACCAAAAAAAAAAAAAGATCTAAATATCACCATTTCTCACATACTGACTGTGGGCCATACAGCATACTTGACCAGTTAACAGAAATTCCAATAAGTCGCACCTGAGATATTGTGGTAGTGAGCCTAAAGCAAACATGTGCAAGGCCTCATGACCTTTGACATTTAAACTCCAAAATGTAGTCAATCCAATGGTTCCTCATACTACGTGACATGCTTGAGTTACATCGAGATCCAGTAAACCACACATGATTTACTGACTTAACAAGCCCAAATCCACACGAAATAACATAATTTACACTGATATTTTAAAATTGTCTCTCTGTGAATATTTTAAAATCTAATTTAGAAAGACTGCAGCTTACTCCATGTACTTAGCCTGATACAAATTTTGACAGATGTTTGACGCGTTAGTGCCTGAATTTACAATTCAAACGGTTTCTTAATGGATGTACATACAGGTACATGTCTATGTAAGGGCAAGTCCAAGATATTGCAGACCTTATGTATGGGACATTTGTAGTGTTGTTATTCTTTCACCGATACCATACATTGTGTTTTGTATACCACGAGATAGAAGGCTAAGTTCAGTCAGTAATAAATAGCCATGCACCGGAATGATTGAGTCAAACGAGTATTTGTTAAGAGTATATTTATCATCCATCTAGACGATCGTGATATCTTACAATGGCGACGAGGATAAATGCCACTTCATGAACAGCTGTGAGTGATTGTCACTGTACTCCACGTTCGTTTCGCCCTGATTTCCTAAGTTTTCTTCTCACGATGGCAACGGCAATGCCGAACGTCCCCGGATTCGACGTTCATGCCGAGCCTTCATCCTTGTTAGTGCGTTGGGAACGCTGGCTCCGCCGCTTCGAGGGGGCGATGGTCGGGTTCGGCATAACAGATGGAAAGCGGAAGAAAGCTCTCATGCTGCATTACGGAGGTGAGTCACTCCAAGATGTGTTTGAAACTCTCGGGCAAAATGCTGAACCGGTCCCAAATACCGATCCACAAGTCGAAACCCGATTAAGCCAGGGTGATCTTGACGAGCGTGAATACAAAGCTGCAAAAGCTGCTTTAACAAAGTACTTCACACCCAAGAAAAACATTGTCTATGAGGTTATTGTATTCAGGCGCACAACTCAGAGGCCTGATGAATCTGTTGACCAATACTGCACAAGACTACGACAGCTCGCAACAAAATGTGATTCAATCGTGAAGACAAAGCAATTACTTCCAGAGAAAGTCTGGTTCCCTGGCATTGACCAAATGGTTGAACGAAAAGTAAGTGAGTGCCTAGCATGCCAGTCGACGACAACTGGGCCAAGTCTACGACAACTGGGCCAAGTCTACGTAGCCCACTTCAAATGTCCGATCTGCCCATAGGGCCATGGGTAGAAGTCAGTGTAGACTTTGCCGATCTACCATCAGGCGATCACTTGCTTGTTGTGATTGACGATTATAGTCGTTATCCAGTTGTTGAAATCGTATCGTCAACATCTGCCAAAGCTACAATCCCAAAGCTTGATCGAGTATTTTCGCTATTTGGCATTCCGCAAGTAGTACGCACAGATAACGGTCCTCCATTCAATAGCGAAGAATTCAAGCAGTTCGCACAATATCTCGGATTCAAGCATCGCAAAATCACGCCTCGATGGCCAAGAGCAAATGGGGAAGCAGAAAGGTTCATGCGCACGCTAAAGAAAGTGTTACGCACCGCCCATGTTGAATGCAAATCATGGCGGCAAGAGATGTATCGTTTTCTTCGGAATTACCGAGCGACACCACATTCCACCACTGCACTACCTCCAGCAACAATCATGTTCGGAAGGCCCCTGCGCACACGTCTCCCCGAGGTTCCGCAAGAAAGCGAAGACTCCACGCTACGCAAACGCGACAAAGCGAAGAAAGACGTCATGAAAGCGAACGCGGAGCGGAATATGACCTTCAGACGCGTTCCTCTAAAGAAAGGAGACACAGTTCTTGTGAAGCGTGATAAGTTTGTGAGCAAAGAATCTACTCCGTATGATCCTGAGCCCTTTGTAATCACTGATGTGAATGGCTCTATGATCACCGCGGCAAATGACCAACGCAACATTACGCGTGACACATCATTCTTCAAAGCGGTAAATGTTGCAAACAAATCGCAGACGCCACAATCAGAAACTGATGACATCCAACAAAGTCAAGCTTCTACAAGTGACACAATAGACAATGCAGAGGCTGAACCTACTACGAACGAAGCGAAGCGATACCCATCCCGAGCACGAGCTCCACCTGTTCGCATGAAAGACTATGTGACAATATAGAACAGTCTAACGGTCAAAAGAACGCTAAATGCTTGCTAAAAGGCATGTAAGAATGATGCCTGAACTGTAATTTGAAAGTCCACAAGGCAAACATTTGTTTAAGATTCTTTTAACCAGTTTGTTATTTAACTTTATTATTCGTCAGTTATGTTTTTTATCTCAGTTGTGATGTACACCAATCCTATCACTGAGGAAGGATGGTCAAGGGTTTTAAACCAAGAATTTTTTTTCACTGCAGAACTCATTAATAAAAGAATGTTCATATTTTTTTTTCTTTAATTTTTTTCTCTTTTTGGTCCCCCTAAAAAAAAAAAAAGTTGCTATTTTGGAAAGCATGTGGGCCTATGTATTCACTTCAACTAACAACTATACAAAAATGTTACTTTAAATTTGTTTATCTGAATTATGCCTTCCTTGCATTGTTCAGCAGGTTTTTTTTCTTATTCGTTCTCTCGCAAGACTCTTATTATGCTTGCAACGACAACAACACAAAAAGAAGGGGACACATTGTGCATACAGGTTCAGCACTAGATGTTTAAAGTTTCACTAGAAAATGCATACCTTACAAATCTAAGATTGCATACTCTACATGTAATATAAACATGTACTAAGTATAATGATGTTAGTATTTATAAGTTTCCTCATTAAGATATGATGATTTTAGTTTAGCATATCGCTCATGATATACGTAGTACTAGATTTTGTTATCAGAAAAAGAATCCGGCGGAATACAAAGTCATATCCACATTCTGTTACATTAGAATGCTCATAATTTTGAACAAGACTCAAATGAAAACATGTTAACTTCTTCTTCTTCTTCTTTCGTTGTATGGTATCGGCAATCAGTCAAATTTGACTATTGTTGCCAATGACGTTATACATGTAATTCAAATTCAGTATTTCTGACTCCTTCTCTCTTTTAATTTACATTTAGAATCAAGTAAACATTTAATACTGTATATGCATCTGTATTTAAAACTTAATAAGAAAATAACAAAACACCACATGCTTCAGCTCAGTTCCAACTAGCGCTTGCCTAGCCCTTTCATAGATGCAATCTTACCGATACGGAGCGGTACTTTGCGCCGTTTTTTCGGACATGCCTAGGTAACTCATGCATAGACATAGGGGCGCTGTTCTACCTGTGCTTACTGATGGGTTGAACATGTATTTTGGATAATTATCAATTAATGAGATGAAAACACTTGTGGGCTAAGTTAGTAGAAAATGGGGCTTCTAAATGCACATAATTGTGTGCGTGCATCATAACGAAGTGTAAAACTTTTCAAAGTCTGAAGTATTCAATTTATTACATATTTATTACAAAGTATGATGAGTATATTTATTTTGGTTCACCACTCTTTACACTGATATTCAATGTGTCTACAGATCTAAGATAATGTTTTCAAATAACATGGGGAGGGATGTAGTGTTGTTATTCTTTCACCGATACCATACATTGTGTTTTGTATACCACGAGATAGAAGGTTAAGTTCAGTCAGTAATAAATAGCCATGCACTGGAATGATTGAGTCAAACGAGTATTTGTTAAGAGTATATTTATCATCCATCTAGACGATCGTGATATCTTACAATTTCAATTTCAATTTCAATTTATTTTACCAATTCATTGCAGACAGTTACATATTGACATTTTTATATAGATAACATAAAGAGGACAATGAACGGGTTGGGACCCCGAAGAAGCAGAGCTTGTGGAGGGGCCCCCGGACAAAATTAAAAAGAGTGATATCAATGGTAAAAGATAATGATTAGCAATGCACAAAGATACATATAAAAACGATTATAAATCATTTACATTATAAGCACTAGGCAATGAAATAGGAACATATCTACAAGGTGATTATAGGATTATAGGTAAAAATAAATGATATACTAACGTACATACATGCCAACACACACAACCACACACACACACACACACACACACACACACACACTTTCTCTCTATGAGTCCAGGTAAAAATGACTCAATGTACATGTAATGGCTTCCCAGTCTAATTAGCATTGGTTTTCAGTATTTCATCAAGATATTTACGACACATATGTTTAAATCTAGACAATGTTGTAGCTGACCTAATTTCCAAGGGCAAGTTATTCCATTCCTTGATACAAACCGTTATGAACGACTGTAACCCAATTTGTGTTCTCGCAAGAGGCTGATGAATAAAATTACTTTGGCGTGTATTGTGAGTATGAATGGTAGAATTTAAGACAAAAGCATCCTTCAAGAATGAATTATGTGCATTCAATGTTTTAAACATGAAAATCAAGCAATTTAACGTAACCAATCTTTCAAAAGGTAAAATATGTAGGTGAATAAACAATGGTAAACTTGGACTTTTATAGTCTGAATGAGTAATATATCTCACAACTTTTTTCTGAAGAACTACTAACTTATTTATATGAATTTTATATGTATTTCCCCATGCAACATTACAATACATCAGATGAGGCATAACTATAGCATTATACAAAGTAATTAAGGTTTCTTTTGGTAGATAAAAGCGCAATTTGGAGATCACACCAACGCTTCGAGAAACTTTAGTACATACATGATTGAGGTGATCTTTCCATGACAAATGATCATCTACTAAGACACCAAGAAATCGTACGTTTTGGCTTCGGTCAATGTGATTTCCACCTATTATCAATGGAGGAATATTATCAGGGATTTTTTTACCTCTTGTTCTGAAGACAACATATTGTGATTTGCTTGTATTTAGTAACAATTTATTACAACAAAACCATTCAAACGTGTTCCTAATTTCGTTATTTACAGAGGTGATTAAAGATAACATATTTTTATGATGAGCAAGTAAGCAAGTGTCGTCAGCAAAAAGTGAATAAGTAAACAAACCAGACGAATTTATTATGTCATTAATGTAAATCAGAAACAACAAGGGACCAAGGACTGAGCCCTGCGGTACACCACATTTAACTTTCCCCAGTTGTGATTTTACTCCATTAACCACCACAAATTGTTGTCTATTGTGTAGGTAATTTTCAAACCACGCTAAAGCTACGCCACGGATACCATAATGCTCTAACTTACTTAAGAGAATGATATGATCAATAGTGTCAAATGCCTTTGACAAATCTAAAAATACACCAATACAATACTTTCCCCTATCGATGGCATTAATAACAGTATTGACTAAATTCAATACGCCCATGCTTGTAGAACTATTTTTTCGAAATCCAAATTGCTGGGGAATCAAGACATTTTGCAATTGAAGATAATCATCCAATCTTTTATACACAATTTTTTCAAGAATCTTTGAGAATATAGGCAACAAAGCAATTGGTCGATAGTTTTCTATACATTTGCAATCATTCTTTTTATAAACAGGAATTACCTTTGCTAGCTTTAATTTTTGTGGAACAATACCTTGTGACAAAGACTTATTGAAGATATACGATAAGGGATCAACAATGCTCTGTATGCAAAGTTTAACTACCTTTGGAGAAATGTCATCTGAGCCACATGACTTTGATGGATTTAGAGTTGATGCAAATTTCACAATTTCATATGGCGACGTTGGACTTAGATACATTGAGGAAGAGTGAGGTTGTACAGACAAATATTCCCTAAAGGATGTTTGGACAACAGGTATATCGTTGCTTATCTTAGAAGGCAAGTTAATAAAATATTTATTAAAATATTCAGCCTTTTGTTGATTAGACGTTAACGATAAATCATTATGGTACATTGCATTTGGAAGTGATGTTTGTTTCCTTTTCCCTAACAATTCATTTATGTGAGACCATGTCTTCCGAATGTCATATTGAGTTGACTGAAATACATCATCATAATACCTCCGTTTCCTTTGGCGGACAATATTAATCAGCAGATTTTTATGATCAGTATACTTTTTCCGATTTACCTCACTTCGATTTTTTACATATATATAATACAACTTATTTTTTTGATTGATTGATTTCAGGAGACCTGGGGTAATCCAGGGTTTTCTACATTTCTTCTTACCCTTCATTTCAACTAAAGGAAAATGCAAATCATACAAAGTTGAGAATGTATTAATAAACAAGTCATACGAGTCATTAGCATCATGCAATTCATATATACAGGACCAATCAATGCTAGATAGTTCTTGCTTGAAAACATCAATCTTATCTTCACTGATAACACGTCGAAATATTTTACGTTTGTCATCGGCAGCAATGGAGTCACCTTTATTGATAGCAAAAATTGGCATGTGATCAGAAAAATCAGAGCAAAAAATCCCTGAATTAAAATGGTCTTTAACACAGTTTGTAAATATGTTGTCAATTAAAGTTGCAGAGGAAGAAGTGAGACGAGTTGGTTTATTAATTAAAGAAAATAGACCATATGAGTTCATAAGATCAACAAAATCTTTCACCTTTTCATCTATGTCAATGTTTAATAGATTAATATTGAAGTCACCCATGATATATATTTTGTTCTTCTCTTTAACTAAAAGTTCCATTGTATGATCAAACTCATTAATGAACGATCTTGTATCATTTCCAGGTGCTCTATATACACAACCAAGAATATATTTGTTATCACAAACATTAATTTCTATAAACAAAGATTCAGAATTTATATTTGTATTTGTATTTGTATTTGTATTTGTATTTGTATTTGTATCCGACAACATTAAGTTCAGAGATTTTAAACCTCTGAAAAGTAATTTCAAAACTCTTGGATTTTACTGTTTTATTATCAGTATGACAAATATCTTTGAGAAGAATATTATTGCAAGTTTGATGGCACTTGACCTTGGATTAAATATAGTATCAACTAGAGGAGTTCAATTGTGTGCATTCAATGCGTATGCCTCCGCAGTCTGCATTCCCATCCAATAGATGTAATTAAAAAGCCTCAAGTTAACGCGGTAGCAAGAGCAATGAGATGAATAACCCCTTGCGACTTTTGACCTTTAAGCTCTGAAATTTAATTAGTTCATCAGGGCCTCACACGACATACTTGTCCCAAATTACAGTAAAATCTGATAAGCAGTTCTTAAATTATTACCGCAAGGAGCTCAGTTTGAACATCTAGGAGGCTTTGTGAACTTTGACCCCTGACCTTTCTGCTCCCAAATCTAATCAATTATATATCAGATACGTCTTTCAAGTTACATCACAATCCAACCTGCCATTCTTAAGTTACCACAGTAATGAACCCATACATACGTACTATGTATTATGCCCAGTGACATTTGTCCGTTTACATTTCGGCTCCAAAATCTAATCAGTTCACTGGTGCCTGAAAATACATACTTCACCCAAGTCACATCAAAATCCGACCAGCCGTTCTCAAGTCATCGCAGTAACGAGCCCAAATAAGATATATTTTAGGCCCTGTAGCCTCTGACCTTTCCACTCCAAAGTCTAACCAGTTCATTGTTGCCCCATAGTACATACTTGGACATAGCTTCATCACAATCCCATCAGCTGTCCTTAATAGTTTATTCAACTCATTTCTCACTTTAACATGTTTCTTTTTATTTTTTGCAGTGCAATTTTTACAATATATCTTGTATAATTTATGTTTTTCCTGATCATTTTAAGTATGCGTTGGAGAGAGAAAGACGTTCCCTCAACATTGTGGGATCTGTCAATTTTTTCTACCCCAAAACACCATCTTTTTGGGGGATAATTTTGTTTTAATTTAACGGAGCAAAATTATTTTGAAGTACTGAAAAAACACCAGGATCGATTTTTGTTGGAAAAGAGCAAAGGATTGGAAGGATTTTTACCGATATATTTTCCTCACCCAAGCGACGGAAATCACATTCTAAGCCGGGCAACATCGAGGCGGCATGGAAGCTTAATTATCCCCGAGCCGGACGGCCGGGCGCATGGGTGAAGTAGTACTGTGACGTGTGTGGCAACCCGTATGCTGTATCATTGCGCACTTGATAGTTATCTGTACGCGCGCTAATGCACATGGATACATATTTATGACCATGGTTGTAAATAAGTCCAGCTTCTGCTTCATGACTGATTTATATAACATGTACCTTGATGTCTGATATGGCTTAAATTCGTATTTTTCCTTGATAATATACCAGATGTCTGATGATACTCGATAAATTTTTTGACTTGTCTGAATATTTTTCGCATGTTAATTCTATCAATTTATTGATAGATTTTATATCATTTATATTACTGATAAATGCAATTATTGTCACATTATGATATATATACATGTACTATTATAGACGCCTGGGCCTTCAATAAATATTACTGATAGATTTTGGACAATATTTGACCCGTTTATTCTACAGATCGAGCCAATGCCTGTTCTGCTGATACTATAGCCTCATCCACTGTACCCACTCTAACCATTGGATACTTCCTCACAAATGCAATATGACAATTTGGTATTGGATTGTATTTTTACTATTACAGGCAGGTGACTGTCACCCTAACCCAGGTCCCAGTGCCTGCCAGCACAGTAGTGATATGGATGTCTCTTCACTGAAATTTCCATGTCATGTGTGCAAAGTTGCTTGTTTGTGGGGTGAGAGGGCAGTTTGCTGTGATGGATGTGATGAATGGTATCATGTTGATTGTATGGGAATGAATACAGTGTGTTATGATGCATTGGTTCAACATGATTCGCTATCATGGACATGCTGCTTGTGTGGCTTACCAAATTTCGCATCCAGCTTTTTTACAGATTCTACCTCAAGCAGATCGGCCCCTAATAACAGTGACTCTATTAATCCTGATTCTACTAACTTATCATGTACAAATGATGGCAGAAAACTGTCTAATACACCGTTTGCAACTTCCTCACCACGTGCGGATACTGCAGGAAAAAAGGACAACTCAAAAAGTCAGAAGTGTCTGACTACTGGTAGGGAATATAAACCACTAAAGGTTTTAGTGGTGAACTTCCAGAGTATCAGAAACAAGGTGGCAGAGTTGCATATGTGTTTAGAGTTTGATAATCCCGATATATTATTGGGAACTGAAACATGGCTACATAAATCTGTCAGTAGTAGTGAGATATTTCCAGGCAACTACATTGTTTATCGTAATGATAGAGATCCAAACAGTAAGGGCCAGGCTTATGGCGGAGTGTTGATTGCCGTTAAAAACACCATCACCTGTGCCCAAAGGTATGACCTAGGGTCAGAAAACGAAAGTGTATGGATTGAGATTGAAATACATGGAGCCAAGCCAGTCCTGGTAGGAAGTTTTTACAGACCCCCCAACACGGATAAGGAATATTTAGCTACTCTTAAGAACTCAATAGATAAGATTAACGTAGATCAGTATAGTAATATCTGGCTGGGTGGTGATTTTAACCTAGGTGACATCATATGGGATTCACAAACTGTTAAGGCAGGATCACAGAAGACCACAATGTGTAGGGACCTTATTGATATAATTAATGATTGTGGTCTCGAGCAGATTGTTACAGAACCAACTCGAGGGGTTAATATCCTTGATTTATTTTTCATCAAGAATCCTTCTCTAGTCATTAGATCCTCCATTGTACCAGGACTCAGTGATCATGATGGCATCCCTATGATACTCACAAACACCAAGCCCCTGCTTAGTAGACACAAACCCAGGAAAGTCTTTCAGTATAACAAGGCAGATATAGAAAAGTTGAAGGAGGTTGTGGGTAATATAAGTAAAGACATTCTGGCCCATCAGGTACAGGGGGAAACAGGTTCAGTTGAAGAAGTGTGGAATACCTTCAAAGAGAAATTACACAAAGCTGTTGATGAGACTGTCCCGTCCAAGACGGTGGGCAAAAAGAACTTCGCCCCTTGGATAAACCAGTCCATCAAGAGATTACATAAACGTAAACAAAGGGCCTACAACAAGGCAAACAAAACAGGGAAGCCAGATGACTGGGAAATGTATAAGAAGCTTAGAAAAGAAATCAAAAGCAAAACAAGAAAAACACATAGGAAATATGTACAGGGTAAATGTATGGAGTCAGCCAAGCAATTCTGGTCATTCATTAAATCACTAAGAAAAGACTCGATGGGGATCCCTGCTCTAAAAGACAAAGTCACTGGCGAGCTGATAACTGATAGTAAACAAAAAGCAAATTTGTTAAATAGACAATATCAAGAACAATTCACAAAGGAAAGAATTCAAGATGTACCAAGACCCCAAGAATCTGGCATAGCCCATATGCCTGATATTGAGATTAATGTAGCAGGAGTTATTAAATTGCTGAAAGATCTTAATCCCCACAAAGCTACAGGTCCTGATGAAATATCCCCTTGGGTCCTATGGCAAACAGCGGAGGAAGTAGCCCCTGCACTGACAAGCATATTTCAATTATCTCTCTCAACAGGCGAAATTCCAGAGGACTGGCGTCGAGCAAATATTACCCCAATATTCAAGAAAGGGGATAAAGCAGATCCCTCTAGCGACAGATCAATAAACCTCACCTCAGTTTGCAGTAAAGTAATGGAACACATTATCCATACTAACATTATGTTTCACCTAGACAGTCATGGAATCCTGAACGAGCACCAGCACGGCTTCAGGAAGAACCACTCTTGTGAATCCCAGCTTATATCTGCCATACATGATATAGCAGAGAAAGTGGACCACAAGAAACAGATTGATCTGATTGTAATGGATTTCCAGAAAGCGTTCGACAAGGTGCCCCACCAGAGGCTACTTTCAAAACTATTGTCTTATGGTATTTCAGGAAAAACCCATAAATGGATAACAGAATTCTTGACAAACCGCAAACAAAGGGTTGTTGTTGAAGGGGAGCAATCAGAATGGGTGACAGTGGAATCGGGCGTTCCCCAGGGTACAGTTACCGGACCTTTGTACTTTATTATATTTATTAATGACTTGCCTAACGGATTGAAGTCCACCTGCCGCTTATTTGCTGATGACTGCATTATCTATGACCAAGTGTCTAACATGGTAGATGCACAGAAGGTGCAAACAGACCTGGACAGACTAGCAGAATGGCAGGCAAGATGGCAGATGGATTTCAATACCAAGAAATGTCATGTATTACACATAACTCACTCCAGAAATCCAGTGAAATACCAATACACACTTAATAACTCCCCACTTCCAGAGTCAAAATCCCATACATATCTAGGAGTCGACATCTCTAACGACTTGACCTGGAATGTACATGTTGATAAAATATGTGCAAAGGCTAACAGATCTCTTGGTTTTATACGCAGGAACCTCTTTGATTGTGCCCAAAAGATTAAAGATATGGCCTACAAGACGCTGGTAAGGCCGACCCTAGACTATTGTTCAACTGTCTGGGATCCTCATACTCAAATACTAATAAATAGAATTGAAGCCATACAAAATAGAGCAGCTCGATTTGTCACAGGTGACTACTCCAAGTATAGCAGCGTCACTGCCATGAAGCAGAAGCTGGACTGGGAAATGCTGCAAACGCGCCGAAAAGTGAACCGCGTAACAACATTTCGCGAGGCACTTGCGGGTCGCCTATCCATCCCAGTACGAAAAGTCCTGCGTCCGGTTCGAAGGTCTCTCCGGAAATCATCTTCATCAAGCTTCATCCCAATCTTCGCCAACAAAAACTGTTATAAATACTCATTTGTACCGAGAACCATCCCAGACTGGAATTCCCTCACAACCGCAACCATTGAAATCAACACTACAGAAACCTTCAAAAGAACAGTACTTCAAATCTTGACAAAACAAAACAAAAACTAAAGCACACCTTCTCTCTCCACGCCACCTACATCAGCGCACACCCTGCCCGGTTGGCTCCTACCTTGGGGCGTTGGGCAGTACACCACAAGAAGAAGAAGAAGAAGTAAATAGTGAATCAATCCATGGTTGACTTCACTTTTTAAAGGTAAAAGCTATGAATTCACTTTTTTAAAAGTAGAATTGTAAAGTAATGTAAACTTCTTGAGAAAAATGTCATATGCTTTATCAGCAGAGTCACAAGATAAAATTACATTGCAATCAATAGACGACAATTTTTCTTGGAAAGAATTCATGCTGTTTTCATTTATGAGTCGTCTCTCATAGAAGATATCTTTTGTATCAAAACTATATTCATCAGTGATTTGAAAGACAGGTAGATGATCAGAAACGTCATTGTAAAACAAACCAGATGATATATTGCAATTGAGATTATTAGTAAATATGTTATCTATGAGAGTGCATGAAGTATGTGAAATTCTAGTAGGTTTATCAATTAATGGAAGAAAATTATTGGCATACAAAACATTTAATAAGTGATTTGTAGATGCATTGCTTAATTTCATAAGGTCAACGTTAAAATCTCCCATGATATAACAGGGTTTCTTTTCAGCATGAATTCTTTCCAAGCAATTCTGAAATACATTATTAAACTGATTAACATTAGATTGTGGCTTTCCATAAATAATACCAACCAGGATGTTTTTTTCCATGTTTCAGGGAAGCTTCGATAAACAAGGATTCATAGTTATCAGAGTTGTTAAATAAATGATTTCTAATAATAAAATTCAACTCACTACTAGCCAATAAGGCTACACCACCACCTCTTGCATGCATACGGTCTTTATGGATGAAACTATAGCCTTCAACATGAAATAAAATAGGAGTGCTCTCATTTATCCACGTTTCTGAAAAGCCATAAATTGTAAAATTCAAAGGTAAAAGCTATGAAATCAGAAATTTCTTGAAATTTTTTGGAAAGACTGCAAGAGTTAAAATGCAGAACATTCTTAAAATTCGTTTTCAAGGTAATATTTACAATTAAAATCATGGTTATATTGCACATCAAATTCATCGACATCACTGGAAAAGCTGTTATTTACATCATTAAGATCATGGATATACTGATGATTAATGACAGTTTCAGTATCACTGAGAAATAGTCATTGCAGCTCATCATTACCAATTGCACTGAAGGGATACAGAGAATGTACACATTAGTAACAATTAGAGCAATCTAAAAATGCTGACCTTACTGCACATTTACAATAAACACAAAACATCTAAAATATAAAACAACTACAACCTATAGGATTTGAAGGTTTGCATGGTGAAGTTGTAATTCAGAAAAAAGGTTTGCGGTACAACCATGTGAGTTGGAATAACTCCACGTTCCGGTCAGAATGTCGTCAGGAGAATAAGAAGAGCGAATAAATCAGCAGAATTTATATATGAAATTCTACAGCTTCACAACTTGTTTGTAATGTTAGGCAATTCACTTTTAAAATGGAGGCAAACAATAACATCACGGAATTAGTCTAGAAAGAAATAGTAACAATAACATCAAAGTACCTGCATTGAAAGGATAAATAACATCAAGGTACCTGCATTGAAAGGATAAATAACATCAAGGTACCTGCATTGAAAGGATAAGTAACATCAAACTAATCCTGCGTTGAAAAAACATTGAAAACAAGTGAACAATAGGACTAAGAAACCAATTAACCGTCTGGATAAGCTGGAAACAAAAGGGGGATTAGGACCGTAGATAATCTGTGGAGAGAAACATGACATCCTGTTGAGGAAAGAAATTAAAGGAGAATTATCCGTAGGCTTTTAAATGTCAATAGGGTCATAGTGAATAGAATAACACTTAATTTGATATAAAAATCACCGTTTTAGACCAACTGATGCCGTTGTAAGAGCAGAAAATAGAGACCACTTTGTACGATGATTACAACGTCGTCTACTCCTACTGGCGGCGTCCATTTTCTCTAAATTTCCCATAAAACCTTGCGCGTGATGACGTAGGGGATGGAGAACTCACTAGCTAGTAGCTAGCTTGCATGAAGCGCGCGCTGCATATACACACGGTAAACATGGTGTATTGTCAAGCGTTCGGCTGTTGTAACTGTTCCAAGAAAACGATAGGGAAATCATTCCATCAGTTCCCAGACCCGCAGAAATGTCAGCAATTGTTCAAGCGTTGGGTGACCATATTGAACGTGGAAAAATTCCAAGGAAAAGACTTCAAACTTGATCGGAAAAATAATGTGATCTGCAGTGATCATTTCACGGAGGCCGATTATCAAGTAGATCTGCGGGCTAAGCTTATGCCCGGGCGAATCGTATAATCAAGCTAGTGTGTCCTGGAACACGTTTTACTTACGATGATTATTTTACTCTAATAAATGTTTTTCAAATGTGATAGTTACGTAGATAATATAAATTGATTTATTTAATTTAATTATGAAACTCTTGCGTAATTTATGTTTTTATTAATAATAATAAACTCTTTTTAAAATAATGTTGGTGAACTATTGCGAGCCAATTACAATGCGCTACGGCCAACTCCATGCCCTACGTCACACAGCCCGATCGCACCGGGAACATGGCGACGCTGCTTTACTCTCGAGAACAATAAAAATCGGAGGATTCAATCGACAATTCCCATCCTCTCGATTCTCGAATATACGATGTTTTTACTTTATCAGAAACTGTTTAGAATTCTGTTTTAGGGCAATGATAAAAGTCTCGTGGGGATAATTCTCCTTTAAGGTTAAACATACATATGGAATAAAAGGTGAAATATTGACACCAGAATGAGTATACTAATAATAAATGTTATGAATGAAATGGACAGGTGTGGCTGTGGAGAGAAAGGTGAAAAAACAATGGTAATGAACAAATTGACGAGAGAAACATAAAATCCTGCTGAGGAAAGAAATTGTGGTTAAAATACATGTGGAAAAAAGGTTGATAAATGATGACATCAGGAGTTGCCTGTGGAGGGAAAGGTGATGAACAATGGTAAACATGTACAACCGGTGGAAAAAAGGGGTGATGACGAAATCAGAAAGATTAAAAAAAAACTCACAAAATTCTGTTGAAGAAAGCAATTACGGTTGAATATCTGCGGGGGAAAAAAATATAACACTAGTTATTATTGGAAGAGTGAAAACCAAATGTCGCTGATCTGTAAACCCCTGTCCTGTGTAACTGTGTTATGTCTGTGAATCTCGATGGCTTCACGGACCCTCCTGGTGTACCAGTTGGAAGCGGGGGCTACAAGTTTGGTGTCTTCCCAATCTGGTGATCAAGAGTGACAGAATGATTGATAATGGCAGATTGGTCGTAGTGACCAAGTCTCCCATGGGCACGGTGTTCCTTGATGCGAGATTTGATGTCCCTCCCAGTCTCTCCGATGCAGACCTGACCGCAGGAACATGGTATTCGGTACACTCCTGGTTTGCTGTCGGGAGAAGCTGTGTCTTTGTGTGTGTAGAGGGACTTGTGAAGTTTGTGTTTAGAGCTGAAGAAAACCCGTATGTTAACCTTCTGCAGGACTCGTTGAATGCGGTGAGAGACATGACCTGTGTAGGGAATAGTGCAGGACGAGATGTGCCTGGTTGGTGGGGGAGAATGGGGTTTGTTGACAGATGTGCGTATTTCCTGAGGAGGGAAACCATTGTTAACTAAGGCTGTTTTGATGTGTTTTAACCGAGCTTTGGAGATCTACTAAGTAGTAGGTTACTGAAATACCTTTACGGTTCCTAAACTGTAGTGTTGTGGGTCAATGTTAAGTTTGATGTCACTGCTATATGGTTGATGCCATTAACGCCCTATTTGTGCATATTGCAATGAGATCCCGGCTCTGGACTGAACGCAGCTCCCTGTATACTTATCTCTACCTCCACAATGTATGCCCAAGGTACAAATTTGGAAAGTCTATCAGGAACTCGACGAAACAAAAGTCGGAAAATTACAGGAATCTCAGTAGGACTGATTCTGGGGTTTAAAAGTGAATTAAAATTAATTACTGAACTATAACAGAGGTGTTGTGGATCAGTGGATAAGTCCCCGGACTGTGAACCATGAGGTCCGGGGTTCGAATCCCACCGCAGCACTAGCGTCCTTTGGCAAGACGTTAATCTATATTTGCCACTCTCCACCCAGGTGTTAAATGGGTACCCGGTAGGATGGCGAAAGGTAATGTCCTTTGCTTAGCAATTTGAGCGTCACTGTACAGCCCATTGCTGGAATACTCCCCAGGGAGCGGAGAATGTGCATACATTGTGTGCGGGCATGCCAGTATCCGATCACCGGGGGTAATAATAATGACTACCTGTTATTGTTAAGCGCTTTAATAGAGACATCGTCGATGTATTAGGCGCTATATAAAAGCGGAATATTATTATTATTATTATTAATTAAGCGGCGACTTTATATCAGTAATGATGATCTCATTTACACAGGGAAGCCCCATCAGCATTAATTCTGGTCTACCTGAAGGCCCTGGAATTATTATTAAACCAGCATTGCCAAGTACCCATTTAAATAAACCTGGATCGAGAGGGACAAACGTGGGCAAAACACTTTAAGTACGTAGGCTAAGCACTAAGCAAGGATCGAACCGAGGACCTGTCGTATGATTGTCAAGAATCTTTACCATTGTACCATAGTGCTTTTTGGTCACCATTGCATTTTCAACTTGTCACAGGGGGAGAGTAGCATAGCTGCTGTTGTCACCGTGCGAATCCAAATCAGCGTTGCCGATAGAAGTGTAGTGTTTTTCGCCAACTGCTTCTACCATAACATTTGCCCAGCTTTGCTAAAGTTGGCAGCTCCATTTTTAGTTGAATACTGCAGGGCTTATTTTAAAATAAGATCATTTTGCCCCTTTTGCGATATACCGGACCCGATGAGACCCCTCATAATGATTGGGTATAAAACACAGTGTGATAGACATAATATATAGTAGATGAGAAATGTTAGAACTCTCTGTATCAACATCGTTTCTTCTACTCATCATACTATAGCCGTGGCGTACTTGGGAGTCGTCGGGGTTTGTTTATCGTCATATGTTCTAGGAATGATGGATAATTCCTGAGACCTATTGGTCCATATTGGTCTACACCCTAACAAGAATCCACACATTGCAGTGGTAATCAACCACAGCGCGAGAAATAGTAATGTTAAAACTAAAAAAGCGTTATGGGCACTCTGGATGGGTTCTAAATCTTCAATATTTGAATTATTGGTGTCTCCAGAAATTTTTGAGATAACGGTGAACTCAATAGTACCATTGCCATAATTACTACCGAAGTTATCTCCTCTGCTTCGACACACCACCACTTTCCCTACATCTTGTTCAGATACACCCCGTATCAAAAGAGATCGCCCTCCGTCTCGAGTCCATGATCGGTTCTCAATATCTTCTTCTCTCCCATCAAAATCTAAGAGATGCCAATCGATATCGAAATCAATGTTGCATTCGATGACTACATTATTTCCTTCAACAACATTGTTGATTTTTGTAATGTCTGGATAGATGCAGGTTCGTGTTACCTCAATATCTAGAAAATTTATTTTGCAGGAAGCGTTATGAATGTCGTCGAGATCGTCCAAGTGAAGATTTGCAGCTAGACTATTTTCTGATAACTGATGGATCTCAAAAGATTCATTTTCAATTCCCTCAAACAATAAGTTCGCGGATAATGCCTGCGAGAAAGTGTATTCACATAATAATGTGATTTGGGGGTGACTGCGTGGACTAACACTCGGAAACTCAAAATTGCAATGTACTATAATATTTCCTGGATCAATCACCCTGTATATTTGATGATCATTCCCTGACATACATTTAAATCGCTGGCGTTCGGAAGTTGATAGTGTGAGAACAGAAATCCCATTAGTTTGATTTGCTTCGAAGCTGAAGACTTGATGTATAATTTTATTATGAACATTACATGTGCCCTTCTGGCAGTTGAATATTTTAAGGTAGCTGGTTCCCCAAAAATAGTACCATTGCACACTTTCTGTAGAGTTTGTCTGACAAATTAGAACTAGTCGTTGGCCAGTCGTCGTTACCGTCTCTGTTCTGTCCTGAATGGTTTCACAAGATGAAAGAAAGAGAACAGCAAGAAAAAGTAAAATATTCCACATACTCTCCTGGAATATTCATAATTAGTGAAGCAGCGATAACGGTAACCTGTAATCAGGGCGACATGCTAGGCCGCTACTGCACGCCACTTTTACCATGGACTACCCACCAGACAACATAATCAGTTTTAGTGGGTTTCCGCAACACTAGGAAGACTAGCCTTTAATCACGACGGCATGCTAGGTCTTTCCTTTGCTGCTCTACTACTAAGCTAGCTCTGTCGATCCTCGAAACACGCGGAACACTCCTCTGAATTCGAGAAGTCGACACGTATGGTTGGCTATCGTAGTCGATACGTATCCCCTCACCAGATACGTATCCCAATTGACCAATCAGGAGCCTCACGTAATAGATACGCCCGGGGGGGGGGGGGGGGGGGGGGAGGGCACTCAGTCTATAGTGTGCGGTGGGTATGTGCCGCCCAGAAGACCCCCATTTTTACACTCAAATTTCCGTTCCAAAGCATACCATTTTTTTTCTTGTTGACAAAAAGAAGAGAGAAAACCGTTTCAAAGCACCGCTTTTTTTTCATTCCGGCCGTCGTTCTGGCCCCTCCCCGCCCGCGACGCGCCCCGCCCGTGTAAGTGGAATACAATAATTATAATGTGAGTTAGGAACTTGTACAGGGTATACCTATTCTCAGGAAATAGGATTTTTGAGAAGAAAATTCAAACGGCTGTTACGTCAGACGTTAAAGGTATTTGGTATCTTTGCAAATTTGACAAATTCATCGTGAAAGTGGTTCAATGATATATAATCCTACTATTTAGATGTATAATTAGTGACATGTGAAAGTGAGATAGAAACTGGAGCTCATTTACTATTTCAAAAAAGACTGGTTTTGAAATCAAACTTCTGGCTGAAATAACGGCAGATGTACGTTTCAAACAGTATCTGGTCTAGCGTCCTCATGCGTTCGTTGTGAGACATTGGCAATACGTGTTTCGTATATTTCAAGCCCATTGCCCGGCCGCGTTTTTCCGTTTTACACCACAGCCTAGGTATTTTCGCGATTTTTTGTTAAAAAACGACTAGCCAGTAGTCTAACCATATTGCTGATAATACACGTACGTTGGCTAGAAGAACTGCTGCATGCATGAGCGAAACAGCGCATACAGTAGAACATTGTACAAAATACGAGTAGATGCCTACACCGAGTTAGGCATTATTGACCTACTTTCGTCTTTCCAAGCTCTTTTGAGTATGTTCATAGTCAATTTTGTTAATGTTTCATAATTAAATCCGCTATTTGCTAGGTTATTGGATATGTGTATGGTCAAGGCATATTAAATGGAAAATCAACCAGGAGAAAGTAGACAAGGTTTCAGACAAAGGAAAGCTGATTAAAAAGCTCAAATTAAAGGGATACTCAACCGCAGATTGTGGACGTTTTAATGCCGCGAGAGGGCACCGTGATCGTTACCGGAACATGCCGTTGCCCGGCGGGGCGCAAACCTCGGATAGACTGGAACATGCACGCTCCGCCTGAGCTCGAGCTCTCGTGCGAGATTCGGTCTGCTTCGTGCAGTCGAAATGTAATCGACGCACAAACTTTATGAACGAGTGGATGGGGCTTACGCAATCCTGACTTTCCCCACGGCCGCCCGGTGGTGTATCCCTTTAAGGTATTCTCGGCTCCTTTCTTTGACCATAGACTGGTCATTCTCAGGCCGGCAGACCCTGCGTACAGAAGGGCTAAGGGACCTATGAAACAGTTGTATGACGTGTGTTGGCTACTCTTACTAGAAATCAATGCATTAGTTTGATAAATTCTTTGTTGTTAACACTGAAAGCTTATGAATAGGTAGAGAAGGAATGTACAATATATGACATGAACGCCTTCTGCGTATGTCCTTTAAAGAGGGGAATTAACCTCAAAATATAAATGTGCTCATTATATATATTCGTTATATTCGTTATTATATATTCGTTGTCGTCGATTCACATGTGTAGGCGTATGTGAGCGCCAGCGCCTTTACTACTTGAATTTTGCGGTTCAATACGTGTACTCCTATTAGATCTCCTACTCCTGTCAGTTTCATTTCACTTTCTCTTCACTTGTATCTTTAGTTTCTTGAACAACCACTTCCACTCCTTCTCTCTCTCTTTCTCTCTGCCGCTTTAGTCCTCTCCCTACTAAATTATACTCTTACTGTCTACTATGATTGAAAACTATGTAGTAAAGTCACACGTATAATGATACACAAAATCGACCTCTGTTTTATTTTTTTCGAATATGTTTAATGATATACTCTGTCTCCCATGTCTTTTCAAAATAGATCGAAACAAATGCAACAGACAATACAGGTAGCAACATTTTGATTCCCATTCTAAATGAATTATCAATATATCATTAATACAATGCAGGGTATTGAATCTCCTTGAATCAGTGAACATACTTTGAAAGTGATTTTATTTTAAAGGATTCCGTGGTGAGAGCTGTGCGGATAAAACGAGGAAGTTATAATATCTTTATTATCCTGCTTTATAAACAATTTCCTTATTCAGTCAATAGTAAGCATCCCTAATAATAATGCTTGTATAAGTGGGCCTACTCATTACCCACGTCATGGAAACAGAAATACCGTATCCGGACACCTACCCCCTGGACAACCACCCCCGGATAACCACCCCTATGATACGAGCACAATCTTGTTCAATGTGATGTTAAGTCCAATTTGGGGTACTTTTCCTAGAGGGTGGTTGTCCTTGGGTAGTTGTCCGGGGGCTATAGTTTTTTCTGTCAGGACTTGAGCCATCCGACGAGAGAGGGCAGTATTTGAGCGCCAAGAGTAGTGTCCCTGTATTAGAGAGTTACGACAACTGGGGATTTAAAGGCCATTTTGTTTCCACTATTACGTAACATTTCTATTGAATTCCTATGAGCACCTGGGTGTTCTCAATAGAAAGAATTCGAACGCCATTTTGTTTCCAGAAAAGCGGGACGTCCATGTCGCAACTCTTTAATACAGGGACACTAGTCAAGAGGGTGACAATAAAGTTTATTCCGTCAAGACTAGTCGGCATGAATATTCATGAAAAACAAATTGTAGGGATATAATAAAATGAGCGAACCAGTCACGCAGTCCCTTGTGTGGCGCATTCGGATTCACGTTGTGCTCGTCATGAAGGAATCACGAGTTCGAGCCTCGGCAGGCTAAGGGGTGTTAGAATTTAGGAAAATATCATTGACAAAATTTTCTTTTGCTGAAATAAAGTAAGGTGAAACTGAGAGAAAATACAAGATAGAAGTCTTAAAGTAGTCTCTCTCTCTCTCTCAAAGTCTCCAAAACGGGGCTTCTTGACGCTCAAATACTGCCCTCTCTTGTCAGTGGCGCAAATCCTGACAAAAAAAGCGTCTGGGGGTAGTTGTCCTGGGGGCAGTTGTCCGTGGGGTAGGTGTCCCGGGGTAGTTGTCCAGGGGGTAGTTATCGGGGGGGGGGGGGGTAGTTGTCCTAGAGGGTGGTTGTCCTAGGGGGTAGTTGTCTGGGGGTAGTTATCCGGGGGGTAGTTGTCCTAGGGGGGGTAGTCGTCCTAGAGGGTGGTTGCCCTAGGGGTAGTTGTCCTAGGGGGTAGGAGTCCTAGAACCCAGAAATACATCTTAGAATTAAAGTGGGAAATGTTTTATTGTTATACTTAGAATTACATTAAAAGTGGACATTGGTTTAAATATTTTTTTGTTTTTCAGTAGTTTTTATTCATTTCTATATATAACAGAACATTCGTCTTGAATGAATACAACAAATTTCAATGAATAAAATCATTGAAACAAGGCAAATACAACAAAAATATCATTGAATGAAATGTAATCATTAAAAGACGAAGAAAAAAAATATGCATCAGCGTATCCAGGAACTTGAAAAGATGCACGAGCACGTGCGTGTGTGTTTTCCTTTACCATTGTGTTTTTCCCAAGTTTCTCAGTTACTATTGACTTCCATTACTTAAATTTTGCTGTTGGCATACGGAAATGATTTCAGAAACATTTGCGATGGAAGACATGAAAATTCAGAGCAACTAGACAAGTAAATTTTGTTCAGAACTCACATAAGCTTTTTAGAAATCTATTCTGTTCACTAACTGGGGTGTGCATCCGAAGTTGGTTAAGAAACTTTCAGAGGTGTAATCTAAATGTCTGTCCCATTTAAAATAAAATGAATGCGACTGGGGCTCTTGTATCATACCAAGATCTAAACAATACAGATATTTGACCAATTTGCATGGAGTTCTTTATTCCACAGTGGGTAAGTCAACAAATCATCTGCCTCCTAACAAAGACTGTGGAAAAATATTTATCATCTTAAATAGTTTTGTTAAAAATTAAATAATTAACATCATTACATGCAATATACCTAAACCGTTCTTCGAATCTATATAAGCCTGAGTGACATATTAAAAACTCGACATCTGGAATTTTAAGACCCCCTTCTCCAAATGTGCCAACAGCCTTTTTCTATTAATTTTTTAGCTTATTCTTCAAAAAAAGCTAAAGAACTTAATTTTTACGGCAAATTATTTCGTATTTGAGCAGAGAGAATTATTTCCCAATCCTTTTGCCCCAAATGAGGGCATTTATGTCTGCCAGTGTTTACCCATTAATGATAAGAGTGTGTACTGAATGAAAAATAAAACCATAGAAGCTTTCAATTGAGAAGTCAGCCAAAAACCTTCTTTATATTTATACTAAGTTGGACTGACTTTACGGTATTGGAATGTACATTACTCTCTTGTGCTATTGTATTGTGTGAGGCGAAATTTAACAAATATGAACTTGTAATACCAAATAGATATATTGATTTATTTTAAATGGTTTATTCATGAAAATATTTACGGTCTGTAAGCCAAATTGCAGATCTTTAAAATGAATTTATTTCATTCTTCTCATTATTACGATATTTAAACTAAGTATATCATACAATAATTGACAAAGATAATGATGAGCTGTAGCCCCGCCGCATTTAAATTTTAATCGGATGTTAGAGAGATAGCATCTTGTCCATCAAGATGGGCGCTAATCTTATTTCATACCTTGTAAATTCTGGTTTATCTCTAGCTTTATTCTAGCTTTATTCAAATTAATTTATACTATAATATATGATCAATGTTTCTGTTTGAAATTATCACTTATCCATCATCACCAGGCCCGTAGCCAGGGTTTCTAAAGGCGAGGGTCGTTTTTGGCAAAAGTGGACCTTTTGTCATAATCAATACGGTCCTTGCTAGGGGGTCGGATTAAAGGTGTGTGTGTGTGTGTGTGTTTTCTTCATGAAAAAGCCGACCTCAGCCTAAGAAGGGGGGGGGGGGGGTCGTCCGACCCCTCCGACCTCCCTCTGGCTACGGCACTGATCACTATAAACTTTTCCTATCGCATACGTGTACTTCTAAGATCTTCTACTCATTTCAGTTTCATTTCTCTTTATCTTCACTTGTACCTTTAGTTCCTTGAACCACCACTTCCAATCCTTCTCTTTCGCTTTAGTCCACTTCCTGCTACATTACACTCATACCGTCTAATATTACAGAGAGCTATGTAGTAAACACACTCGTACACAAAATTTACCTCCGTTTTATTGTTTCTTTTATGTTTAAAAAATGATATTCAGGTCCCTTATATGTTTCCGAAAAATATTTATTTGATGAAAAATGCAGCGTTAAAAAAATAAAAGAATCAGTCACTTGTGAACAAAATAAGACGCCATTGTATTTTCAGCTGCTTGCACCGGGGCATGTTCGGCGTTTCAAGAGGGAACGAATACAATCTGTGATATTATTCGGAGGGCTTTTCAATTTGAAAGTGGGGTTTATTTCATTGATCATTGACCCTTCTCCTGTGTATTTACTATCAAACGGTTTTAGTTATCAGAATCAGTTCACTTTCCCTTTTAGAATGGTGTGAAATAAGGTCATGTTAAATATACCAAACTCTTTATAATTTGATAAATAATTGCATTGCAATTACGTTCATTCATTATAGGACGTCGTCTGCTTAAGCAGGATCGATCCCTTGTGTGACGACATCAAAACATCGCTATATTTCTGGCGAATTCCTCGGATATTCCAGATGCTTAGAAGAGCTTTTATTTATGTTGTTTTTATAATCATCAGATACGCAGTTGACATAAAACTTATACGATTGCCATCTGTAAGCTTCCCAGTTTCTAGTGATACATTAATTGCCATATTTGTGATTTTCTTGCAATGTGATCTTTAAAGCTATCTTATCTGCTGGACCTCCTGACGCACCAACAGCAACGTCATTGTTTTCATAAGTAAGGCTTTTCGTGGCCTCGTAATCGATGCCAGTATGATTACCGTCCATTATTTCCATGTAGTGAGCCTTTGATGCTTCTAAAACCGTTGGACTTCCTCCTCCCAATGAATCTAAGTCGGTAGATCCCTCTGTGTCCAGATCGTGTGTTCCACTCGTACCCCTGCTCGTACTAAGGATAACTGTGGCGTACGCCGGTGCTGTTTGGGTTTGTTTATTGTCCGATGTTCTAGGAATGGTGGATAATTCCTGAAACCTCTTGAATCTACACCCAACCAGACTCCACACACTGCAGTGGTAATCAACCACAGCGCAATGAAGAGAAATGTTAAATATAAGAAAACATTATGGGCACTCGGAACGGGTTCTGAATATTCATAATGTGATTTATTGCTGTCCCCGGTATTTTCCGAAAATACGGTGAATCCAATGGTACCATTGCCATGATTGTCGAAATTATCTCCTTTGGTTTGACACACGACCACTTTCCCTACATCTTGTTCAGATACACCCTGTATTAACAGAGATTGCCCTCCCTTTCGAGTCCATGACTGATTCTTAATATCTTCTTCTCTCCCATTTGAATCGAAGACATGCCAGTCGACATCCAATCCATCGTCGCATTCGACAATGATAGCATTTCCGTCAACAGTATATTTGGTTTTTATTATATTTGGGTAAAAGCAAGACCGGTTTGTAAGAATATCTAGAAAATATGCATTGCAGGAAGCATTAGAAACGTTGATGAATTCGTCAAAGGGAAGAGTTTTAGTTCTGATACATTGAGATAACCAAGGGGCTTCAGGAGTATTTTTTAGTCCAATTCCTTCAAAGGTTACATTGAAATCGAGTCCTGAATATACTTCACAGGTTAATGTCACACTGCTGACTCCATTTCCATCCCTACTCGGCAATTTAACAGTACAATTATGTCCATTGTCACTGGGGTCAATAGATATTAATTTGTATGTTTGCAAAATATCATTCCCTAGTTTACACTGAAAATTTCGCTCATCTTGAGCTGCTATTAGTGAAAGATTAGAAGTCTCGTTATGTCGAGTCGCTTGAAAAGCGTAAGAGGAAAATAAAACTGGATTAGGTGGAGTGCAATAATCGTATGGATTATCCTTGCATGTAAGTATCCTTGCACTGAAGCTGGATCCAAAATACCACCATGTAACGTCTTCAGTAGAGTTTAAATGACATGTTAGATTCACTCGCTGGCCCCGAAAGACCTTTTTCTCAATAATGATGTCTTGTCCTGCAGCACACAGCCAAGATTGACACCCCAAAAGCAGACCTAATATCGAAAGGAATGAGACATTAGTCATCGATTTCTCTATCTGAAATAATGGCCCACAGTCTGTAGTGTTAGGATCTGATTATGGGAATTTTTCACGTACCACCTCGGATACGTTTCTATCCGAGCAGTCGACCTTCAACCCATTCACAGGATTAATTATCTTGGAATGTGCAGTGCGAGAGACACACATTGATATATATGGCGGTATTCGATGTTGTCGATTCACAGTGTGAGCGCGAGCGCGATTCTTACTTGACTTTTGCGGTTCAGGAAAATCAGTAAGGAGTTATCACAAAATCTATTCAATTAATTAGTCATTGCAAAATAAAATCATAGAAGCTTTCAAAAATTGAGAATTCAGCAAAAAGCCTTTTTATATTTATACTAAATTGAACTGCCTTAAGGGATTGAAATGTACATTATTCATTTGTCCTCTTGCATTGTCTGAGGTGAAATTAAAAAAATATGAACTTGGAATACCAAATAGATATATTAATTTATTTTGAAATCGTTTATTCATAAAAATAATCGCGTTCTGTGAGCCAAACTATATTTAAACCAAGAATATCATAAAATAATCGACTAAGATAATGATGAACTGTAGACCCGCCGTATTTAGATTTTAATCGGACGTCAGAAATAGTATCTTGTCCATCAAGATTGGCACTCATCTTATTTCATAACTTGTAGATTCTGGTTTATCTCTAGCTTTATTCTACCTTCATTCAAAGTAATGTAAATAGGCCTACTATAATGTATGATCAATGATTACTGTTGAAATGATCACTTATCCATCATCACTATGATGTTTTTGTTCTAATTAAGTTTTATCTGTCTATCGACTAAGTGTACACCTATTAGATCTTCAACTCCTTTCAGTTTCATTTCTCTTTCTCTCCACTTGTACCTTTAGTTCCTTAATCCACCACTTCCAATCCTTCTCTTCCGCTTAGTCCACTTCCTGCTACATTACACTCATACCGTCTAATATTACAGAGCGCTACGTAGTAAAGACACACGTACAATTATACACGAAATCGACCTACGTTTTATTCATTTTTATATGTTTCAAAAATGATATACAGGTCCCATATTATGTTCCGAAAAATATATCTAAGCGTTTGAATGGACAATTTATATATTAATATAGCAACATTTTAATATTTGTAAATGACTTACTTATCATAAGTCCAATGCAATCATTTACAATAAAACACATCAACATTTGCATATATTACATATAGAAGTTCAATTCTTATTAATACTTACGTATGAAAATATTGTAATATTTAGATAAACAAAATCAAAAGGCAGGCTATCAAAAGTTACAAATCATCCATAATATAGGTTTTCCCGGCCAATTTCGTATTGTTGTCAGTCCATTTGATAGAGCATTCATTCAATTTAGCCAAATTTAGCCAAGAGGACACACTCTGTATTTTAATCTCATTATTTATTCGTTCAAATTAATTCTTGGAGCATTCAGATTACATTTAACCTCATTCTAATTAATACTTTTTCAACTGAAATTCATTAAACAAGCATGAATTCGCAAATCGTTCATTCAATTTAGAATTATGTAGTCACGTGATCACAAATATAGTGCGCTCGTTCATTCGAATTCATTTCTAGGCATCCAATTTAACACGTACTTAAGTCAATTTAGCAGACGT
Source organism: Heliocidaris erythrogramma (assembly GCA_025617745.1). Classification (NCBI taxonomy): domain Eukaryota; kingdom Metazoa; phylum Echinodermata; class Echinoidea; order Camarodonta; family Echinometridae; genus Heliocidaris; species Heliocidaris erythrogramma. Next base: position 40,715,253 of record CM046867.1, read on the forward strand.
CTTTAAGCGTTTATTCTTCTACTTTTTTTCAATTCTTTCATCATTGTTTTGTATGAGCATCAGAATATTTCATATTTTCGGATTATTCTTTATTCCTGTATCATCGTGGCAACTTTTCTTTCAATGGTGTATTGTGTGTGGAGGTTTCAATTTACATCGTGATTATTTCTTTCATATGTCTTTCATTATTTGCATTGGGTGGGTGTTACATTAATGCTAACCATCATTAGGAATAAAGAATACAGTTCTTAGATCAGTTCTAGCCATCAATTTGTTGGCGGGCCAGGCATCTTGGGAGGTATTTCTGGGTGTGGTTAAACCACCGGATGGCTTTCTCTTGCGTTATTGCGTCCGTATTTCGTCGAGCTGCCTGCTGAACAAGGTTGATTCTCCACTCCTGCATGTTGACCCCAGCTTCTTGTGCTGCTTCTCTGTCGCCTACCCTCTGCTGCAACTCCGGGCGGGCCAGATCTCGTTTGATGGCTGCCTTAAATGCAGAATGGGCCATCTCCACGCAGTTGAGAAATGGAGAATACGGAGGAAGAAACTTCAAATGAATCCTTGGGCTTGCATCACCAGGTAGCTGAGCTCTTACATGAGGACGTGCGTTGTCTAAAATCAGGTACACGTCCTCATCAGGGGGGAAGACATTCTCGCATTCATGAGCGGTGGTAGCCAGGAAAGCCTCGTCACCGTTTCCACTGCAATAGTGTGGTGGACGAGCCCAATCTCACTTGAAACTGCAAAAGTGACATTGCACTGCCGACCGCGTTGGCCATGTACGACCCGACGTGCAGGGACCCCGCGTGGGGCTCTTCCAAAAGAGCGTCTGGTCCAGAAGTTGTAGCCGGTCTCATCAATGTAGACACAGTGTGCAACGACACCCTCGGCCATAAACCACTGTGCGTACTCCATGCGCGTGTCTAGGATTCTCGGTGAATTTCTAGCATCTGGGACATCCTCGGCCAGTTTCGTCGTGATGAGCATTCCGTCAAGTGCTCTAGCAATAGTAGAGACGGATACCGGGGGCTTCTGCGGAAGAGCTGCCCGTAGATCTATCTTCAGTTGCTCAAGGGTGACTAAGGGGTTACTGCTTACAGTGGCTTGGAGACGAGCTCTCATTTCGTCATCCATCTTCACGTTTCGCTCGCCTCCCCTTGGCAGTCAAGGTTATGTCCCTCAAATGCTTCTATAAGTCTTTCTCTATCTTGTTGAGATATGCGCCTGTATCTAACTTGTGCTGCCATGACTGTACCGAAGAAGATGAAGGGGCTCTGTCGTACTGGTATATAATTATATATGCCTTATGGCATGTATGAAAGAAGAGGGGCGTTACAGAACAAGAAATTCGAGTTATTTACTGCTTAACAGTGTGTGGCCGAAACAAAAATCACATTTAAATACATATGTTCTCACCTTTTAAAATGGAAATAAAAACTATGAGGTAATTTGACTGAAAATGTTGGGAATTTGGATGCCCGTCCACGAAATTGAATGACTGAAATAACCCCTTCGACCGGTGTTGGCGAATTTGACTGAATATAGAGCACGTGTCAATTTGAAGAACCCTTTTATGAATTCGAAAGGCACATGTGCAGATTTCATTGTTCGAAATGTTAAATTGAATGTACAAGTTGCAATTTCGAAAGACAGAATGCGCCGTAACGAGGATTTTTGCTAAATTGAATGAACTTTCTATCAAACACACTGACAAACGTGCGAAATTGGCCGGGAAAACCTATAATATTGAGATAATTATTTGATATGTACTTGATAGGGAGAGATTAAAAATTCAACGTGATACAACATGATACTACCCTCCCCTCACTCGATGGCCTTGTTTTCTCCAATGCCATTTAACAATTTATAATAAGACAATATTCACAATATCAGAGACAAAACTGAAAAAATATGAGGCAGGTAAAATTTCAGTTAATTAAACAATATAACCAGGAATTGATCTCACCTGTTCAGTAAGTTTGCATTATGGTAGTACTGATTTCAGAAGCAAATTATGCTTCACAGAAAATGCGTATTAATTAAATTATGATTAATCTAGAATGCTTGGAAGTATACAGAAATAGAGAATAAGTTTCATTAGAATTGAGGGACGACTTATTAGGTCACCAATAAGATGCTTGGAAAAGTTTTGCAGTATCGAAGGTGGCGTAGCGTGGGTCAAAACATAGAGGGGCAACTGATGTATGGGGGGGGGGGGGGGGGGGGGGGGACTAATCTTACCCGTTGAATGGAATGGGAGAAAACAAGGCCCTCGCGTGAAGGGAGATTAGTATCATGTTGTATCCCGTTGAATTTTAAATCTCCCCCTCTCTCCCTCACTTCTTCTTTTTTTTTCGTCATTCGACTGGTGTGGGGAGTGTCCCATGGCCCTCATACCTATTTCCAGCAGCGACCAGAAAAAATGTTTTTAGACATGAAATTAGTGGTTAACAGTCTATAATTTTATGATCTGATTATGAATTTTTTTTCACCATCCCGGATAAGTTTCTCCCAGACCCTGAGCATTCGACCCCCAACCCATTCATGCCATTCAGAATCTTGGAATGTGCAGTGCGAGCGACACACATTGATAAATGGCGGTATTCGATGTCGCCATAAATTTTACACAAATGAATATAGATATTTGCTTATAAATAACAATAGTATTTTGTAATTCCATGAATATCAAAAATGGTAAATTTAAGTCAATGGAAATATAAAATTATTTATGATTCAATTGATAATTTGTAGACCGATTTGAGATTTTAATCGGATCATAAAAACGGCACCAAGACAAACATGTGGCGACAGCCTGGTCCCCATTAGTCACGTACAATAATTTACCGAAATAGGACAGGGTAATTAAGCGAAAATCGACTCTATAACAATAAGAATAATTTTTGACCTAATCAGACATAGGGAAGCCTCATCAGCATTAAAACTGTTCTACCACGAGGCCATGCAATTATTATCATCCCAGCATTGCCAGGTTCCTATTTAAAAAACCTGGATATGGAGAGACAAATGTGGGCAAAACACCAAGTATGTAGGCTAATCACCGAGTAAGGACCAAACCCAGGACCTCTCGCATGAAAGTTAAGAGCCTTTCCACATTGCATTTTGCTCACCGCTGGGTTTTCAACTTGCCACAGTGGATTGACGTCATAGAGAGTAGCATAGAGGTAGCGTTGCCGATAGAAATCTGGACGCTCTTCGCCAACTGCTTCTACCATATCATCCGCCCAGATTTTCTGAAGTTGACGAGGGTAATTCTTGTGTAGACCTTAAACTTGTGTGAAACTAGAATAATTTGCGCTATGCTTCGAGCTACAGCGGAGACTCAAATTTCGGTAATAGGAACGTTGCAAAAAAAGGACATGAAAAACTAGGTGTTTTTGGTAGGAGATGACACGCCTAGTGAGCAAAGTTAGATGAAATGATATTTCTTCAGTTACTTTCCAGGTTTTAATCTTTGTTTCGGTATGAAAACTTTATCATTTGACAATTTGATTTTTAAGTGACAGTAACGTTACAACTTGAAAAATCATGAAATAATGGGGTTTTAACATCCCCCTTTTTTTACTGATATTTCCCGTTCTTTAAACATCTGATATTATAATAATAATAATAATAATAATAATAACGTACATTTATATAGCGCAATAACTATACACAATATACTCTACTGCGCTTAACATAAAGGACCAATTGCTTGATAATCAAATTGTTCCATAGTAGTTCATTACACAAGTGATATACACCAAAAGGAAACTACCGAAAAGCTTCTACAAACAGGTGGGTTTTTAACTTAGTCTTAAAAGAGCACACTGAATGGGAATTCCTAATGTTAAAAGGAAGATTATTCCAAATCTTAGGTGCTGCGCAAGAAAAAGCTCGATCTCCCATTGTCACCTTAGTCCTGTAAGTTGGCATTTTTAGAAGCAATGTGTCATTTGTACTCCTGAGATTATATGAATGTGGATTTGATTTTAAAGTAAGTAATTCAGAAATGTAATTCGGAGATTGACCATTTAAGGCCTTAAACACAATCAAGAGAATTTTAAAAGCAATACGCTGCCTCACTGGCAACCAATGAAGTGTTTTTAAAAGAGGAGTAATGTGGCAAAATTTTGAGGAGTTACAAACTAGTCTAGCGCAGGCATTCTGTATACGTTGAAGCTTCATTGTATGTGACTCTGGTAAACCAAGCAGTAATCCATTGCAGTAGTCAATCTTACTAATAACATAAGCATGCACTAAAGTTTCTGCACTTTTCTGGTCTAGATATTTTCGAATGTGACGAAGATTGTAGAGCATATAGAAAGCTGCTTTACACACTTTGGATATATGTGTCTCCATGTTCAGAGTGGTATCAAACCAAACACCCAAATTTCTTACAGTATTGGATGAATTTACAACTGAATTACCGACTCTTATGCTAGTGACATCAAGTTTTGATATTTGTCGGGATGTTCCAATTATCATAAATTCTGTCTTACTTTCGTTTAGCTTAAGTTTATTTTGAAGCATCCATGAGCGTACATACTTAATACATGCCTCAAAAACTGATATTTTTTTCATGCATTTCGTGATTAGGATTGAAAGAAATGTATAACTGAGTGTCATCTGCGTAGCAATGACAAGAGACGATAGGAAAATTTTCTTGAATGTCTTTGATAAGTTTGCTAGTGTATAAAGTGAAAAGTAAAGGGCCCAGGCGTGAGCCTTGGGGTACACCATGGGATACCTTAAAAATATTTGAATCAACATCATCAATTCGTATTTTTTGCTGCCTATCAGTAAGATAAGATTCGATCCAATCAAGAACTGTTCCATCAATACCAAAAAAAGTACGTAATGTGTCTAATAAAACATCATGAACAATAGTATCAAATGCTGCACTTAAGTCAAGCAAGATCAACAATGTAACTTTCTGTCTGTCCATGGCCATTAAGAGATCATTCTTAATTTTAAGTAGAGCTGTTTCGGTGCTGTGAAATTGCCTGTATGCAGACTGCCAAGAAGGCAAAAGCAAATTGTGACCGAGATGTTGCTGGATCTGTTGTGTCGCAGCACCTTCAACTAATTTAGATATGTACTGTAGGTTATTAACTGGCCTCAAGTTGTTGGGACTAAGCTCAAGACCTTGCTTTTTCAACAGCGGTCGAACCAAGGCTACCTTCCAACTGGAAGGGAACTGACCATTACCAAGTGAAAGGTTGATCAATTTTGTAAGTGTAGGAAGTAATATGTCCGTACATTTAATAAGTAAATGGGTTGGCATTGGATCAAGAGGGCATGACTTTTTACTCAAATGCATGATGAGTTTCTCAACATCTTTATGAGTAAGAGGTAAGAATTCTGTCAACAAATTAGAAACAGAAACATGGGAGGACGAATGTACTGTCTCTATTCCAGATGTTACTGTATCAGTGCAACTATCAAGACTAGACTGAATATCACAATGTATCCTAAGTATTTTGTCTTGAAAAAATTTGCCTAAGTTATTGGCAAAATCACATTTGTCTATAGTAGGGGGTATCATTGGATCTTGCTTTGGCATATTCAACAAAGATTTCGTAACATTAAACAGTCGTTTTTGATCACGACTACTTTCATTAATCATCTCAGAATAATATGTACGGCGAGCCTTGTTCATAACAAATAGTGTTACATTGCGAGCAGTTTTATAAGTCTGATAATCTTGTTCAGATTTTGATTTTAGCCATCTTTTCTCTGCTTTTCTTCTCTTCTTTTTCTCTGCTCTTACTTGATCTGTAAACCATGGCACTTGCACTCGGGCAGGTACCTTCTTGGTCTGTATTGGTGCATGTTTATCTATGATTGACCTCAGAGTAACATCATATAACGAAACCAATTCATTAAGAGATGGATCTGAGGATTCTGAGCACAATATGCTTTCAGATATGTCTTTCCTAAATGATTCCAAGTCAACGGAACATATTCTACGGAATGACATTTGCTTATCATTTAAAGGTGGTTTGCTTGAATTAAGCAAACAATTCACAGGAAAATGATCAGATATCAATGAATCAGTACGCCATGGTTGGCCAATGATAACATTATCAGATTGACGTGAAATAATCAAATCCAGGGTATGACCATGTATGTGAGTACAGAATTGAACATGTTGGGCACAACACAGTGACTCAAGAAGATCATTGAAAGACCTAGATTCAGGATTATCACCATTGTCTACATGAATATTAAAGTCTCCAATGACCAATAAAGGAATACTAGATAATAGGTGTACCTGTAAAAACTCACAAAACTCATTTAAGAAAGCTTTAATTGATACACGATGTGAGTCAGAATATGGCGGTCTGTAGACGTTAATCAGCTTAAGTTGAAAACCTATAACCAATATATGATATTCAGCAAATTCAAATGACATCTTTTCACCAGCTACCACTTGACGTGCATCTATTGCTTCTTTAAAAAGAAGACCAGTTCCACCACCCCGACGATTAACACGTGGTTGATGGATAAAATTATAACCTGGAGGTGTGATTTCGTGAATGACTGCAGAATCATTGTCACATAGCCAAGTTTCTGTCATGGTATACATATCAGCCTTACTATCACAAATAAAATCATATATTGATGAAGATTTATTACGTACTGAACGGACATTCATTGAACATAATTTAAGTTGGTTTTGATTCGTCTGTGTCATATCACCTGTTTGACCATCCTTTTTGCCTTTCACATGTGTTACAGTTATAGGTGATGCACGGTGGCCTCTGATGTTGTTCTTTTTTCGGCCAGCTCGAGTTCCTCTCCTCGTTTTCCTCCAATGAATTCCACATGACTGGATAATATCGCAGATGTCCTGTGAAAGCTGTTTCTTTGAATATCTCCATTGCAAAAGTTCAGTTAGTGTGTATTTATTCCCTTGTTGAACATGCTGATCCGCGCGATACTTGTCTGGTGAAGGCAGAGTTTCTCCAGTTTGCTTGTCAGGCCCTGGATGAGGATGAATATCTCCAGCCTGCAATAGTTCAAGTTGAAAGGTGGCAGTAGAGCCAGGATTATATGGAATCCTCCTCTTTAAGAAGTGTTTTCTGGTGAAGGGTCCATGAATAGTAGGCTGCACAAAAGATTGTCTACTACAATGAACTTGCTCCAAGTTAATCACAGAGGCACAAAGGCAGAGTGCAACAAAAAATCTGAGATAAAGAGGTCCCATTGTGCTTGACTTGTAATCCGGGCATTCAGGGGTCATCACAGCAGGTGCTACACAATAGTTAGTGCTACCTACACAGTAATACATGGGAAAACATGGCTACTGTACTTACTAAGGTACCCCATCTCTATCAAGATTTTGGTACATCAAAATACGACATGAATTCAACAATTCATTTGTTACAACTTATCCAGCAGTTTCCAGGATATAATTACAAATGCGTGATACCAACAACATATAATAAAGTAACTTAATAACAATCAAACAAGAGCCCTTTTTGGAGAGCAGCAAAAGGCATGTGCAACATCCAAATGCGCTCATCCCCTGTATATTATAGTTACTACTACTACTACTATAATAAATAATAATGTATACATGGCTACATTCCATTAGGCCGACGGGTGACACCCCATGAAACCGACAATATGATCGCATGGGCCTTCTGAAAAGTTACATGGACTGTCGGTCTACTTGAGCTGTCTGTCTCTTGGGCCGGCGGTACTGTGATGTCCCCTTTCAGCCTTCAGGCCTTGTTTAATAAATACAACACGTATGATTTTATGCTGTAATATCACTTAGAAATCATATATCTGCCATCTTTGTTAGTATACTTAAGGGGTGAAGATTTCTTTTTTAAAGCATTTTTATCCTGATATGCCATTTTTAATGGCAAATTATTCATTTTATTTAAAAATTAGGTCATTAGTTTTTAGCATCAGTTCAATTTTTTTTTGTAAACAGGATATTTACGATATAAATGGCTCATTATACGTCTTTTACTGTAAATAATGAGCGATTTTGATCAAATTAACGATGTAAAAAGCAGTTTTCCAGAAAAAAACCTTAAGAAAAAAAAAAACGTTTAAAACAATAAAAACACGTTTTTTTAATCATAACCTGATTACCAGTGATTTCAGTTTCAGTACTGGGGCTTATATTAAAATAAGAACATATTGCCCTTTTACGCTTTACTGGCCACAATGGGTGATTTCACCCTCGGTGTTGGTGTTTGGTGTTAGTGTCTATTTTGCCGCGAAATCGTGATCTAACACCGACTATGAAATGAGAAAAAAATCAGTCGGTGTTAGGTGTTGACCTCTGGTTTTTTTTACGTAGTTCCGGTTGCCGGTAGTTCCGGTAGTTCCGGTTGCCAGTGTTTGTTAATAATCGTCTGCTGAACCGAACTCGGCCGCCGGTGTTTAATTTCATGTACAAATTCCCATACACTAACACTATACCCCTAGGGATTAAGAAATACCGATTTCACGGTCGGTGTTGGTGTTGACGTTTCTAGCTACGGGAAATTCTGCTGAATAGTCATGAGAAATAAAGACAGTAGGCGTCATTTGAAGTGTAATTTCATAGGTGTTAAGAGGTATTATGCTCATATAGGCCTGATATTAGATCTAGGCCAGCATTTGGTCTACCGTTCGATCTAGAGCACACGGAAAGGAACTACTTTTACTTTTTAATGGGGCTGAAGGAGGGAATAAAAATTCCTACCTAATTTTCTTTTTAAGATAGATCTAATAAAAATGACGTTAGATAATCCGTAGTTAAAGACCCAGAGAATCCACATCATTTACCAGGATGAGCTCTAAATCAACATTTACCATACAAAAGTCACGAAACTTCACGGCTAATCTGAGCCAATGCCTGAAATTTGGCTGTTTGCCCTGTACGCGCTACGCCGTCCGATCCGGCGTCTAGCTACATGTAGCTGCATTAGCTACCGCAGCATTTTCTGCTGCAAGTGAGAAACTCGAGAGAAATCATATCTTAACTTACTGTTCCTGTCAAGACTATCCATTTCTGTGAAGTTTCTTACCGCACTCCAGATCAAATAATTATTTCTTTTAGAATTGCCGGACTACTCGTGTAATTTAACGATATTCTAGACTAGTAATTAAATAGTTTTAAACACTTGTTTTCCTTCGTTAAAAATGGTGCTGACGCCATTGCCAGTGTTAAGCTGTCGATGCGCTTTGTTAGGAATTTTTGAGATCACGATGAATCTAATGGTAGCATTGCTGAAGTTATCTCCTTTGGTTTCACACACCACCACTTTCCCTACATCTTGTTCAGATATACCTCGTATCAACAGAGATCGCCCACCTTTTCGAGTCCATGAACGGTTCCTAATGTCTTCTTCATTCCCATCGGAATCGTCGAGATACCAATCGACATCTGATTCATCGTCGCATTCGACAATGAGGTCATTTCCTTCAAAAGTGGATTGGGTCTTTATTATATTTGGGTAAGTGCAAGACCGGTGTGTAAGAATATCAGGAAAATATGCATTGCAGGAAGCGTTATGAACGTTGTGGAAATTACCAAAGTGAAGAGTCTTCGTTCTGATACTTTGAGATGACCAAGGGGCATCAGGAGTATTATTAAGTCCAATTCCTTCAAAAGTTAATGTGAAATTGATTCCCGTGTATACTCCACATGACAATACCACAGTGACAACTCCATGTTCATCACTGCTCGGCAATGTGAAAGTACATTCGGGTAAAATACTACTTGGGTCAATCGATGTTACTCTATATTCTCGCAGAATAGGTCGATCATTTCCTAACGCACATCTAAATCTATGCTCTTCTCTTACTGGTGTTAGTGAAAGAATGGAAGTCTGGTTAATTTGAGTCGCTAAACCATTTAAAGTTTGAGAAAAAAATGTCGAAGCATCATTCTCAATATCATTGCACTGACTGTTCTGATTATACTGACAAGTGCTGATATTAAAGAAAAGACGGCCTGCAAAATTATACGACCAGATGACATAACCAGTGGAGTTGAATTCACATGTTAGATTCACTCGCTGTCCCAAAAGAGCTTTCTTCTCAATTATTCCGTCTTGTCCTGCAGCACACAACAAATATTGGAATAGGCATAACATGGAAAGGAATGAGATACCAGCCATGGTGATAGCCCGTGAAATACGCGCTTCATGTCTATAAGTCAGTACAGGAACATTAGTAGGCTACCGTCTCGGAGTATGGAAAAATGATCGACGTGTAGCTGGCTGATTTACCTCCACGTACGTTCGTTTACTGCACCACCAGTAGGCGCTTCGAGGGGGCGGACATTTGGAGTGATTGTATATGGCTTGGGCATGAGAGGCCGCTAATTATTTGCCGATTCTACGTAGTACGGTCAAATGGGGGCGCAAACGTTGTGTTTTGTATATTTACTTTCCAAAGCTAAAAGAAAATCGTTTAAAAATCCCAATTCAATAGTTGAAATTGGTTAGTCATGCTATAGTTCAAGATGTGTGTATTTCTGTCCCCAAACCTTTAGTTGGTAGATCCCCTTTATCAACATCGTTTCTTCCACTTCTACTGAGGATAACCGTGGCGTACTCGGTTGCCGTTGGGGTTTGTTCATCGTCAAGTGGTCTTTGAATAGTGGATAATTCATGTGACCTCTTGGATCTACACCCTAACCAGACTCCACACACTGTAGTGATAATTATCCATAGCGCAAGGAATAGTAAGGTTAATACTAATAAAATATTATCTAATTTGTTGGAGTCAAAAGTGGATTGGGTCTTTATTATAGTTGGGTAAGTGCAAGACCGGTGTGTAAGAATATCAGGAAAATATGCATTGCAGGAAGCGTTATGAACGTTGTGGAAATTACCAAAGTGAAGAGTCTTCGTTCTGATACTTTGAGATGACCAAGGGGCATCAGGAGTATTATTAAGTCCAATTCCTTCAAAAGTTAATGTGAAATTGATTCCCGTGTATACTCCACATGACAATACCAAGTGGAGGGCTTCAGTTCTGCTATGATTATTTCTGATACTTTGAGATGACAAAGCGGCATCAGAAATATTTATTCCAATTCCTTCAAAGGTCAAAATGGCATCGAGTCCATATGAGTATACTTCACACAAGAATGTTAGACTGACGACTCCATTTTCATCACTACTCGGGAATGTAACAGTACAATAAGGTACAATGTAATTTGGATCAATCGATGTCACCTTGTATCTTCGCAGAAGAACATTCCCTATCATACATTTAATATTGTGCTCTTCTCGATATGGTTTTAGTGAAAGGATAGAATTGTCGTTACTTTGAGTCGCTTGTGAACCATAATTACATTTTGTAAATCTTCTGGGATTTGAGTACGTGTGCACTGACCGTTCTGATTATTTTGGCAGTTGTAGACATCAGTGGATTCGTCAATATACCAAATAAGATCGTCAGAAGAGTTTAATGAACACGTAAGATTAACTCGCTGGCCTGCCGACCCTATTATTTCAATTATTCTGTCTTGTTCTGCAGCACACAACCAAGATTGGATCACAAAAAATAGTACTAATATTGAAAGAAATGTGATATTAGCCATGGTTTTCTAGAACTGAAATAATGGTTCACAATCTGTTAATTACAAGATCTAATTCGCATGAATTTCCCACCATGATCTTGGAGTACGTCTTTTCGCAGAATGATTTCCACACGAATATTAGAACAGTCGACCTTTAACTAATTCAGAATCTTGGAAATGTGGAGTGCAAGCGGCACACGCTGATTGTGGTAGGTCATCGCGTTTGCACATCATACGGCGCGAGATCCAATCACATGTGTGGGCGGTTCTGGAAAATTAATGAAAATTAAATGATTATTCGAACATACATTTTAAAGGAAAGGATATAATTTTGTTGATACAGTGTGGTAATTTATTCAGTAAAACATAAAGACTAATAAATATATATGAAGAACTAAATATTATTTTTCTTGACAATAATTTAAAGAATATCTCACATTTTCTACAATGCAATAGATAATCATTGTAAACCGCTTTTAATTGGATGCCAGCAAAATGGTGTCTTGTCCATCATGGCGCTGGTACTATATTTCATACATTTAAGTTTAACCTACACATAAGTCGTCCCTGATTTCATTTACCCTTAAACATACCAAATTGACATTCAGGCACCGACTTGATTTACATTTCCACATTGTAACTCGTCGCCGGTGTTATATACATGTATAACTCGGTCGGTGCTGAGGTGATACCCAAACAGTGAGCGCCAATTATACCGACTTTACGTCGACTCCGTTATCCTTCGACTCAAAATGGGTGTTAATACTCTCCACCCACAAGTTGGCCCTGAAGCCACGAGGAATGATTCTCAGATATACCGCTCTAATGAAGTGAGTGTGAATGGGAGGTGGTCTTGAGGAACGGTTCTTAGTTAGACCGCTCTAACGTGCAGCGTGTACGCGAAAGCGATCCTAAAGCGTACTTCAACCGGAAGAGGGTGGGCGTGTTTAGCCGTATGTCCGAGGACATTTTCGGATAGAGAACAAAAAAAAAATCATGAGAACAATGGTCCTCGGAAGCCGGACAATAGTCCTCGAACGTGGAACAATGAATTTGTGCCTTATTCCGTCGACTGTCCGAGGACGGAGGAACAGTAGAGGAACAATACTTGTCCTCGGAAGTAAAGCCATGTAAAGCTGCGTGCGTGTGTGTGTGTGTGTGTGTGTTTCGCGGGAAATCTCGTGTGATTTCCTTGATCTTCCTATAAGTGCAGGCCATTGCTGCTTGATAGAATGATGAAAAGAAAGAAACATAAGAAAAGATAGAAAGAGGAATGGATAGAATAATAAAAACAAAGAAAAACATAAGAAATTTAAAGAAAGAGAAGACGATAGAAAGAAAACATAAGGAAAGTTAGAAAGAGGAAATGATAGAATGATGAAAAGAAAGAAAAGATAGAAAGGGAAAATGATAAAATGAATTAAAACAAAGATAAAAACACAAAAGAAAACAAGGAAAGATAGAAAGAGAAAAAACGATAGAATGATAAAAACAAAGAAACGCAAAAGAAAACAATGAAAGTTTTGTTTTTCTCTTTACCTCTTCAGAGGGACTTTACAGGGTTGGAAAAAAGTTTGGAATATTTTTTTGGCGATGAGTATGTCTGATTTTAAATGCTAGTTTCTACTATATTGTGATGAATAATTCATCCAAATCGGATTAACTGTGTTGAATGAAGTCTACTGTTCCATCTTGTACCAAAGATTAAGTAATATTGTTAAACATGTTACAATGGCTGACCAATGAACCACATGTTGTCAGATTTGCTCTATTTGTGTTTGAACATCTTGTTATACATTTCTGTACTTCACGTGGAATTTTGAAAAAGCTACGTGCAGTTTGAAGTCATTTTGAGGACTTCGGTATAGCAATTAAACTGTATCTGATTATTTAACTTTTTCGTTAGACATTTGCAAAAACAGCAAATATACGCTTCCGAATTCCAAGTGGACCTCTGCACTGTGTGATAAGCCTGATTTTTAATGTTGTGCTTTTAAAGTTAAGAAGGGACACATATCTTTTATTTGAACCTCAAAGAAGAACTTTAAATGACGAGGGATATGTTTAAGACAAGAAATAATTCTTGGAATAAAAATATTCCAAACTTTTTTCCAACCCTGTATTATTCCATTTAACAATACACATGTACATATACGTACAATGCAAATGACACGAAATACATGAATTATATACAAGATCAACATAATTATTAAAAAGTATCATTATAACATGTCTATTGCTTTCTTAACTTCTTTGAGCTCCTTCAAGGGCAACCTAAAGACATATTTATTCAATGGTGCTTATTGAACACAGACATCTCACTTTTTGTCTCGTAAACTTCTTTTCAATTCATTGCTCTGAAGCGCCTTGAGCATTTAACTAAAATGGATAATGGCGCTTTAGAAATCGCATGTATTATTATTTATTATTAAGTATTTTATATTTTCTTTATATTTCAAATATGATTTCAATGACGAAGTAAAATGATTTATTAAACGTTTTGGATTGGTTTGCACCAATAACATTTTCATATCCACTTCAATTTCTATTTCAAAAAAAATGAAGTATATAATTCTTGAAATGATTTTCCAGAAAACTCTTACCTTTTTACAATGAAACAAAAAATGATTAATAGTTTCCTTTTCGTGACAAAGTTTACATTCGTTAGACGGTACAATTTTCCATACAAAGAGATTATCTTTAGAGGGCAATACCCTATGAATTAATTTGAAATTGTTTGATTTTATTGTCTCTTATCTTCTTAAATTTGAACTGTAATATATCTTTCCAAACAAATGTTTCTGACAGGCCTAGAAAATTTTGCCAAAAATCGAAAACAACTTTCTCTTCTTTCTTTTCTAGAATTTAGCAAGTTATAGTAATTTCTAGCTTTTGTACATTCAACGTTTATAACATCTAAAATTGTCTCAATGTAGTTTGATTCATTGAGATTTGAAGTTTTGTTTGAAATCATATTTTGTGACCAATATTTTGGAAATGCTCTTTTTAATTATGCCATCTTAAATAAAAACAACAGATTCTTAACATCAAAGTGCTTATTAAATGAAGAATTATCTCTCCATGTACCTTTATGTATCACATGTTTAACTTTGAAAATTCCTTCTTTTATCCACGACTGGAAATACAGTGGTTGTTTATCAAATACAGTATTACTATACTTTATAATCAATTTGATTTATTTCTACTTTTTACTTATATCATGGAATCATACACTAGGGTAAACTTCCTTTTACGACAGCCACCCAACATGAAAATAATGTATAGGGTTAGGGCTGGGGTGAGGGTTAGGGTTTAGGGTTATGGTTTAGTGTTTACGTAACCGCACATTTGGGTGGCTGTCGCATAAGGCATTATATTATCAACAACGACAGTGACATGAAAGGGAAAATGACCCTCATACCAGTGGCGTATCTAGGTATTCTGGCGCCCGTGACAAACTATCATATCTGCACCCCCCACCATGCCCAAACTCAGATTAATGAGCGTTTTAAATTTAGAAATGATGACACTACGTGAAAGTGAGTTTTGATGCACATAACCCGGGGTTATGATATAAGCGACGGAGCAACGCGACCGAGCGGCAGATCCCCCCACCAATTTCCACCCCTCAAATTGAAATTTCTTATGTATTCTACCTTACCCCCCCCCAAAAAAAAAAAAAAAAAATCCAAGGGAATACAGCGACCTACCAACAGATTTTTTTGTTGAAATTTTGAGTATTCCTATTTTGGGGGCGCAAAATAAATGAAATCCCTGAAGAAATACATTTCAGGATATTTAGTAAGGTAATTGCAAGGCAAATTTATAATTTCTTTAGAATGTTCTATAGGCGTACCTTGAAAGTGCTTTTTATGCACTTATATCCCATCTGGGGGCGCAAAATTTAACAAGCTTCTGCCTAATGCGGGGAGGGCGGGGCAAAGAAATTAGAGTCAATTGGAATTTGAACGTAATTATGCGAGGGAGCGAAGCGACCGAGTTTTAGAAAGTTTCAGCATTCTCGCCCTTTTCTTTCTCTCCTTTGCGTTTTTTCCGCCCCCCTTCAAGTGCCGCCCGGGGCACGTGCCCCCTCTGCCCCCCATAAATACGCCACTGCCTCATACCGTTGGAAACATGTTATTATATATATCGCCTCAAATATATTATTCATTCCCTTATGACAGACTAAACCGATCTGTAGACATCATTCGGGGAGGGGGAGGTGTAGGAGATCACGAATATCCGTTGCCACGGTGTAAAGAAGGAGATCCCCCCACCAAAATTTTCTTCGAAAATATTTGTACTATAATATGAATACGTATAGGTTACTACTCCCGTCTCCCCTCGCGCTGGGGGTGTATTGTATTGTATTGTATTTATTTGTCTTTCTGTAGTAATTCCTGCTTTTACAACGTTCTTGACATTGGTAATAGAAATACAAACATAGGGTAGGTGCAGGTAATATGGGGCTGCAGGTAATATGGGACCCTGAGCTGAGGTTCACAGTAAAAGCCACAGCAACCATACATATTTTGTCAATTTCACTGAGCTGGAAGCCTAAGCATTGCATTATTCTTGGCATAGGACTGGTCTGCAGGTTTACTTTTCTTCAGACGATCTATAAATTATATAATTTTAAGTCAACATATTCATTAAAGGTTCTTAAAATGTGAAATCATCTTACAGTTAATGACTTTTATACATTTTAAAGTAAATACCAGACATAATAGAGTCGTTTTAATGTGAACCTAATGTCTTTAATTAATGGTCCCATATTACCTGCTGTGCAGGTAATATGGGACTATTGGTGATGATGTCATAATTTGCATATAATGGACAGGGGGCTGGTGATAATTTTGTTTTCTTTACATTAAAAGTTAGACTAGTCGTTACTGATTCATGGGAACAAAGTATATTCTGTGTGTCTTTATTTGTCTTTATGCAAATTATGCAAATGAGCTTAAGGGTCCCATATTACCTGCACCTACCCTACTTCATTAATATTACAGAGGTATCATAATTCAAGAATATTCTTCAGAAAGACGAGGTAGCTTGTTCTATCAGGCTCCTCATAAAATAGCAAAAACTAGACAATAAGAACACAAACTTCATACATTGTGATATATGGTATAGATACGTGAGAAACATAATATGACAATATTTACAATGAAACATGGAATCTAATCTAGGAAGAACACAGAAAGAGAAAGACAGGACGAGACTAGACGAATACATGAACAAAACAAGAACAAGATAACAGACAAAAATCACAAGACTATTTAACAACACATGGGAGATAAATCGTTACGCTTTCACAATTGGAGTTGTACATATTCTAGCATATTGTAGGCACAGGGGAGCCATGGCCCCTCCTATTCAGCCACTAAAAAAAGAAGAAAAAAAAAAGTGAGAGCGAAAAAGCGGGGGAAGAGGGAAATTCCCCCCTTCCCTGCACCCATCCCTGCTACAGTGCAGTATTACGTCCAAATAACTAAAAAGCTGTCCGGACGTTGAAATACCTTTCCTCCCCCCCCAAAAAAAAGTGCTACGAGCCGTTATCTTTCTCTAAAATTTGCTATAAAACGTCAGAGCTTTCGCACTTGGCATGGGAGGGGGAAAACTCCCCCCTCCCTGCACCCACCCCTTGGGGAGCACGCTTTGCGTGCTCACCACCAATTTCGCACTCTTTGCATGCTCACAACCGCCCCCTAAAATGAAATCCTGGCTATGCGGTTGGATCCTTCACGTCTGCCCCCCCCTATTGAAAAATCCTGGCTACGCCTGTGGCTATACTATGGATATACTATTTTAATTATATCCATGCTCTATGTTCGAAATTCCCGCCCCGGTGTAAATGAGATCGTGTGTCATCCACAGGCCACAGGGCCGACGTACCATAACTAAAATCACTATTAAGTCATTCATAAAGTAATACAATCGTCATTTAGTCTTCATCAAAATGAAAATGTATTTTCTTCAGACCTCATGTAAGGTTTGGATAAGTAACACATATTAATATGCTGTAAATACTTCTTGGTAAAAAAATGACACTTTACCCGACTTTTCTTTTCATTCACTTTATTGTTGTGACAAATATACGGTACGGTGATTAATGATAAACACGGCTAGCGCCCGTGGATGTCCAGGGGCTGATTCTGCTAGTATGACATGAATGCCAGATCGACTTGTTACGAGAAAAAATTAGAAAACAAAAATTTATATATTTTCCGTTTGTATAGCAAATGTATTCAATTTCAAGACTTTGGAGATATGAATTTTATTGTTCTCCTTCTCTTATTACTTTCTGGCGATGTAGAATCAAACCCAGGCCCTAAATACAAGTTTCCGTGTAGAAACTGTGAAAAAACAGTAAAATCAAACCAGCACGGCCTTCTCTGCTTCAGTTGTAAAAAAATGGTATCACATTCACTGTCAAGGAGTAACTCTGGAAGTATATACTAGCCTATATATGAGCCCAGATGAAAATTGGTTTTGTTTAACCTGTTGTTTACCATCTTTTTGTGATTCTTTATTTGATGACTATAGCAAAGCTACAGAAAACCGTACGAAAGATACTCTTACGCCCGAAAATATTATTTACGGCTCTTTATTAGGATTTTGAAAAAAGATTTGAAGTAAGAGGTCTTCATTTTGTACATCTCAATGTAAGATCTATCCTGCACAAGATTTCGGAACTAAGAATTCTTTTTAAAAGAAAGAGTCTGGCAATCATTGCTTTCACACAAAAATGGTTAAATCATTCCGTGAACGATGAAGAAATTAATATAGAGGGATATAAAGTCGTACGCCATGACAGATCGTCAGGACCTGGAGGTGGTGTATGTTTATACATAAGAAATGACATCGCATTCATCATTAACGTTGATATGCAAACCGATGTTACTGAATCATTATGGATTAATGTGCTTTTACCAAGATCAAGACCAATCGTGGTGGGTGTTTTATACAGACCTCCAAAAATAATAAGTTTATTGAGCATTCGTCAAATTCTTTAGAAAATATGAGCAAAGATGAAGAAATCATTTTAGAGGATATGAATATATGTCTCCTTCACAATTCTCCTTTCTCCAAAAAATATATCGACTTATTAAATCTTAATGGTTTAAGTCAACTCATTGATGAACCAACGCGAATCACATCGACTTGCTCATCTCTGCTAGATCACGTAATCTGTAGTATACTATAAGGAAAATAAAATCAGCCAGCATGGTGTAATTGACCTTGGTATAAGTGACCATTTCTTAACTTTTTGCACACGAAAAAGTACTAAATTTGCAATTGGTCAGCACAGAACAACTACTTTAAGATCGTTGGAAAGTTATAACGAAGAAACTTTCAATTCCCAGCTATCTCTCGTCGACTGGTCATCGATAACTAATTGTTTAGATGTAAATGAAGCATGGTCAAAATTTCAAAACGTATTTATTTCAACTTTAAACATGCTTGATCCACGGAAACAGGTTGGGATAAAGCAAAGAACAGAAATTTGGATGAACAAAGAAATTTTGTCCCTTATTAGAGAGAGAAACGCAGCTTACAAGAAAATGAAGACAAATATGAAAGACGAAACGCTGTCTAAATCATATCGAGCGTTACGAAATTTAGTTCAAAGGAAAGTAATAAAGGCCCAGCTCGAGCATTTGCAAAACCAGGTAGAAGAAAACAAACAAGATTCAAGGAGACTCTGGCAGAATTTGAAAAACTTAGGATTAAAAAATAAGAAAAGTAAAGTTCAAGAGACTGTCATAAGT
This sequence comes from Heliocidaris erythrogramma, assembly GCA_025617745.1. Taxonomy (NCBI): domain Eukaryota; kingdom Metazoa; phylum Echinodermata; class Echinoidea; order Camarodonta; family Echinometridae; genus Heliocidaris; species Heliocidaris erythrogramma. Next base: position 40,734,567 of record CM046867.1, read on the forward strand.
ATCGATGGAAAATTGTGTCATGATAAAATGGCGATAGCCTATGAATTCAATTCTTATTTCACAAATGTTGCTGCCAATTTAGTTAACAAACTACCTCCATTGAATAACCTGTTCAGTGTAGATAATAATAACAGTGTTCGTGAGTTTTACGAAGAAAAAGGTGTAACTGAAGATAGCTTTGAGCTATTACCAGTTAGTGAGCAATTTGTGTATAATGAGTTACGTAAATTAAACGTATCCAAAGGTACGGGTCTATAGATCTGATTCCTGCTAAATTTTTGAAAGATGGCGCAAAAACTTTATTTATTACCTCTTTGTTTTATAATCAATCTATCTATTATGACGAGTACTTTTCCTGACGATATATGAAAATAGCAAAAGTGACTCCGCTGTATAAAAAGAAAGACAAAACAGATGTTGGAAATTATAGACCAATTAGTGTATTAAGTGTAGTTTCGAAAATTATGGAAAAATCGGTTCTTGTTCAAATTGAAAGCTACTACAAAGAAAAAAATCTAATATATGATTTTTAGTCTGGCTTTTGTCACGACTATTCGACTGAAACAAGCCTAATTCATTTAACAGATTATGTGAGGACCGAAACCTCACATGGGCACTTTGTTGGTATGGTGCTTCTTGACCTACAAAAGGCTTTCGATACTGTTAATCACGAGGTATTATTGAAAAAAAACTACAAGTAATGGGATTCAGTACGGCGAATTTAGCATGGTTCAAATCGTATTTATCAAACCGACACCAGCTGGTTGCAATCCATGATGTTTATTCAAAATTACTTCCAATAACTTGTGGAGTTCCACAAGGGAGCATTTTAAGCCCAATACTCTTTACGATTTATATAAATGATATGTGTATTTGTGTAAAAGATTGTAAGCTATTATTATATGCCGATGACAGTGTATTACTTTATTCAAATTCTAATCCAAAATCTGTTGAGGAAAAACTCAGTGAAGAGCTGTCAATATCTGTAGATTGGATGACAGACAACAAGCTCTCTTTACACTTGGGTAAAACAGAAAGCATTTTGTTTTGTAGCAAAGGTAATGCTAAAAAATCTGATGGTTTCAAAGTAGCATACAAAGATCAAATAATTCAGAGTAAAGAATCTGTAAAATAATTAGGCGTCCACTTAAGAAGCCAGGTTTCATTTTCATCCTTAGTAGATTCTATAGTAAAAAAAGCTAACTCCCGTTTGAAATTTTTGTATAGATACCAAAATTGCATGAATTCACATGCAAGACGTATACTATGCTTTGCTCTCATTCAGTGCTTATTAGACTATGCTAACGCCGCGTGGTATACTAATTTAGGCAAGTCGGAAGAAAAGAAATTAAATATAATTCAAAATAAAATGGTTAGATTTATTCTTTGTTTAGGCCCAAGAACGCACGTTGGTAATGAGTTATCTGCTGTTGGTCTACTTGATGTCAGTCAAAGATCAAAACAGCTCATACTACATCACGCGCACAAAATATATCACTCGAGGGCGAATCATTATATTGGCCACAATTTTAATCTTGTTATTGATTTACATTATTACGAAACAAGAAATAGTCTATATAACTTTACATTGCCCGAACGAGTAGGCAGTATTTGGCAACTGCTTCTATTATAATGCAATCAAACACTGGAATTCCCTCCCTAATCACATTAAAGCAATAGGAAACTTCGCACATTTTAAGAGAGTTCTAAAAGATTTCCTATCACTTGAGTCTAAGAGAATAGAAACAAGTGACATGATTTACACATTTGGCTAAGATTTTCAGATCAATATTCTTTTCTCTCTTCTCTATACCTTGTTCTTATTCATATGTATTGTTTTATTGGGTTTATTTATTTTTTTCTTCTTCATTCAGTTTTGTTGCTGTTAAACTTTTCTGTAAATATGTTTCATCTGTATATAAGAACTAATGCTATACATTTCCATAATATCTTATAATGCTCTGTTTAGGACCCCATTGTAAATAAAGCTCTAGAGCTTTCATGGGTCATCCTGTCAAGCTTTCATGATTTTTTTAATTTTATGTATGTGTATATTTGAACTTGACAAATGAAAAAAAAATCAAATCAAAATCCAAAAAAATATATTTGTGAACAGGCGTGCATATTGTGGTGCGGTCGTACGGCTCGGAGACGCTCACATGGCGTCACAAACTGTTGTATATGTTGTATGGCAGCTGACTTTATTTTTAGTCAAAAGCATGTATAGTCCCAGGGAGTTATGCGGGGTCTATTCGACTAATTGAGTCATTATTATACCCTTTTAGAGCCTTAAATTTCATTTAAGTCATAATTTTCATAATTTGAAATAAGTACTATGGGAATTAAAGTCATTCCAAAATCCCTGTTTTAGCGAGTAAACCATGCAGTGGCAACTGGAAGGTGGAAAGCATGCAAATTCCTTGGGATTTATGCGGGGTCTATTCGACTAATTGAGCCATGATTATACCTTTTTAGATCTTAATTTAAATATTTTTCAGAATTTGAAATTAGTACTATGGGAATTACAGTCTTTCCAAAATTCCGGGCCTATTCCACTTTTTTTAGTCTCTATTAAGCTTTTTCAGTCTCAAATTACATTTAATGCACGTTAATTTTTCATTATATCAATTGAATTAATGGGGAATTATATAAAGTCATTCCAAAATCCCTGTTTTTGCTTGTTAACTAATGGCAGATGGAAGGGCAAAAACAAGCTAAGCCCCTGGGATTTATAGTGGCATTTATTAAAAAATAAAGGTACAAGAAATGTTTTTTGAACTATCCACCCTTACTCTCGTGCAAAATTAGACTTGAAAGTGATAGAGAAAAATATGAAATATCAAGAAATATTGAGACATCTTTTTACGTGTTATAGCGACGTATCTTTCCGACGTATCTTTCCGAGGTTTTTTAACACAGCAATTTACGCTTGCCGAATGTACTACGGAAAAAATTGGGTTATTTGTCTTGACACTATTAAAAGTCTTTGCCCATACGCACTATTCGACTACCTATAAATCGGCTCCGAATTTTTTATCTGTCTGTTGGCGTCGAGGAGTGACTGAATTATATACCCATCATGATTTTCAAGGACCAGCCGGAATGTAAACAGGGTTGCTACAAACCCATTATGTAGATGATTAATGATTAGCCTATACTGTTTGTGATCACTATCCATCATAATTGTGATGTTATTGTCTTAATTCATCGATCTCCAACTCTTTTCAGTTTTATATCTCTTTCTCTTCACTTGTACCCTCAACGACCCACTTCTACCTCTCTTTATTTATCTCACTCTCCCCTACATTACATTCACACCGTCTAATATCATAGAAAGTTATGCAATAAAGACACATGAATAATCCTGCATAAAATCTACCTGTTCTGTTTATTTCTAATGATATACATGTCTCTTATGTCATGTAAGTTTTTTTTCAAAATAGATCTAAATAAATTAAATATACACAAATAGCAACATTTTAGCGATAGAAACAATTTATCCGTCATTTAGGTGGTGGTGTCGTGGGCGGTAGATGTCATAAACCAACATTAGCAAGTCAGATGCAGCAAGTCATAAATTATATGTCATTCTATCTGATCGTAATGAAAAAAAGACATAGAACAATGCATTCATTTATCATTGCAGTGATACTGAAAGCTTAATTAATAGTTTGTGGTTATGATATACTCTTTTACTCGCTTCAGCAGAATCGAGGGACGACTTATTAAGTCAACAACAACAAGGTGCTTGGAAAAGGTCTGTAATATCAAAAGAACCTGGTCATATAAAATATAAAAAAAAAAAAATTAAAATAAAAAGTCTTTAATTCAACGACTGCTCTACACGTTGGCGTAGCGTCCCTCAAGGCATAGAGGGGGGCGGGGGCATTATTCTTACCCATTAAATGAAATACGAGGAAACAATTCCATTGATTGAGGGGAGGGTGTGGAGGGTGTATGATGGGTAATATTATGTTGTTTCACGTTTAATTTTCACTCTCTCTCTCTCTCTCTTCCCCCTCCTTTTTTCGTCATTCGAGTGGTGTTGGGGAGTGCCCCCATGCTCCTCATACCTATTCTAGAACCAACCAGACCCCTCACTCTTTGGGTGACCAAAGAGACGATTCACGACCATACAACGACAGCAAGGCGAACGTGTGGCGACAAGCTAGTCATCTTCCAGAATTACCGAAATAGGACAGGGTGAATAAACGATCTTTAAGGCGACTTAATGGTGTGATAGACATGATATTTAGTACATGAAAAATGAGAAATCCCTCTGTATCAACATCGCTTCCTCCACTCATACTTAGGATAACCGTGGCGTACTCCGGTGCCGTTGGGGTTTGTTCATCGTCTGATGTTCTAATAATGGTAGATAATTCCTAAAACCTCTTGGATTTACACCTAACCACACTCCACACACTGAAGTGGTAATTAACCACAGCGCGATAAATAGTAGTGTTGGAACGAAAAAAACATTATGGGCACTTGAAACGGGTTCTAAATCATCAGAATTTGAATTTTTGGTGTCTCCAAAAATTTTCGAGATAACGATGAATCCAATGGTACCATTGCTGAAGTTTTGCCCTTTGGTTTGACACACCACCACTTTCCCGACATCTTTTGAAGATATACGCCGTATCAACAGAGATCGCCCTCCTTCTCGATACCATGAACGATTCTCTATATCTTCTTCTCTTCCATCCCAATCAAAGAGATACCAATCGGCTTCTGATTCATGGTCGTCACATTCAACAATGACATCATCTCCTTCAACATTGTATTTGGCCTTTATTATATTTGGGTAAGTGCAGCGTCGCTTGCCCGGCAAGGCTAAATTTTCAATAATTCTGTCTTGTTCTGCAGTACACAACCAAAATTGAAACACAATAAAAAGTACTGATATCGAAATGAATGCGATATTAGCCATGGTTTTCTATATATGAAATAACGATTCACAGTCTGTAATTTAAAGATCTGATTATGGGAATTTCTCACCATCCCGGATAATTTTTTTTTTCCCCGAGCAGTCGACCTCGAACCCATTCGGAATATTTGAACGTGCAGTGCGAGCTCACACATTGATATACACTGTACTGAAATATGGCGGTTTTTGATGTCGTCGATTCACAAGTCAGAATGTAGGCGTGCGAGGGCGTGCGCGTGTGTGCTTGAATATTGCGGTTCATTGTAAAATTAAATCATAGAAGCTTTCAAACATGTCAAATATTGAGAAGTCAGCGAAAAGCCTTTATATTTCTACTTAGTTGAACTGACTTAAGGCATTGAAATATATATTACTTATTTGTCCTATTGCATCGTCTAAGGTGATTGAAGTTTAAAAGATATGAACTTGTTATACCAAAAAGATGTATTCATTTATTTTTAATAGTAAATTCATAAAAATATCGGCCTGTGGGCGAAATTGCAGATTTTAAAAAATGTATTTATTTATCACTTATCATTATTACTATTTCAAAACCAAGTATATCATAGAATAATCGACTAAGATAATTGATGAACTGTAGACTCGCCGCATTTACATTTTAATCGCATGTCAGAAAAATAGCATCTTGTCCATCAAGATGGGCGCTCATCTGATTTCATACCTTGTAGATTCTGGTTCATCTCTAGCTTTATCATGTTTATTCTAGTTTTATTCAAATCAATGTAAATAGGGCTACTATGATTAGCCTACTGTTTGAAATCATCACTTATCCATCAATCCAATTTGGTTTTAGGCCGAATCACTTATGTGAAACGGCCCTCATTTGTATAATCGACGAATGGTCTCGCAACGTTGACGATAAGAACATGAATGGACTGATCTTTCACGTTCCGCGTCGTGCCTTCGATACTGTTACCCATCAACTGCTTTTACATAAATTATGCAGGTATGGTTGTAGTGCGAGCAGTGTTGATTGGTTTGCCTCTTACCTTTCTCATCGTAAAAAGTATGTCTCAGTCGAAAACAACAAGTCCACAATTAAAGATATAAATATGGGTCTTCCTCAAGGGTCAATCCTAGGCCCACTCTTGTTCCTAATGGATCTTTATTTATGTATGCTGACGACACAACGATTTCTGTTTCGGGTTCTACCAAACTCGAAATAGAGACCCAGCTTAATGATGTACTGAAGCATACATACCAATGGTTAATACGTAATAAATTAATTATCAGTATTGATAAGACTAAGGTAATGCTACTTGGCTCACGACAAAGAATTATTGCAGGACAAAGATTTGCATGTTATCGTAAACGACAAACCCATACCATGTGTAAATGAGTATAAATGTCTAGGGGTTATTATTGACTCATTTCTAGACTTCAGAAGTTATAAATGCAAAGTAGCGAATGAAGTCAAACAAAAGTTAGGTATCTTGAGGAGATCTAGAAATGTTTTCTCCACATGCACGGCAACTATCCCAGATATCAGATGATCTTTGAAGGTTTGCATGGTGGTGTAGATAACGTGGATAAGGTTTACGGTTCACCATGTGTTAGTCCTGATAAGGACTGTTGGGGTATAGAAATGAGGGTAGAGAATGATGAAAGAAGGGGAGAAAAGGAGAAGTTGATAGTCGAGAAAGAAACTACTCTTCATCGCCAAGATTTCTCACCGGATTTATTCTCCAACGCCGAAACTCGTCACTTCATCCACTCTTCCTCTTCCAGCCACCTTTCTCATCTGGTTTACAGTCCTTCTAAGGACTTCACTCTCACGAAAGATAACTTCTTATTCCTCGTTTCTTTCTCGACTATCAACTTCTCCTTTTCTCCCCTTCTCTCATCATTCTCTAACCTCATTTCTATACCCCAACAGTCCTTATCAGGACTAACACATGGTGAACCGTAAACCTTATCCACGTTAACCGTAAATCTTATCCACGTTATCCCAGATATATTGGGGATATGTCATGCCTCACATGCTGTATTGTTGTAACGTATGGACAGGGAGAAGTGATTCTTAACCGCCTCCATAAGAGGGCGGCATATTTAATATCAAAATTAACATGGGAGACCCCGTCTAATGCCGTATTCAATTATCTTGGCCTACTTTGGACACACTCTTTTGCTGTACAATGTTCAAACTCGTTCATAATCTTGTTCCACCCATCCTCTCTAATAGAATAGTTGCTCTTGATTCGGTATTAATGAGAAATTCCCGAGGCTCGAATAAGATGATTCTTAGACTCCCAAAATGTCGCACTATTTTTTATCAGAATTCTTTTCTGTACTCTGGAGCTGTAAGATGGAACAACCTTCCTGATAGTACGAGACTTGAAAGTAGACTCTGCTCGTTCAAATCTCTTTTCGAGTCACATTACGTTAGGATTCTGATAATCCATGCTAAATCTCTTCACTCTTTGAATTGACAATTCTATGTAGTACGGGATACAAATACATGTACATGTATAAACACGATCAATTCCATTATCGAGTACACTTCATGCTGTTTGATGTTTTTTTTGCCGTTGTAACAGATTCTATAATGTTTATTTTAGTTTATGCATGAGATAATTTTAGTATATGTAATTGATTCTCTATATTATAATTGATATTTATATTATCTCGCATTTCATGGGTCTGTCTATTGCTACAGATTTACTTTCTGTCCCACCCTCTGTCTCTCTCTGTCTCCCTTTCTCCCTCTCTCTTTATTGTTCTCTGCCCTTGTCACTAAGCCTATTTCTCACGTTTTTTCCTCCTTCTGGTCAGTCCTTCCCTTCCTCTTATTATACTCTCGCTCCCCATCTCTTTCTTCTCTCCCTCTCTTTATCTTCCTCTCTCTATCCCTAAATCACATGCTTTCTTAATTCCTCTTTTCCAATCAATATACTTAAAAGTGAATAAATTTATAATATTATTACGCAAACGATATGTCATTGTGTTCATGAAGTATGTATATGTTTATTTTTGCATTACGCAGAGCCCTGTGGAAGACCAGTGCCGTTTTTATAATTTTAATATATCTTCTGTTTCATTTTAATGTATACGAATTCTGTACTTTTATATAATCATTGTAACTGAATAGGCTACTCTGGATAAAGAAATGATATAAATAAATAATAAATAAATAAATAATCATCACTACGATGTTCTTGCCTTTATTCAGCCTTTTCTTTCTTTCGCATACATGTACTCCTTAGATCTTCAAATCCTTTTAATTTCATTTATCTTTCTCTTCACTTGTACCCTTAGTTCTTTGAACCACTACTTCCGCTCCTTCTCTCTCTCTCTCTCTCTCGCTCTCCCTCTTTCTCTCTGCCGCTTTAGTCCACTCCTTTACTAAATTATACTTAAATTATATGTAGTAAAGACACACGTATAATTATACACAAAATCGACATCTGTTTTATTTTTTTCGAATATGTTTTAACAAAATGATATACATGTCTCCCATGTCTTTTCAAAATAGATCTAAACAAATTGAACAGACAATACAGGTAGCAACATTTTGATTTCCATTCTAAATGAATTATCAATCTATCATTAATACAATGCAGGGTATTGAATTTCCTTGGATCAGTGAAAATACTTTGAAAGTGATTCTTTTTTGAAGGATTCTGTGGTGAGAGCTGTGCGGATAAAGCGAAGAAGTTATAATATCTTTATTATCCTGCTTATAAGCAATTTCCTTATTCAGTCACATGTAAGCATCCCTATTAAATAAAGTGCATGTATACGTGGGCCTATATACTCATTACCCACGTCATGGAAACAGAAATACATCTTAGAATTGTTGTATTGTTATACTTAGAATTAAATTAAAAGTGGACATTGGTTTAAATATGCATCAGCGTATCCAGGAACTTGAAAAGATTCACGAGCAATGTGCGTGTGTGTTTTCCTTTGCCATTGTGTTTTTCCAGGTTTCTCAGTTACTATTGTCTTCCATTACTTTACCTTTGCTGTTGGCATACGGAAATGATTTCGGAAACATTTGCCATGGAAGACATAAAAATTCAGAGTAACTCAACTAGTAAATTCTGTTCAGAACGCACATAAGCTTTTTAGAAATCAAACAAACTAAACAAATTGAACAGACAATACAGGTAGCAACATTTTGATTTCCATTCTAAATGAATTATCAATCTATCATTAATACAATGCAGGGTATTGAATTTCCTTGGATCAGTGAAAATACTTTGAAAGTGATTCTTTTTTGAAGGATTCTGTGGTGAGAGCTGTGCGGATAAAGCGAGGAAGTTATAATATCTTTATTATCCTGCTTATAAGCAATTTCCTTATTCAGTCACAAGTAAGCATCCCTATTAAATAAAGTGGATGTATACGTGGGCCTATATACTCATTACCCACGTCATGGAAACAGAAATACATCTTAGAATTGTTGTATTGTTATACTTAGAATTAAATTAAAAGTGGACATTGGTTTAAATATATATCAGCGTATCCAGGAACTTGAAAAGATGCACGAGCATGTACGTGTGTTTTCCTTTACCATTGTGTTTTTCCAGGTTTCTCAGTTACTATTGTCTTCCATTGCTTTACCTTTGCTGTTTGCGATGGAAGACATAAAAATTCAGAGCAATTAGACAAGTAAAGTTTGTTCAGAACGCACATAAGCTTTTTAGAAATCTATGCATCTGTTCACTAACTGAGGTGTGCATCCGAAGTTGGTTAAGAAACTTTCAGAGGTGTAATCTAAATGTCTGTCCCATTTAAAATAAAATGAATGCGACTGCGTCTCTTATATCATACCAAGATCTAAAAAATGCAGATATTTGACCAATTTGGATGGAGTTCTTTATTCCACAGCGGGTAAGTCAACAAATCATCTGCCTCCCAACAAAGACTGTGGAAAAATATTTATCATCTTAAATAGTTTTGTTAAAAACGACGGAATTAAATAATTAACATCGTTACATGCACATATACCTAAACCGTTCTTCGAATCTATGTAAGCCTGAGTGACATATTAAAAACTCGACATCTGGAATTTTAAGACCCCCTTCTCCAAATGTGCCAACTAATTTTCTACTTATTTTTTAGCTTATTCTTCAAAATAAGCTAAAGAACTTAACTTTTACGGCAAATTATTTCGTATTTGAGCAGAGAGAATTATTTCTAAATCCTTTTGCCCCCAAATAAGGGCATTTATGTCTGCCAGTGTTTACCCATTATTGATAAGAGTGTGTACAGAATGCACACAACGCTTCATACAAGATCAGTAGATCCGGGCTAACTCGGTGCTAGGGTAAATCGGACTCAGCAGAAAACCATGACCGAATTAGCCAAGACAGCTATAGCGATAACGACTATTTTTGCGTTGATTTATTTGTAATTACAACACAAATGTTCAAAAGTATATGATATAAGAAAATAGAAAATATATAGAAAATAGTCAACAAATCTCAATGTATGCAATTTTCTTGAATTTACAATATGGCAAATTATTTCTATATATATTTCCTGAATCCTCAACTATACGCATGCAATTCCGGGCTGCTATCGTCTTAAGCATTTGCTTATGATAGTTTTGCCCTCTGCATTTTGTAAATAATTGTACCTACATCATCAAATGTTTTATATAGAATTATATCCATACTCACTGTATTATTGGTACGTGTATATAATATTATTATCACTGAAAGATGGTTTGCATTCATGATGTAACACTCAATTATTTCTATGTAAGTTTATCGCCTCATCCATTATATATGTTACGTTTGAAAGCAACTGTTGTTTACATTGATTATGAAATAAATGCAGAAAAGCATCTGCAAACAAACAAACAAACGGGAGTCAACGTTAAAATGTGCCACAGGTAAAATTCTAAAAAACATGAAATACACATGTCCGGTTCAAGTTTTGAAAGGGTATTTGTTGCGCCATGCCAAGTCTGGTATCTTGCCGAGTTAGCCCGACACCAATCAAAACCGTAACACTTTTGTTGGAAGCATCCGTTTCTTTCAGCTGCGTGTCAGCATATACAACAACAATAACGACAACAAAAGCGACAACTGAAAACAAAAACAAAACAAAGCGAGACTCTAACTTCTACGAAGTGTCTTAAGTAATGCTTTTTATTGCTTCATAATCGTTTTGACAGTTCTTTCGACTCATATCCATAATTATAATGTATCCTCGACTCCTCTCCAAGCATTCCTCCTGAAGCTCTCTCATCTGCTGGACCTCCTGACGAACCAACTTGGGTAGTTCTTACAGCAAGTTCCTTGTTTTCATAAGTAAGGCTTTTCATAGCCACGTAATCAGTGCCAGTATGATTGCCATCCATGTCCATGTAGTGAGCGCCTCCTAACACCGTTGGACTCCCTCTTCCCAATGAATCTAAGTCGGTAAATCCCTCTGTGTCAAGATCGTTTCTTCCACTCGTACTAAGGACAACCGTGGCGTATACGGAGCTGTTTGGGTTTGTTTATCTTCCGATGTTCTAGGAATGGCGGATAATTTCTGAGACTTGTTGGATCTACACCCTAACCAGATTCCACACACTGCAGTGGTAATTATCCACAACTCAATGAATAGTAATGTTAAAACTAAAAAAGGACTTTGAGCACTCGGAGCGGGTTCTGGATCTTCAGGATTTGATCTGTTGTTGTCTCCAGAAATTTAGGAGATTACAGTGAATCTGAGGGTACCATTGCTGAAGTTATCTCCTTTGGTTTGACACACCACCACTTTCCCGACATCTTTATCAGATACATCCCGTATCAACAGAGATCGGCCTCCTTCTTTAGTCCATGAACGATTCTTAATATCTACCTCTATTCCATCTGAATCGAACATATGCCAATTGACATCTGATTCATCGTCGCATTCAACAATTATAGCATTTCCTTCAACAGAGTATTGGGTTTTATTTATTTATTTATTATGGTATATGATGATTGACCAGCAGCACAGGGGCTGAAGGGGTCAATTTACAATCAGATATATATGTGCATATATACAATAGAATCACATCAAATATATGAAAAGATACATAATTGGAAGCAAAACAAAAATACTAAGATTTACGCTACACAAATAATAAGATAACAAGTGTGAAAAGTGAGAGAAAGAAAGAAAAAGTAAAGAATAGGAAAGAAAAGGGAAGAGAAAGAAGGAAGGAGATAGATAGAGAGGAGAAGATTTGGGAGCAATACACAAATATAACCAAGTTAGAAAGCCATAACCATGTAAAATGAGTCATTACATCTAGGTATGGAATCTGAGAAGTGAAAATGTTTGGGATGCAAAGCGTGGGGGGGGGGGGGGAGTTTATTTCAAGATTCTGGCAAGGTGAGGGATGGTGGATTTTCGATATCGCTCTGTATTGCATTTAATTGTAGGGAAGCCAGTCATGTTACGAAGCTGTCTTAAATTTGAATTACATCTAGGGACGGGAAGAAGGTGTTTGTGGTGATCAGAGTTTTTGATTTTTTGTCCAAAGCTTAGCAAAAGGGAATCTCTTCTATCAGATAGAGTAGTGAGTTTAGTTATGGCAAGGGCATTGGCATAAGTCACGTTATAGCCTACAATTATTTTGAGGGCCCGCTTTTGAACAAATTCCAATTTATTATTCTCATTTAGGGTAATTGAGGTGTGCCAAACAGGGGAACAATATTCGAGTATGGGTCTTATGTACGTAGTGTAGACAGTTACCATATCCACCAGGCTTGCCTTAGATTTCCTAAGGATACATAGTGTGTACAATCTTCTGGATGCTTTTGACACAATATCTGAGATATGTAAGTTCCATTTTAGATCATTCTGAATTGTGATTCCGAGTAGTTTGAGATTTTGAACGACATTGAGTTGAGTTAAGCTGGAAGTCAGTCCTGGGGTTTAAGTTCCTTAAAAATGATATGGTCATGAGGTTACATTTGGATGGTTTGGGGAGCACATCATTATCATTACACCATACTGAAAGACGATCTAATACAGATTGCAATGTAGGTTCAGCATTACGCTTCACAATTTCTCCAAGTGTTAAATCATCAACGTATTTCCATCGATTCTCGCAATCATTCACAGCATCATTAACCAGAATCAGAAACAAAACCGGACCCAACTTGGTACCCTGTGGTACTCCACAGGATACCTCTAGTAGGTGAGAGTTTCATTATATTTGGGTAAATGCAAGACCGGTGTGCAATAATATCTGGAAAATATGCATTGCATGAAGCATTATAAACGTTGCTGAAATCGTCAAAGTGAAGAATGTAGTTAGCTTTGCTACCTTGAGATGACCAGGGGGTATCAGGGATAGTTTGTCCAGTTCCTTTAATGGTTAAAGTAGCATCCAGTCCATCTGAATATACTTCACATGATAATGTCACACTGCTGACTCCATTTTCATCCCTACTCGGCAATTTAACAGTACAGTTAGGTTCAATATCACTGGGGTAAATCGATATTAATTTGTATGTTCGCAGAATAACATTCCCTAGTTTACACTGAAACTTTAGCTTATATTCAGCTGCTGTTAGTGAAAGAATAGAAGTCTCGTTATGTCGAGTCGCTTGAAGCTTGTAAGAGGAAGATAAATCTGGATTAGGTGGATTGCACTCATCGTCTGGATAATACGGGCAGGTAGTTATCCATGCATCGATATTGGATCCAACATACCACCATTCAACGTCATCAGTAGAGTTTAAGTGACATGTTAGATTCACTCGCTGGCCCCAAAAGACCTTCTTCTCAATAATGCTGTCTTGTTCTGCAGCACACAAGCAAGATTGGAACCCCCAGAGAAGACCTAATATCGAAAGGAATGAGACATTAGCCATGGTTTTCTATATCTGAAAGAATGGTTCACAGTCTGTAGCGTTGGGATCTGATTATTGGAATTTCTCACGTACAACCCCGGATACGTTTCTATCCGACTAGTCGTCCTCCAACCCATTTAGAATCTGGGAATGTCCAGTGGGAGCGACACACATTGATATAATTATGACAGTATTCGATGTCGTCGATTCACATGTGTAGGCGTGTGTGAGCGCGAACGCGTTTGTTACTTGAATTTTGCGGGTTCAAGAAAATTAGTAAGGAGTTATTACAATTCAACTATTTAACTAATAAGCCGTTGAAAAATAAAACCATAGAAGCTTTCAGTTGAGAAGTCAGCCAAAAACCTTCTTTATATTTATACTAAGTTGGACTGACTTTAAGTTATTGAAATGTACATTACTCATTTGTGCTATTGCATTGTGTGAGGTGAAATTAAAAAAAAAATATGAACTTGTAATACACTCTAAAGAGTAAAGTGCTGAAAAACGAGTGCTAATTGGAAGTTTGCACTTGACATGCTATTTCTAACACCTCACGTGCCATTTGCGTCTGGGAGATGATAAGGTGCAGAAAATTGAGTGCTAAAAGTAAGTGCTGAATGTTAGGACGCTCGTTCTACACTTCAAGTGCTGACCAATTGCACAATTCTGTGCTAATAAGCGATTTCGTAATTAGCGCATTTGCGCATGAGCAGATAAAGGTCATTTGACATAAACTGGCATGTTCGTTTAAAATACACTGAGATAAGCATCGAATGTGTAACGATTATTCATATATTCATTTAATTATACTTTTCATTAAATCCACTGAAAAGCAACAAAGTGTTCATTGATGGTTGGTATTTGACAGTCTGCCAAATGATAGCCAACTTGCAAACAATGCGCTTTCCCAAGTGTTCATTGACGTGCTATTCTAGTCACCTGGTCTACGATGTCTTTCTTTCATAGAGTTTGAATTTTGTAGGTTGCTATGTCGGGCAAGCTTACGTATTATCTTTCTTTGAAAAGAAGCCTATCCTAATGAAAATAGGGAAAGGTCATTTGCGAAAGTTGCTCATGGGCCAATTACGAAATCGCTTATTACGCAACTGTAGTGCAAGAGCCATCATCTGCTGCACAGGCATGGCGTGGTAAGTAAAAATTTAAGACATTAAATTTAGAATTTCTGTAATTTTAAGCGAATAAAGGTATCAAATAATATGATATTTAAATTAATTTTTGTGGTGGTGGATATGAAACATGATGAAACGCAATGAAATTGAAATGCCATGTTTCAGCATGTGTGGTGTGGCCAACCGTCTACGGTACGCGTTGTCGTTGACATGAAAATTGTTGATCATGCGGGGTCAGCCAGGCATGGGGCACGATCGACCGCGCCGGCCGGGCCCGGGAAGTTTGGAAGGCGGTGTGTGTGCTTTTTTTCGTCACGATTGTGGATTGCCGAAATGGAACAATTGCCACTTCTTGGTCTAAAGTAATTCTCAGAGGATTTAATCCACATGCCATGGTTTTAGTCCACGTCATCTATGTATACAACCAGTTCATATCAATCAAAAAATAAAATCTAGACCTTAGTGTAGGGTTGTTAAACAGACTATAGAAGAGTGAGTTTTCAGCACTACTGGTGTGATTTTGTGCATACTGTTTGTGTGTATTCTTTAGCACTATATTGGGTGCAAAAGTGTTAGCACTAGTAGTGCCGTTTTGGGGGCTTTAAAATGGGTTATTTAATGCACTAGAAGTGTGGTTTTTCCGAGCTGCATGCGTCTAATAGCACCAGAAGTGTAAAAAGGCTTACACTTCAAGTGTTTAAAGTAGCACTTGGACTGGTGTTGAATTATAGCACTTGTACTAGTGCTACTTCAGCACAATTTGTGCAGTCCCTATGCGTGCCCTTACAGGTGCTGCCTCCAAATCTTGAGGTGCTAAAAATAGCACTTCATTTTTTAGAGTGTACCAAATAGATATATTGATTTATTTCAAATGGTTTATTCATGAAAATATTAACTGTCAGTGAGCCAAATTGCAGATCTTTAAAATGTATTTATTTTATTACTTTTTGATTTTTTATTTGTATCGGTTTGGCGTGGTTTTCCTTCCTTTCCTTCCATTCCTTCCATTCTTCCTTTCACACTATAATTATAATGCATAATCTTTGATGTCCTACCATCTTCATCTTTTTCAATGTGCAATATTAGAATATAAGAATATTTCTTTTTTTGTCTACCTTTTATTTTGATGGTTCTTGTCTGATTATAAATACAGCGACATACACTGTAAAAAATCTACAGTTATTTTGTACAGTGTAGTTTCTCATACTTTCAAACCATGTTTGTATATAAACTGAACAGTGCCCCTCATCTCATTTTTAAATGTATATGAACTTTTTAGATGTATATGTATTACGTGTTTTTACAATGTGTGACCAAAACAAATTTCCATGTATTCTTCTGAATCTGGACGAATAAAAGAATTTGAATTTGAATTTGAATTTGAATTTGTTATTACTAAACCGAAGGATATCATGCAATAATGGACTAAGATAATGATGAGCTGTAAACCCGCCGAATTAAAATTTTAATAGGATGTCAGAAAAATAGCATTTTGTCCATCAAGATGGGCGCTCATATTATTTCATACCCTGTAGACTCCGGTTTATCTCTAGCTTTATTCAAATTAATGTAAATAGGGCTACTATAATGTAAGATTAATAATTAGCCTGTTTGAAACTATTACATATCCATCATCACTATGATGTTTTTATTAAACTTTATCTTTCTCTTTCTCTTCACTTGTACCTTTAGTTCCTTGAACCACCACTTCCAATCCTTCTCTTCCGCTTTAGTCTACTTCCTGCTACATTACACTCATACCGTCTAATATTGCATAGAGCTACATATATGTAGTAAAGACACACGTACAATTATACACAAACTCTACCTCCGTTTTATTGTTTCTTATATGTTTAAAAAATGATATAGAGGTCCCTTATATGTTTCCGAAAAATATGTCTAAACACTTGAATGGACAATACATTAATATAGCAACATTTTGATGTTTGTAAATGATTTGCTTATCAAAAAACAAATGCAATCATATTTACAATAAAAACATCAACATTTGCATATATTACATATAGAAGTTCCGGTCATATTGGTAATTATGTATGAAAATATTGTACTATTTAGATAAACAAAATCAAATGGCTGGCTATCAAAAGTTACAAATCATCCATAATAACATTGAGATACTTGATCTGTACTTGATAGCAATATGACAATATTCACAATATCAGAGACAAAACTGAAAAAAATATGAGGCAGGTGAAATCTCAGTTCATTAACCAAGAAATTGATCTCACCAGTAAATTTGTATTGTGGTAGTACTGATTTCAGAAGAAACTTAAGCGGCACAGAAGATACGTATTAATTAAATTATAATTAAGCTAATATGCTTTGAAGTATACAAGAATAGAGAATGAGTTTCAGTAGAATTGAGGGACAACTTTTTAGGTCACCAATAAGATGCTTGAAAAAGTTTTGCAGTATCGAAGGCACCTTGTCATATAAAAACGTCATATGAAAAATAACCCTAAGTTCAACGACTTTTTTACACGCTGGCGTAGCGTGGGTCAAAGCATAGAGGGGCAACTGGTGAATTTAATGCCAGAAATCAAGGCCATTGAGTGAGGGAAGGTGTGTGTGGGATGGGTAGTATCATGTTGTACCACGTTGAATTTTAAATCTCTCTCTCTCTCTCTCCCTCTCTTCTCCTCCTTTTTTCGTCCTTCGACTGGTGTGGGGAGTGTCCCATGCCTCTTATTCCAGCAGCGAACAGAACCCCCAACCCCCGACTATGTGGAAAACGAAGGAGGTGATTAACGATCATGCAAAACGACACCAAAGCGAAGATGTGGCGACAACCTTGTCGCTTTTAGTCGAGTACAATTTACCGAAATAGGACACGGTCATTAACCGATCTTTAAGTCGACTTTATAACAATATGATAATAATCTTATTTTCCCAGGTAAGCTTCATCAGCTTTAATACTGTTCTTCCTGAGGGTCCTGCAATCATTACCCCAGTTTTGCCAGCTATCCATTTAACACACCAGGGGGTGTTTCATAAAGCTGTTCATAAAGTTACGCATGACTTTACGAACGACTTGAATATGAAGTGCCAGATAGGATGCCCAAAGTGTTTCATGATGTTTTAACAAAGTATGACTTTATTTCCAATAACCTCACTTAAAAAATGGCAAAAATATACTTTGCATTGAAAATGTTTGTTATAATAAGATTGTTAATCTACATCTGCACAGTTCAACTTTAGTTGATGCAGTAAAAACGACTGAGCATCCCATTTGGTTTGTCATATATAAGTCATTCGTAAAGTCGTGCGTAACTTTACGAACAGCTTTATGAAACACCCCCTGGATCGATAGGGACAAATCTTATTGTAAGCATTCCCAGCAAAGGTCGAACCCAGGACCTCTTGTATGATAGTCAAGAACCTTTACCATTGTAACACAGTGCTTTCTGGTCACCATTGAACTTTCAACTTGTCACAGTGGGATTGACGTCACAGAGTGTAGCACAGGCGAATCCAAAATCAGCGTTGTCGATAGAAGTGTAGTGCTTTTCGCCAACTGCTTCTACCATAATATTCGTCCAGGTTTTCTGCAGTTGGCAGCTCCATAGTTCAGTGTAATTAGTTCCTAGTGATTTCAGTTGGCTACTGCAGGGTTTATATTGAAATAAGAACATTTTGGCATTTTTTCGCTATGGAGGCCAAAATTAGACCCCCACATAATTACGATTGGGTATAAGACACAGTGTGATAAACATGAGATATTTCCTCCACTCATAGGACTTTCATCAGTTATGTTTGTGCGCACCTCAGCTGCGCATCCTGGCTGGGTTATGTCATCACAACACCGGGAGAGCGCGCGCAGTTAAGACAATGTATACGCACATTTAACACAATGCTTAATAATGTGTACGCAAGTGTGCGCAGTAAGAAGGACCCGGTAAAAATATATGAAATCAATAGTTCTGTATCCGTGAAAAAATATACCAAATATAAACTAGCTTGAGCTGAAAGATAACATTCGATGCCCCTTTATGAATTTTCTATAGGCAAAGTTAATCGTACAGAAAAAAAAAGATAGATGTCCATTCAAATTCATAGTCATAGTGATCTACCTCCCATTTGTATACTAACTTAGCACACAAAGATAGCTGGCCGGAGAAAGAAAGTCAAATAATTATATGCCGAAGAATCATTTGTCTATGACCTAGGTTCTTAATTATTTTGTCAGTTGGGCCAGAAATATTCTTGAACTTACGTCGCGGGCCACTGAGTATTACAGATACATAAAAAAATGTACGGGACTGACGTATCTTGCCTGAAATCATTGTGTATTAATTTTCTGGTTTTTCAATTCAGTGAGCGAGCAAAGCGAGCAAGCCAAAGAAACTGACACTTTAGAACCTGCTTGAAATGCAGTTTCGTCATTAAAATGTGCTCATTCAGAAAAGATATAAAAATTACAACGAGTTCATTGCACTGCCCGTAAATGAGGTGGCGGGTGCCCGAATGCCAAGTAATTTTGATATTCTTGGGAGGGGGTTGCAACCCCCATCCCCGGTCTCGTACGCCTTCGCATACACCCGAATGGCCCATCTAAGGACTGAGGAACAATTTCAGAATACACCTCCCTGTTT
This sequence comes from Heliocidaris erythrogramma, assembly GCA_025617745.1. NCBI lineage: Eukaryota > Metazoa > Echinodermata > Echinoidea > Camarodonta > Echinometridae > Heliocidaris > Heliocidaris erythrogramma. The sequence goes on from CM046867.1 coordinate 40,754,053, forward strand.
GTATCATAAATAATTCTTATCCTTATTATTCTTTGTTTAATGATAACTCTTTGTTGGACCTTTTTTTTTCAAACTATGCGTGGTAGGACTTGCTGTGATAGCTCTTTGGTAGGACAGTGAACAGATAATAATGATATGCTAATTGTGAGCGAGCGAAGCAAGTGAGAAAAAAACTGACACACCTGTAATCATATCGATAGTTAGGATATATGTATCGATATATTACTTTAAAAACAAGATATTTTTTTTCTTCAAATTAGATATTTAGCGGGCCGCATGAAATCGTCTCGCGGGCCGCAAAGTGGCCCATAGGCGGCACTTTAAGAACAGGGGTCTATGCCATATGTCTAATGATCATTATCCCTACAGTCAAAGTCATGAGCAAATAGAATTATGAGTAAAATGTCACGTAAAACGACTTACAATTTCCTTCTTTTGTATACACTGGTTCAAAAGTGTGCGTTTGACTGTCACATGAACAGTTATTTCACTCTTCGTACGTAGAATATAGACAATTATAGGTTATGTCGTTACCGTGACAATTATGTTTGAAATAGTCGTGAACAGGTACGCCAGAAGGTGTTTTTTTTTTGGAGGGGGGGGGGGGGGGCAAACACTTTGAGAGGCCCCACCTCTCACACGCTTGTTACCTGCTTACAGCCCTACAATATTTGAAGGGCTGTAATCATCCATTGTTTATCAATATCCCTCCTTATACCTGAAATAGGGTTATTTTTTTTCTACATTTTGTGTACAAATCTTTGAAAACTTTTTGCTATACTGGCACCTTGCTGTCCGAATATGAGGATATTCAGGCAACTCGCTACAAAAATGAGGATATTCGGGCAACTTGCAAAATTATTTATTATAAAAATGCGGGGGCGCTGCAGCCGCGCCTCGTGCGCCTATGGGGCTATTCATGCTAAACATCCTTAGGAGAGAATATTGGAACACAGCCACTTAGAGAATATTTTAATGCGTATTAGAGAATCATTCAACATTTTTTCTTTAATTAAGACGGAACAGTTTTGATAGAACAGAATTTCAGCAGTATATATGATTTTTTTTCTTCGTATGACTATTAATTAGTGAGGGGTGTAGCGACCGATCGAAAAATTTGCTTTCATAATACATGTATTGACATTATTTTGCATTCAACAGAAACTTTACACACACAGGCAGGTCACAGCTTACTTAGTATTGTGACTTACATAACATTAAATATAGTTATATATATATATATATATATATAATTATATAAATTAGATAACAATTTTGTGATGGGGTGGGAACAAACGAGAAAAGCCCCCTGCCCCCCACACACCGTGTTAATAAACACTCCATTCATTGAAATGCGAGGGATGGTAAGTATCGATTTAGAAAATTAGATTATTCAATGTTGAAACTACGTATTTTAGAGCAAAAAAGTGTTTCCATTTGTAAACCGCAAAATGATTGATGTCATATAACATTTTTTTGAGGAGGAGAATAATAGCGTCATTTTCCCTTTTTAGGCACAGAGAAGCACCTGCCACACCCATGCGCTTCGGGGCCTTGTAATAGAAGGTATATTGTAAAGTCAAATAATCAATGTTGCCATTAATGTGAGAAGGAGTATAGCGACCGAGCGAAAAGAGGGAATGCAAAGGACATTTAAAGCAGACGTTGGCAAAATGAAGCTTTTTTTTTCACATTGTTTAACATTAAAATTATTTTTCTTGTCTTGCGAGGGGCCCCTCTGAGGGGACAGAACAGATTATTGCAAACAGGAAAATTAAGATTATTGCTTATTGAAACCTTGCATTTTGCATCACTAGAAAATTATTCGTTATACCCCTATCCGCTCCCTCTTTTAATAGTAGGAAAAATCTGCCACCTCGCTTTTGTCGCCACTAGACAGTAATACTTGAGATACATTGCTCCTATCTGCTTGTAAAGGGGCTTTTACGCTTTCATGGATCGCATCACGGATCATCCAGGATCTTAATCCGGGGTGATCCGGCGTGCGACACCACGATTTCCTTTCAATGCCTGTGTGGATACGTTATGAACTGGGTGAATACACGGACAAGTGCGGTGTCTATAGGAACAGACAAGGTAGCAACACGGAGCTAACACGGAGTTCAAGGAAGAGCGCGAAGGCCACTGGGTCCTTATACGGTCCTTACACGGAGGTGTACGTTGTCTACTGAGGTATCCCGGGAATGTCGACGGGTGAGTTGAGCTTGTAGGCACTCATTTCTTATAGGCAAAATATAAGGAATTAAAAAAAAAAAAAATGCAATAGACAGGGTTTCTAAATGTTAAGAAACATTGCGTCTATTTATATAGTGGGGACCGTAGTGACAGAGTGCGATTTTTAAAAATGTTAAATACTGGTTTAAGGTTTGCATGATTATTAGATCACTGACAAGGCAGCTTATTATACAAGTCATCCTTGTCATGGTTATAATGCGAAATCAATTAAGATGTATTATTTTCTTGGGGACCCCGTGGGTGGGGGGGGGGGGGGGTCACCTTTTGAATGATTGGTGGGGAAAACGCCCCCTCTGCCCCCACCCCCCTCGCTTCCGGTGCCTATGGTCGTGAATGTATCAAAAAAATAATAATGTCACTTACATGGTAACATGTCTGATAACAGGCAACGAGAATATTTTGTGTGTGTGTGTAATTGGGGTTTTTACAGGCGTGTATCAATCAGATATGATTATTTACGTCTGGGACCGACCTTTAACGTCACCATCCGAAAGACGTGACTCAGTCTCGAACCTGGGTCCGCTGAATCAGTTTATAACTTCCACTGGTAGCTGGATTACAGGCGCACGCCACAACGCCCAGTTTGTAAGTTTTGTAAGTTTAAGACTCTCTGACAAGCGGGGGCGCTGCTAGCACAAAATCCAGTACTCTTCGCTACAAATCTGGAAAAAAATTCACGAATCTGACCCGGATTTTGAATGTACAGTAGAGTTATTTCGAACCCACCCAATTCCTAGACAGGTTCCCAGCCAGCCGTGTGCAGTTTTTTTTAGTTTTGCGAGTTTTTGACTTTTCCGCCATCTGAGGGCGCTGCTAGCACAAAAACAAGTGCATGGGGGAGGGGGGGGGGGGGGGGGGGGGGTGCGAGCAGTGGGAGTGAGAATGAGTGAGTTGTGATTAGTAGGAGAATGGTGAGGGGGAAGGGGTGGGAGATGAGATGAGTGTGTAAGGGGGGGGGGGGGTTCGGGTGGGCCATGTATATCTCCCTCTAAGTTTTGTTTTTATCTTATAAAGAATCGTTTCAAGAAATCATGTATAATTTGATATTTTTTTCTAAATGCATGTTCAATGATCGATATACTGTATTTCTAAAAAAGAGCCTTTGTTCTGTTATTCCGTATATTTTAGAAGACTTTATGTTGTTTAAAAGTATAATTGGTATCTGTGAACTTTGTTCTTTAATTCCTTTTTGTCTGAATATTATATATTATGATTTAATGTGATATTAATGTATGTTTTTCAAGACGAAGGAATAATATATTACGTGAAACAAAAAGCTCTTTATTATTACTGTAAAGTATTGTATGAAATAAAATAGTTATATATCTATGTCCAACGATTAATGCATTGTATTTTTCTTTCTTTTCATCGAAAAATAATCATGGATAATTTCAGAGAATTTTATATTTTTGACTGGTATTAATGTATTTCATTAAGTTTCCTTGTATATGCAAATTATTTTATATGTGACTTATCATGATTGTTTCTTGAAATGTAATATTGATCTTGAGAGGAAGCAATAAAATATTTAAAAAAAAAATGGATCCCCCTTTTTAAAACTTCCTCCTTCTGCAGTATATAATTCTCTACGAATCTGGAAAAAATTACGAATCTGACATGGATTTTGAATGTACAGTAGAGTTATTTCGAACCCATCCCATTCCTAGACAGGTTCCCTGCCAGCCATGCACAGTTTTTGCGAGTTTTTGCGAGTTTTTGACCTTTTCCGCCACATCAGGGCGCTGCTAGCACGAGAACGAGTGCATGGACCCCCTTTTTAAAACTTTCTCCTTCTGCAGAATATAATTCTCCACAAATCTGGAAAAATGTACGAATCTGACATGGATTTTGAATGTAGAGTAGAGTTTTTCGACCTTTTCCGCCAAATAAGGGCGCTGCTAGCATAACAACAATAGTGTCCCTGTATTAAAGAGTTGCGACATGGACGTCTGACTTTTCTGGAAACAAAATGGCGTTCGAATTCTTTCTATTGAGAACACCCAGGTGCTCATCGGAAGTGAATAGAAATGATACGTAATAGTGGAAACAAAAATTTAATGGCGTTCAAATCCCCAGTTGTCGCAACTCTTTAATACAGGGACACTAAACAACGAGTGCATGCACTCCCATTTTTAAAACTTTCTCCTCCTTCAGTATACTTTTCTCTACAAATCTTGAAATTTTGACGAATATGACATGAATTTTGACAGAATAATGGGGATTTGTATATGACATGGTGAATTCTGAGGCCTATCACCCTGATAGCAGACGGACGTCTTAAAGACGTCGTATATTGGTCGTATTCTGGTCAACTGGTCATACGTCGTATGAACGACGTTATCACGACGTCTTCGTGACGACTTTCTAAGACGAGTATGTATTGTCTTATTTGGATGACTAGTTTATGACGTGATTTTGACGTCAATTATTTACCACTTATATGATTGATTATTCAAGACCCCCAAAAAGACGTAATTATCAGGTCACTTCATTGCCAACTCACGACCAGTTAAGAATTGCACTATCCATGACTAGTTCATGACGTGATTTTGACGTCAATTATTTACCACTTATTTGAACGATTATTCAAGACCAAAAGACGACGTAATTATTACGTCACTTCATTTCCAACTCACGGCCAGCTACGAATGACTAGTTCATGACGTGATTTTGACGTCAGTTATTTTCCACTTATATGAACAATTCAATTGCCTCATCCATGACCATTTCTTGACGTGATTTTGACGTCAATTATTTACCACTTATAAACGATTATTCAAGACCCCCAAAAAGACGTAATTATCAGGTCACTTCATTGCCAACTCACGACCAGTTAAGAATTGCACTATCCATGACTAGTTCATGACGTGATTTTGACGTCAATTATTTACCACTTATTTGAACGATTATTCAAGACCAAAAGACGACGTAATTATTACGTCACTTCATTGCCAACTCACGACAAATTAAGAATCGCACTATCCATTACTATTTCATGACGTGATTTTGACGTCAATTATTTACCACTTTTATGAACGATTATTCAAGACCAAAAAACGACGTAATTATTACGTTACTTCATTTCCAACTCACGGCCAGCTACGAATGACTAGTTCATGACGTGATTTTGACGTCAGTTATTTTCCACTTATATGAACAATTCAAGACAAAAAACGACGTAATTATTATGTCACTTCATTGCAAGCTGACGATCAGTTATTTCACCATCCATGACTAATTCTTGACGTGATGTTGACGTCAATTATTTACCAGTTATTTGAACGATTATTCAAGACCAAAATTCGACGTTAATATTACGTGACTTCCATTCCAACTCACGACCAGCTAAGGATGACTAGTTCATGACGTGATTTTGACGTCAATTATTTACCACTTATATGAACAATTATTCAAGACCAAAAAAAAAACCTAATTATTACGTGACTTCATTGCCAACTGACGACCAGCTCCGAATGACTAGTTCATGACGTAATTTTATTTACCACTTATGAACGATTATTCAGTTTAAATCTAAACATGCGAACGGTTTGGAATTAATTAGACAATGTCTATAATTTTTTTAATGACTAGTTCATGACGTGATTTTGACGTCAATATACAACTTATGGTTCGATATGTGCCCTAGAAAAAAAGGATATCAGAACGTGCATTCGCTAGACTTTGGATATAAAAGCTAAATAATTTTTTGCTATTGCAAACATAAGGGAAAGAAGAAGAAAGGATAATTAATACAATTAAATGCTACAGTATTGACTGCAGGCTACGTCATCGAGCCACTCAACTAGCGCGTGATATTGATACACGGCTAGCCTGGCAGGCTAAGCATGCACGCCGGTACCTTTTGCCGGTACGCAATGTATACAATTATCTTGCTGACATAATGGATTTTTTTTTTGTTTCTTTTGTTTGTTTTTTGTTTTTTGTGTTTTTTAACGTGATCGTTTTACTCGTCCGTCGTTTCACGTGCGTGCATTGCCGCGCTGCTCGACTCAGCGTGGAGTGTGCATGTGAAAAAATAGCAGTGGAACAGGTTACTCTAACTTCTTAGGCATACGAACTCGTCTTCGTTGATCTTCTAAAGACCTTCCATCAAAGTTTAAGTTCAGGTTTCGTGGCAAGTAAGTTAGGTATTCACACCACACTGTGCATTATGTGTAGCTAAGACAGTAACAGATAGACACTTGGAACACGATGCATGCAATGACAAAAGAGAGCGGACAAAATATACAGATCCTCATTGTACCCTCCACAATTGTTCTGGTAGACAAAAGAACATCCCTTCATTGCTATTATGTAAGATAAGTAGAACAGGTGAATATGCTTGTGACACCTGCTCTACATAATCTTACATAATAGCAATGAAGGGATATTCTTTTGTCTACCAGAGCAAGTGTGGAAGGTACAATGAGGAGCTGTATATTTTGTCCGCTTCTTTGTTTGCCATGTTCATAGTGAGACAACGTGAATATTATTAGTCACACTGTTTGTAGAACTGTCAGTATACTATCAATCAAATTTGTCAAGTGACCGTTATTATACATTACAGTCGAAATTATGCATCTGCTGAGTGCTGTATTTTGTCACTTTCATGGGACATTAAATTATATATACAATTACAAATAATCATTTAGTGATCATTTAAATACTGCCAGAGTTAAGTCTACTTACATTGAAGTAAACATCGAAATAAGTAGACTAAATACTAACTGTTAGGCAGTGTACCCTATAGGCTATGTTTTTTGTCCAATAATATTGTTACTGACGTTACTGTAATATTAAACTATTAGAGTTAGAGTGAAGTGCTTTTAAATATAAGGCACCATCAGGCAAGTCTCTTGTCACTTATTCTTTTCTTGGGGGGGGGGGGGGCATTCATGATGGCACCTCGATCTGTTCATACGTACATTTCAGAAAAAAGAGTGAAAAATTCGAAATTTCTAAACAAACCAAACATATTCTATGATTGTCTTTTATTGCCTATACTCCTGTTAGGGCTTGTAGGTGCATTATGTTTTCAGGTTGTCGGTCCATCCATCTGCCTGAACAAAATCGCACCTACACAATATCAAGAGAACCCTTGGATGAATGTTGTTCCTATTTGGCTCAGGGAAACCGGCAGTGCATGACACGAGATGAGCCGATTAGATCGTGGGCAAATATGGCCCAGTTCAAAGGTTATGAAATTTACTCCCAAATGTCACATCAAATGTGTTTCTAAATTAAAAATGTCATGAAATTGAAGGTAGAAAATTAGGGGGAAATAAATAATTTGCCTAAATTTGTATGGTGTCAGGCAGAAATCAAAAGAGACATTTTGGTATTTTTTTCAGTCTCAGCATCGCCTTTGATTAGGCAACTAGACATTGGTGCTATATAAATACCCTGATTGGATTGGAATGTACAATATTTACGATTGAATAAGGAAAAAATACAAAAAAGAAACCAAAATAAATGCTCTCATATTTCAATTTAATTTCAGAATTGAGACGATTGCATAATAAGATGGAGGAAGTCATGTCGGAGGTGAGGGAAAACCGGAAACTTCTTGGGGCAATCCGTGCCAAAATGGAGAAGGGCAGAGTGGCTGAAATTGCTGATATACCAGAAGGAATACCCTCTCTTCCACTTAATAACGTTCAAGACTTATGTGAGGTCAACACGATCCTTCAGGAGGATCTTGCCAAAAAAGCAATTTGTGAGTGTCTTTATCTGCTTATAATAGTGTTATACAGTTGATTCATTAACTTTCTTCTGCACTTTATACTCAATTATTTATGCAAACATTCAACTTAATTGGGAAAATTAACTATCAGAATTTCAACAGCATATTTGTTTATTGTAGAAAGTTGGATTAAATATACTGTTTGTGACATGCATGTTCATTCCAGAATTGAAGTTGACAATTATTTTTGGAGAATATTATATTTCCATTATTACATACAGGAGAGGTCAATTAATTGTTCTGCAGCTATGTCATGACTTCAAACAGCCAGCAAGTTTGTTTTTGTCTTGCTTGCAAAGCTGCTGCTAAATGCATTTTCTTTGCAATATAGTTATCAATTTCAGCCTCAGGTTGTTTACAGAGCTTGCAGGAGGAAAAACAATGCTTTGCATCCACCTTGTAGGTCTTCCAGAGTTTGCATGCCTATAATGAAATTGACCTCTGCTTGGAATAATTAAGTTTGAAAGAACTTTTGAAATCAGTATCGGTTTCAATTGTGAGATCTTATGCATGTTTAAATCAGATAGGAAGATGCATGAAAGTGAGAATAATACATGCTTACTGCTATTCCCTTTCATTTTTCCAGATGTCATGTGGAGGGGCCACCAAAAAATCAGTAAGGCGTGTGCTGGACACAATGATGGACCCTCAGTTGTCTGTGCAATTCAGTTGGATGGGACAACGTGGCAGAAGCACAAGTTTTCGGGATATAAGGCGATGATAGATGTTATCTTTGGTAATTAGATGTATATACATTTTCTCATCTTCAGAAGAGTCTGTTGATTTTCTTTTCTTCTTGAATCATAAGCAGATAGTTGCAGACATCTAGAAGATTACATTTAAATTATTTTTTGGACCCCAACATTATTTATCACAAAGTAACTTGGATATATATAACTTGGATATATACACTCAACCAAAAAAGTAAGTTCCCCCCTAGCATTTTTGGATATATCTCAATTTTACCGATTTTCATAATTCAAACGGGAATGGATAGGAAATTGTATTAGTCATAACATGAATGTCATATCATTGCCACCAGATATCATTATTGGTGTGAAAAATGCATTTTATGTCAAAATGCATGGGGGAAAAAGTTGCACTTTAAGGTTATATGAAGCATATTGTGTACATTTCCTATGCAAGTATGCTCATGAAAAGAAAGAGATAGAGAAATATGCAATAAACCATGCTTAAAAGTTCAGAATCATGAGTGATTATTTTATTATTTGTGTAAAAGTCAATGCAAATCACTAAAGTGCAACTTTTTTCCCATGCATTTTGACATAAAATGCATTTTTTCACACCAATAATGATATCTGGTGGCAATGATATACCATTCATGTTATGAGTAATAAAATTCCCTGTCCATTACCGTTTGAATTATGAAAATCGGTAAAATATTTTTTGAGATATATCCAAAAATGCTAGGGGGGAACTTACTTTTTGGGTTGAGTGTATATATATATATATTTTTTTTTTTCAGTGTTTCAAAATATTGTCAAATAGGTATGTTTGTATGCTTAACTCTTTTTGCCTTCCCCCTGCTTAACTGCCATAATGCTCTAATCCAGAAGGACTGTTGTTTGCATCATTAGGCAGAAATTAAGATAAAGATCTTCAGAGATGTTTTACCTCTAAGGGCTGTTAGCTTCATTACAGTGTTTGAACTGGTGCCTTTTGAAGTTCGTTATGCTTCTAGCATTCTGTTTTTAATTGAAAAACAGCTTTACTCAGGGGCGGATACAGGATTTTCAGAAAGGGGGGGGGGGGGCGCGCATTTCAGAAAGGGGGCGCACACTGAGGAACCCTCCGCTTGACGAAGCCAAACGGCCATCTAGGGGGTCGGGGGCATACTTTGTCAGACAAAACGGGCGGGGGGCGCACGCCCCTTGCGCCCCCCTCTGGATCCGCGCCTGTTACTGCCAAAGTTTCCTAGAAGTGAACTCGCCATCTCCCGTGGTACAAAAAGAAAAAAAAAGAAAGGTCTACAAAACAATTTTAGTGGTCAGTATATGTGTACAAAGATGCCAGTTTCCAGGCAAAAGCCTGAATTCAGGCCATTGCAGTTTATTTTCAGGCCATGTATTTCAGGTATTTGCTAAATGTGAGACATAAAAGAAGTGAAGCAATACAGTATCTTTCGGATCTGAGAGGTAATATTTAATTTTTTAATTATTTTTTCCTTTCACATTCTATTTCTTTTCCAGCGACTGTGAGGGGCAACGAACGGACAAGATCTGCTCCGCTTGACGAGGTGGAAAGTGGCATTCAGTACTACTTGAAGTACATTAATCGAAACGTACCAAAGAATGATCTGGAGCTTCGGAGGCCTGTAACCCCAGAACTGCAGGAGGAAGAAGAAGCCTTGCCAATGGACACAGAGGAATACTCAAATAATATGTACAAAGCTGTGGTTACAACTGGCAATAATTAAAGAAAGAATCCTCTCTACAGGTTTAAAACATACAGAAACAAATTAAATATGAAGCAATGCTAAAAGATATTGGATAAGAAATAAGGAAGTTATGACATTATGAAAGTTCATATTTTGGGGGAAAAACACTTTTTGACCAGTCCTTAGTGTTTTAATGAGCGAGGTGATGATATCATTGCCTCACAATTTGCTATCCTTTTCATATACAGAAATGACAAAAGTTTCATATTTCAGCTATGAGAATCTAAAACTTGTCTTATCACCGCCCGAAATAAAGGAGAAATAATACATTTTGCTATGGGGATATGTGTTACGAGTGTGAGCTTAAAGTTTTTTTAGAAATCCATATACAGTGTATTTGAAAACATCTACTCGCCTATTGATATATTTGCAAGGACTGGTCAAGAAAATAAAAATGAAATTTTGAAATGTCATATCTTCCTGTATGAGATTTGTGTGACATTTGTACTGTTCTGTATGATGTTTTCTCATGAAATAAGAAGAATAAATTCTGGAGTGGATTTCTTCTATATTTCAAACAACTATCTGTTTTTTAGGATGCTCTTAAGAATTCCACAGATGCTTGCATGTATTTCATATACAATTTCGGTGCCTCTATCTCCATAAGGAGCGCTAAATGTTTTATTCACATAAAATGTAAATGTTCTACTTGTTTCATGATTGCATGACATGAAACTTAAACTTATACTAAACTGCAGTTAGTTCTGTCCATAAATGTACATTTAAATGTCATCTGGAGTATTGGTAATGTATGGAAGAAAATGGAGAGAGTTCCCATCCATTTGTATCCAACCTAAAAGCATTTTATGAATACATTCCATGAAAATAAAGCACCTAAAATGTCCTAAATATTTGTAGAATTTGAAGTTAAAACATGGCAATTGACAAGCAATTCAAAAGTAAAGTTAGTGTCAAACTGAAATCACACTGCAAGTACTCCTAATAACCTTTAAACATATGACAAAGTTTTATTTGATATAAAATATTATAAACTAAAATAAAATTGAACTGAATTGAAACTGTGTATGCAATTTTCAGCACTTTCATAAATTTTGCAGAATATATTGGTAGATGTAAAAGGGTATTTTTACCAATAGCGCATTTTCTTTAGGAGAAGAGCTTGATAGATTTTGTCAATATGCCATATCTTGCAATGATTGAGAATTGCAGTTTTCATAACTCAAAATCTTTTATTTTATTATTCCTAAGACTATATTCGTCTGCCAATCCACAGGACAGAGAATTCATTAGTTATACATGTACATCAATTATCCAAAGAGCCACTATGAAGTTTATGTTAATAATGGACTTTTCATAGTCACCAAGTTGTGCGTATTTATTTCTTATGACCTGAACTGAAATGCTACGTACAATTAATATGCTTCATTCAGGCATTTTTCCTTGTGAAAAATATATTTGTCAAAGAAATTCAAGGGGTAAATCAACTTGCATTATTTTGAACCAACTTATTCTGATTACAGTTCCACCATTTGGTTTGTTGTCTTACATAGATTCCTAGCATTTCGTTCCATAATTAACTTTCTTTATTTTTCCTTGTTCTTGTATAAAACATTGTTCTGGTGCAAGATCTAGATTCAAACCCAAATTGAAAAAAAAAATATGCTTTGCAAATAATTCAGCATTTTGAGTATCTACTTTATGCAAATGAGGCAAAACATTCTTAACAAAATCTTATACTCAAGCTATTTCATGAGTTAGTAATTCATGTATATTCAACATTACCATTTTTGAGACCATAGAAATCAGGTACTTTCCCCTCCAATTTTGTCAGTGATGCTGTTTTTTTGGTAAATGTTCAAATGTATTTTCTTACCCTTTTTTTACTTCGTGCCAAAAATCCATTCATTTTCACAACTCTTTTCATTAGGGTAGCTTGTGTTTCCCACTGTGTGATTTAATAATCCACCTGTTAACATATACCTGTATATAATTACTCACACATCAGTTTTGATTATCATTGTTATGTATGTTTTATGAATGGATGTTTGCAGCTGATTTTCATACCAGTGGCATTAAAAATGTGAAACTGATTTTATGTCTGCCTTGTATATTATGCATAACTTATTTTTCAGTGATTGTACATGTATGTACTTTGAATTTTGGTATCCATGTGCTCATGAATGCTTTTGACAGGTCGTCATTACACTTAAACAGATTGTAATTAGTGGTTCAGATGGTAAAATATGACGTAATATTTAAGTCGTGATTTAAGTCTTTTTTACGTCCTGTAATTATGTCAATAAGTGTAAAACTTGCACCAACGCAAGACGTCATGAGGACGTCTTATTTTTTGGTCATCTTTACGTTTTGCAGGTCACTAAATGATGACTTTGCAAATCACCAAATGACGACTTTTGGACCTCTTTTGGACGTCTTGCGGGTGGTAAAATATGACGTGATATTTAAGTCGTGATTTACGTCTTTTTTATGTCTTGTAATTACGTCAATAAGTCGACAACTTGCACCAACGCAAGACGTCATGAAGACGTCTTATTCTGAGGTCATCTTTACGTCTTGCAGGTCACTAAATGACGACTTTATTACGTCTTTTGGACATCTTGCAGTTCACCAAATGACGATTCCTGACGTCTTTTGGGGGTCTAGCATATCACGTCATTTGTTACCACACTCAAGACCTCTAAAAGACGTCATGAAGCTGTCATTCACTGACCTGCAAGACGTAAAGATGACGTCAAAATAAGACGTCCTCATGATGTCTTGCGTTGGTGCAAGTTGTCGTCTTATTGACGTAATTACAGGACGTAAAAAAGACGTAAACCACGACGTAAATACCACGTCATTTTTTATCACCCGCAAGACGTCTAAAAACGTCATAAAGTGGTCATTTAGTGACCTGCAAGACGTCAAAAAGTCGTCATTTGGTGATTTGCAAGACGTCATGAAGTTGTCATTCACTGACCTGCAAGACGTAAATATGACGTCAAAATAAGACGTCCTCATGACGTCTTGCGTTGGTGCAAGTTGTCGTCTTATTTACGTAATTACAGGACGTAAAAAAGACGTAAATTATGACTTAAATATCACGTCATTTTTTACCACCCGCAAGACCTCTAAAAGATGTCATAAAATGGTCATTTAGTGACCTGCAAGACGTCCAATAAACGTCAAAAAGTCGTCATTTGGTGATTTGCAAGACGTCCAAAAGACGTCATGAAGTCGTCATTCAGTGACCTGCAAGACGTAAAGATGACGTCAAAATAAGACGTCCTCACGATGTCTTGCGTTGGTGCAAGTTGTCGTCTTATTGACGTAATTACAGGACGTAAAAAAGACGTAAATCACGACGTAAATATCACGTCATTTTTTACCACCCGCAAGACCTCTAAAAGACGTCATAAAGTGGTCATTTAGTGACCAGCAAGACGTCCAATAGACGTCACAAAGTCGTCATTTGGTGATTTGCAAGACGCCCAAAAGACGTCATGAAGTCGCCATTCAGTGACCTGCAAGACGTAAAGATGACGTCAAAATAAGACGTCCTCACGATGTCTTGCGTTGGTGCAAGTTGTCGTCTTATTGACGTAATTACAGGACGTAAAAAAGACGTAAATCACGACGTAAATATCACGTCATTTTTTACCACCCGCAAGACCTCTAAAAGACGTCATAAAGTGGTCATTTAGTGACCAGCAAGACGTCCAATAGACGTCACAAAGTCGTCATTTGGTGATTTGCAAGACGCCCAAAAGACGTCATGAAGTCGTCATTCAGTGACCTGCAAGACGTAAAGATGACGTCAAAATAAGACGTCCTCATTACGTCTTGCGTTGGTGCAAGTTGTCGTCTTATTTACGTAATTACAGGACGTAAAATAGACGTAAACTATGACTTAAATATCACGTCATTTTTTACCACCCGCAAGACGTCTAAAAACGTCATAAAGTGGTCATTTAATGACCTGCAAGACGTCAAAAAGACGTCCAAAAGTAGTCATTTGGTGATTTGCAAGACGTCATGAAGTTGTCATTAACTGACCTGGAAGACGTAAAGATGACGTCAAAATAAGACGTCCTCATGATGTCTTGCGTTGGTGCAAGTTGTCGTCTTATTGACGTAATTACAGGACGTAAAAAAGACGTAAACCACGACGTAAATATCACGTCAATATCACATCATTTTTACCACTCTCTGCTATCGTGGGCCTATCAATGGCCAAAAACCTGCGATGACGTCATTCTACCTGACACCCAATCATGGCACAGTTCAGTCGCTTGAAAATGGTAAGATGGATTAAAAACCTGGATTTTAGTTGTATGCACTGACCGTCCTGAATATCCTTGCAGATGAATATAGTAGCATCGATACTGGATCCCAAATGTTCTGCAGCACACAACCAAGATTGGAACCCCCCAAGTAGAAGGAATGAGATAAAAGCCATGGTTTTTAGATATAAATTAGTGGTTAACAGTCTATAATTTTCAGACCTGATTATGAGAATTTCTCACCACCACGGATAGGTTTCTCCCCGAGCAGTCGACCCCTAACCCATTCAGAATCTTGGAATGTGCAGTGCGAGCGACACACATTGATAAATGGTGGTATTCGATGTCGCCATGCATTTTACACAAATGAATATAAGTATTTGCAGATACATAACAATAGTATTTTGTAATTCGATGAATATCATAATTTAAGTCAATGGATATCTAAAATTATTTATGATTCATTTAATAATTTGTAGACTGCTTTAAGATTTTAATCGGATCATACAAACGGCACCGAGACGAACATGTGGCGACAGCCTGGTCCCCATTTGTCACGCACAATAATTTACCGAAATAGGACAGGGTAATTAAGCGAAACTCAAATTTATAAAAATAATAATTATTGATCTAGGGAAGCCTCATCAGCATTAAAACTGTTCTTCCTTGGGACCATGCAAGTATTATCATCCCAGCATTGCCAGGTACCTGTTTAATAAACCTGGGTATGGAGAGACAAATGTGGGAAAAACACCATGTTTGCAAGTATTTAGGCTAAGCACCGTATAAGGACCGAACCCAGGACATCTCGTATTAAAGTCAAGAGCCTTTAACAATATACCACAGTGCTTTGTGGATCCCGCTGAATTTTCAATTTGCCACAGTGGATTTACGTCATAGAGAGTAGAATAGCTGCTTTTATTTGGCAGCTCCATAATTCACTGTAATTAGTTACTAGTGATTTCAATTAGCTACTGGGGCTTATATTAAAATAAGATTTTTGTTTTTCCTTTTTACGTTATACTGGCCCCACTGAGACCCCATATACATGTAATTATTATGATCGGGTATAAAACACAGTGTGATAGATATAGTAGATGAGAAATGGTGGATGCCTCTGTATCAACATCGTTTCCTCCACTCATACTGAGGATAACCGTAGCGTACTCGGGTGCCGTCGGGGTTTGTTCATCGTCCGATGTTAGGAATGTTATATAATTCCCGAGATCTCTTGGATCTACACCCTAACCAGACTCCACACACTGCAGTGGTAATTATCCACAGCGCAAGAAATAGTAAGGTTAAATCTATAAAGAAAATATTATGGACACTTGGAACGGATTCTGAATCCTCAAAATTTGATTTGTTGCTGTCTTCCACATTTTCCGAGATCACGGTGAATCCAAAGGTACCATTGCTGAAGGTATCTCCCCCGGTATCACCTTTGGTTCGACACACCACCACTTTTCCTACATCTTGTTTAGATATGCCCCGTATCAACAGAGATCGCCCTCCTTCTCGAGTCCACGAACGATTCTCTATATCTTCTTCTTTCCCATCTGAATCGAATAGATGCCAATCGACGATGACATCATTTCCTTCAACAATGTATTGGGTTTTTATTATATTTGGGTAAAGACAAGACCGGTCTGTATAAATATCTGGAAAATATGCATTGCATGAAGCATTATAAACGTTGTCGAAATCCTCCAAGTGAAGAATGTAATTAGCTTTGCTGCCTTGAGATGACCAGGGGGTATCAGGGATAGTTTGTCCAATTCCTTGAATGGTTAAAATAGCATCGGGTCCATCTGAATATACTTCACATGATAATGTCACACTGCTGACTCCATTTTCATCACTACTCGGCAATGTAGTAGTACAGTTAGGTACAATGACACGGGGGTCAATCGATGTTAATTTGTATGATTGTAAAATAACATCCCCTAAAATGCAATGAAAATTTGACTCATCTTGAGTTGCTGATAGTGTAAGAATAGAAGTCTCGTTATTTCGAGTCACTTGAAAATTGTAATCACGTAAAAAACCTGAATAAGGCGGTGAGCACTCACCGACCTGATTAGCCTTGCAGGCTATCTTTGCACTAAAACCGGATCCCAAATACTACCATGTAATGTTAATATCATTGTAAAGCGCATTTGAACATAATATATGGAAAATGCGCTATATAAATGCATTATTATTATTATTATTATTATGTCATCAGTAGAGTTTAAATGACACATTAGATTCACTCGATGTCCCGGCAATGTTATTTTTTCGATAATTCTGTCTTGTTCTGCAGCACAAAACCAAGACTGAAACACAAACAGTAGACCTAATATCGAAAGAAATGCGGCATTAGCCATTGTTTTCTATATCTGAAATAATGGTTCACAGTCTGTAATTTTAAGATGTGATTATGGGAATTTCTCACCATCCCGGATAAGTATTTTGCCCGAGCAGTCGATTTCTAACCCATTCAGAATCTTGGAATGTGCAGTGCGAGCGACACAATGATATACTGATATATGGCGGTATTAATGTCGTCGATTCACAAGTCAGAATGTAGGCGTGTGAGGGCGCGCGCACGTTTGTGTGTGCTTGAATATTGCGGTTCAAGAAAATCAGTACAGTGATTACAAAAACTATTCAACCAATTGGTCATGTGCAAAATAAAATCATAGAAGCTTTTAAATATTGAGAAGTCAGCAAAAAGCCTTATTATATTTATACTAAGTTGAACTAACTTGAGGCATTGTAATGCATATTACTCATTTGTCCTATTGTATTGTCTGAAGCGAAATTTAAAGACTCTGAATTTGTAATACCAAATGGATTTTATTCATTTATCTAAAATGGTTTATTAAAAAAAATATTTCACTCATTAAGTAAAGTGAACACTTGTTTACATAGGCATAATATCGTAATGTGGTAATTTGTTTTGTACATTATTAGGGTTAATATTCAAACAGAACAAAATATATTAAATGGAAAATCACCTTTAACTGTTAGGGTGTTTCACCATATACTATGAATAAATGACTCATTCGAACGTACATTTACACAAATGAATTTAAGTATTTGCTGATACATAGCGCAGTAGTTTGTAATTCATTCGATGAATATCATAAATGACAAATTGAAGTCAACAGATACATCTATGTTACGATAAGCTGTAGACCACTGTCTAATTCTAATGGGATGTTAGACAAAAAAAAAGTCATTCAAGATGGGCGTTGATCTCACTTCATACCAATACGTTTAACATACATAGTTCTGGTTCATCTCTACCATTCAGGGGTCGCGGAACCAGATGACGGTGGGGGGTGTTAACTAGTAGGAAGTAATTCTTATTCGCAAGCTCAGCCAACTCCCCTTCCCAACATGGTCAGCCCCCCCCCTCCTTCATCAGGTCGGTGCGGATTTCATCTTCCTTTAAACATATCAAATCGGCAATGACGTAATTTACCTTTTAGTCCGTGTCGTTCAACCATTGTAAAAATTATGAGTCTATTACTCGACAACCGGACCTTATTCCGTCTGTATTCATAACTCGGACCAAGACCTCAACCTCGACCTCGACTGAGACCGGACGTTTAGTTTGAAGTTTGAAGTTTATTTGTTCCACATTCCACAGATCAGGTATAATGTACAGTAAATAGGTAGAAAGTTTGAGAAATGTATAAACGACTGGCAAAAGAAGAAAAATGTAAAATGTGGGGAGCCTAAATAAAAAGCATTGCTTGTAAATGATTAGGATCCCGTATAGAGTAATTCTGATTGGGATGCGATGATAAGGGGGGACGGACTAGAAGTATCAGATTTATAAAACGTACAAGGAGAGCAAAGCTCAGAATATGGAGTAAAGAAACGAAAAAGACGAAAGAGAAGAAGAAGAAAGAAAAAAGATAAGAAAATGAAGAAAAGAAAAAGAGAAATGAAGAAAAGCAGAAGAAGAAGAAGGAGAAGAAAAAATTGTAGAGACATGACAGTGTTACACAAGCAAAGCCTATGTGACCACCTGTACGATCCAACATGATATCAATATTCATACATACATGTACTTACTTAAGAGGTAACGCCTTAGCTTCCGTTTAAAAGAATTGTTGGAGGGGCTATCAACTAGTTCGTTATTCAGGCTGTTCCAGAATTTGGGTCCAGTAAAGGTGATTGTTTTGTTTGCGAAAAGTTTTGGGGAGGTGGAAATGGTTTGTTTGTCTAGTTGGATAGGAATGTACAGCATTATTGCGTTGAAAAATAGGGACGAAAGCATCTGGTAAATTACCTTTCGAGAGTTCGTACATAAATATTCCAAGATTGTACAAGTACAAGTCAGATATCTTAAGGATATTACAATTATAGAATAGTTCATTTGTATGTGCACGAAATCCAACATTATTTACTATTCTAATAACCCGTTTTTGTACAACTTTAATTTTGTCAATTATGGTTATGGAGCAATTTCCCCATGCAAGTATACAATAGTTAAGATAAGGCAAGATCAGGGCAGAATAGAGTATAAGCATAACATGAGGAGGTACAAAAAGTTTCAACTTGTTCATTACACCTGAATTACGTGATAACAGTTTACAAAGCCAATCAATTTGAACCTTCCATGTTAGTCTACTGTCTACAAAAACACCCAGAAATTTGGTAGATTCAACCTGGGCGATATTTTTATTGTTGGTTGGTATATGTGACCCGCCGCCTCAAAACCTACAATAAGTCGCACGGACCACAACGTAGCAAACAGCCCAAAATAGTAAATTTGCTTGGATCAGTCGATTTTATGTTTTTGATAGAAATGGGTAGTTTCATTATCATTCTATCATGTCTCAAGTTTGTGAGTCATAATTCGACTTAGAAATATGTTTTTCGGACATTTTAAAATAACTCCTTTTTTTCACCTGTCGAGCTAATGAATGTTTGGAGAGTTTTTGTAATACTTTCATTCAATGCCAAATTACTACTTTACCTCTAAAGGTATTAAATTGATTTTTGGAGTGAGTAATGAATAGGTCCTCTTGGAGCAGCGTGCCAAAATTCAGCCTAATCTGATAATCCCTTCATACCGGTTGCTATGGCCAATTGAATACCCAGTTTTACTTGGGCGCACACAGAGAGCGAAGGTTTAGCACTCTTTTGTTCCGAACTTAAACGGCCATTTTCTCTGAATAGGAGTTATTGATTGCTGGTTACATACTGATTCTAAATGTGATATTTAAAGGTGTTATCATTGAGTAAACTAGGCAAGTGATATACCATTGGAAAGCTGAGAATCTCTACTTTCAGAAAATATATAAAACAAAAAAAAATAATTTTGGCGACTTATTGTAGGTTTTGAGGCGTCGGGTCACATATTACCTGGTATTACCCGGATGATATAGAATTACTAAATAGCATGAAATTTGTTTTATTTATATTGAGCGACAATTTGTTAGCTTGGATCCAGTCAGAAACGCATTTTAATTCAGTGTTTACGATGTTCAGAAGTGTATCGGGGTTCTGGTGAGAGCAAAAAACATTGGAGTCATCGGCAAAAAGGATAAATGATAAGACTGCAGATGAGTTTTGGAGATCGTTAATGTATAAGATAAACAGGAGCGGGCCTAATAAAGAGCCTTGAGGGACACCACAAGTAATTGATTGAAGGGTCGATTTGAAACCATTTATGTATACATATTGTTTTCTATCAATAAGGTAGTTCCTGAACCACTCCAAGGCCTTCCCCCGAATACCATAGTGGGACAACTTATGCAACAATATATCATGATTTATAGTGTCGAAGGCCTTGGAGAAGTCCAGGAAAATACCTGCAGTGTGCGACATACTGTCAATCGCTCTGGCAATTTTATTAATGAATAACAGAAGCGCGTGCGTAGTTGAATGCTTTTTGCGGAAACCAAATTGAGACCCGGAGAGAACATGATTATTATTTAAAAATGTAATAAGGCGAGAATAGACAAGTTTTTCTAGAATCTTTGAGAAGCTTGTTACGAGTGATATGGGGAGGTAATTACCTACGTCTAGTCGGTCACCTTTCTTGAAAATAGGTATGACCTTTGCAGTCTTCATTTTATTGGGGACAGTGCCGTTTGTTAGTGATAGATTGAAAATATGGGTTAAAGGAGAAACTATTTCATGAACAATATTTTTTATTAAAACATTTGTTAAACCATTTAGCTCTTTTCTACCCACAGAATCTTATTACTTTTGGAAGTTTTTTTTTTACTCCTTACTTGACACTTGAGCTACAATCTGCCTCCCTGCATCTCTTGATCGTCAATAAACCTGAAAAGACTATCTGGAAAGACTTATTTCCCCAAAGTGACCCACTCAGCCTATCTAATGGAAACACACTCATCTACTTCACATCTAGAGATCTGAGTACCACCACTGACGTACTAAAACAAGGCAAAGCCAGTGGGATAGACAACATTACACCTGAACATATTATACATGCTGGACCCATCTGCCGTAGGCTCCTTCTCGTACTCTACAACGCCTGTATAGCAACACCCCACATCACACAACCCATGAGACAGGCTCTCATTTTGCCCCTTCACAAAGGGAAGGGCAAACCCATGCAGGACCCCTCTAGCTACCGTGGAATATCCCTGATATCCAGCTTCTCTAAATTACTGGAGCTGCTTATCAATCTCCACCTTGGACCCACCGTCCAAGCTGCTGACATCCCTGACGAGCTGCTTGTTCAAATCAATGTAAATTAGGCTGCCAGAACCCCACCAAAAATGATTAATGATTAGCCTACTATTTGAAATCATGTGATCACTATCCATTATCGCTATGAAGTCCTTGTTTTTATTCATCTTTCTCTTGCAGACGTGTACTCCTCTCAGATCTTCATCTCCTCTCAGTTTCATTTCTCTTTCTCTTGCCTTGTACCTTTAGTTCCTTGAACCACGAGTTGCGCTACTTCTCTTCCGCTTTAGGCCACTTCATGCTACATTACACTGTTACAGTCTAATATCATTGAAAGCTATATAGTTAAAGGGAATCTTTGAGTTCTGGAAAAGGTGAAATATAATTTGTGAGCTTTCTCATTCCTTTTATGTCAGTTTGGAAGAACATCATAGTAGAAACATCCCCTGAAAATGATTGCTCTTCAAATGCTCTTATATTCGAAATATGACTAGAAATAGCTGAAATGTTTGGGCCCAACATTCATGCCACTTGTGTGTGTAGTCCCATATACCCATTTCTGTGTGCAGTTCATAAGCTTTTCAGCGAGATTGGGTCAATTTCTTATCTATTTTGATGATTCCAAAACAACAAAGTATCAATCAATTCTTATGTACACATGGTCAACCTTTCCCATTTCCTTTGAGACAGTTTCTTTCACAATTTAATTGCATGACCAGAACTCTACTTTATCTTTAAGACACACGTATAATTATGCACAAAATGGACCTCTGTTTTTTCTAATACTAATCTAATTAATAAACATGTCTCCCATGTTTGTTTTTTCAAAATAGATCTTAACACTTGAATAGACAATACAGATAGCACTAAAATCACTGTGCGGATAAAGTGTGGAGGCCATTCAATTAGCCCGACCAGGAGCCGTGCGAAGCACGGCGTCTGACAAGGACACATATACTTTGATTGCGACACCACTCAATGTCACTAAAACAATGTACAAAATTAATTTAAAATGTATGTTAAACTTTTAATTTTACGTTATACTCACATGAAATCGATTGCTTGGATGGATTTGTTGAAGTTCAATCCCGAGCAAGCCATCAGGCAATGTCCTCAGGGTATAAAATTTCAACTTTTGACTGCCAAAACCTGTCCATCGCGGTACTGCTTCGCGACAGCGCTGTGTATATTACGCAAGGTTACCGGGTGTGACCTTTCAAAATGTGCAGCGCGATTACATTCTGCCATTCGACTGTAGGCAGATGACGCAATAAATCTTCGTTTTTGGTAATTTATAAGTTGGTTAACTAAATTTAACTTAATGAATGCAATCAATCAATAGTTGAAGTTTTATATAGTTTAATTTTTAGATGAAAAATATATGGAATTTCAGCGAAAAGCATGTAGTCGCACTTTTGTAGTCTCGTTTCGCAACGCTAGAGAATGGGCAGGTCGTACAGCGCTGTGTATAGTTACCATTCAATATATTATTGCAGCAGCCACTTTCAATGAACACGCTTTCTCAGGAGTTGTATGCTCTAGGTTCTATGTGTAGTCATAATCATCTTTATTATCATGTGTTTTTTTAAACAGTTTTCTTATCCAATCAAAAGTAAGCATCCCTAATGTAGTGCATATATTATAAATGGGCCTACTCATTACGTCATGGAAACAGAAACACATCTTAAAGCTAAAGTGGAAACTGATTGACTATTATACTTAGAATTAAATTGAAAGTGAAGTTTAATCTGTTAACGTTGGTTTGAATATGCACCAGTGTATCCAGGAACTGGAAAAGATGCATGAGCTGTGCGCGTACATAAATTTGGTTCAGAACGCACATGAGCTTTTCAGAAATCCATGCATCTGTTCCTCAATTGCAATGTGCATCTGTGCCGCAACCATACTTTTCTGGTCAGTCCCATTCATTTTCATCGACACTGATAAATTGCAGGATTCGTAAATTTACTCATCACTTCTGTCCACTAATATGCAATGCCACACCTATTCTGGAATCACATTCTTGTCAGATTTCAGCTATCAATATATCACACTTTTTATCTCAAAGTTTTCTTGTCAGATTTCAGCTATCAATATATCACACTTTTTATCTCAAAGTTTTAAAGATACATTTACAATACTTTATAATACTTTTACATTTCTTTCATTTTCATTTAAAAAACAGAGGTTGAAGCGACTTCCATTCGGTTAAATTGTAATACACACCAGATATAATTATTATGAATATATCTTTCATCCTCATAATATTGTTTCTTCTTCATGGTACTAGATATCGGAATTTATCATTAAGCATTTCTACAGACGGTTGTGGCTTAATTAAAGTTACCATGTGATATTCCATTCCCCTGAAGTGGCTTGTTAGAATCTGACGTTGCCTATCAAAAAGTATTCTCCTCTTTGCTGGCATTGGCGTATGATGTCAAGAGGCCTTGTGCCAGTGACATCACTGAGCCAAGAGAGGTAAGTCAATCGCTGGCGTCCACGTGCCCTTCTTCCTTCAACAGCGCCAGTAAGGGCAACTGTCTCTAGCGCATTCTTGCGAAGTATGTGGTCCAAGAAGCGGATTTAGTTACAATAATTTGAAGTAAAGTATGGGATCATTTGGTTCTTTCTAGGACGTCTACGTTGGTAACATAGGGAATCCTTTATCTTTTATTCCAAACCAAAAAATAAATTTTCAAAATTAAAGTCAACCTGAACTCGAGAGCCTTCATAATATGTTCATCGGCTGTTCGTTCCAAATTGCTTTACTCATTTCACATTCAGCAAATAATGTATAATAAGTTCCAATTCCCTATTACTTTAAAATATCTTAAACTGTTATCCGGACTGAAACGAAGTGTCATTCCCATTTCAAACAAAGTAAATGTATATACATTTTGTTTTCCCACGAAGAATTTTGTAGATGTATCTACATCCTTGTAGGTCACGCACAAGTATTTTGATATGTGAAGGCATTAAGGGATCTTTTATATTTTTGAACACTTTTAATATGCATACCATACTCACCCTTTATTATGTGAATACACTTTCTCGCAGGCATTATCCGCGAGCTTATTGTTTGAGGGAATAGAAAATGAATCTTTTGAGATCCATCAGTTATCAGAAAATAGTCTAGCTGCAAATCTTCTCTTGGACGATCTCGACGACATTCATAACGCTTCCTGCAAAATAAATTTTCTAGATATTGAGGTAACACGAACCTGCATCTATCCAGACATTACAAAAATCAACAATGTTGCTGAAGGAAATAATGTAGTCATCGAATGCAACATTGATTTCGATATCGATTGGCATCTCTTCGATTTTTTAAAATAATAATGATATTTTACATGAATCTCAGTTCGGATTTAGAAAACACCATAATACAACACATGCTCTCCTCTCTCTAATCAATAATATTACAAGTTCTATTGACTTATACATGTAAAATAATAACACATATACTTCAACTTCAAGCCGATACTGATACATCCCCCGAGTCTGGAGTGAAAGATTCGTTCCTTTGGGGTCTACACCCCAACCAGACTCCACACACTGCAGTGGTAATTAACCACAGCGAAATGAAGAGTAATGTTAAAATTAAAAAAGCATTATGGGCACTTGGAATGGATTCTGAATCCTCAGAATTTGATTTGTTTGTGTCTCCTAAATGATTCCTTTTCATTAAGGGACAGGGGAGCATTAAACAATGACAAGGTGCATGAATGTATAGCTAGATAACGGTGAACCAAATGGTACCAGTGTCATAATTGCTGGAGTTATTTCCTATGGTTCGACACACCACAACTTTCCCTACATCTTGTTAAGATATACCCCTATCAACAGAGATCGCCCTTCTTTTCGAGTCCATGAACAATTCCTGATATCTTCGTCTCACGCTGAGGATAACCGTGGCGTACTCGCGTGCCGTCGGGGTTTTGTTCATCGTCCAATGGTCTTTGAATAGTGAATAATTGCTGAGACCTCTTGGTTCTACAACTTAACCAGACTCCACATACTGCAGTGGTAATTAAGCGCAATGAATAGTAAGGTTAAAACTAAACAGCATTATGAGCAGTCATCGTGTTCTAAATCATCAGAATTTATTTTTGGGGGTCTCCAGAAATATTCGAGATCACGGTGAATCCAATGGTCCCATTGCTGAAGTTATCTCCTATGGTACGACACACCACCACTTTCCCTACATCTTGTTCAGATACACCCCGTATCAACAGAGATCGCCCTCCTTCTCGAGTCCATGAACGATTCTTAATATCTTCCTCTCTCTCATATGAATTGAAGAGATGCCAATCGACATCTGATTCAATGTTACACCCGACGATGAGGTCATTTCCTTCAGCAATGTATTCAGTTTTAATGATATTTGGGTAAGTGCAAAATCTCGTTTCATCGATATCTGGAAAATATATTCTGCAGTAAGCGTCATAAGTGGTGTTGAAATTGTCCAAGGGATGGGTTCCGTTGATGTTTGTAGATGACTGATGGATATCAAAGTTGTTTTGACCAAGTTCTTCGAGTGTTAAGTTTGCACCTAGCCATTGTGAAAAGCGGTATCCACACGAAAGTTGTATTTGGAGGTCTCCACTTGCACTATTACTCGGCAATGTAATATTACAATAGGGTGTGAGATTACTTGGGTCAACCAGTGTTACCTTGTATGCTTGCACAGGATCATTTCACCAACCTAGATTGAAAGGAATGTTCATTGTCAGTTGGTGAAAATGAGAGAATGGAAGTTCCGTTGTTTCGAGTCGTTTGAAAGTTGGAAGCAAAATAAATTTCATATTTATTACCCACTGTACACTGACCATTCTGATTCCTTCGACATAAGAAGATTCTCACAAAGTAGGATCCAAAATGAACTAACTATTCAACATCTTCCGTAGAGTTTGATTCGCACGTCAAATTTACTCGCTGACCAGTAGATATTATATTAACAACGTTGTCATGTTCTAAAGCATCCACTGCACAGTATCGGAACAGAATAATTACAATCGCCAGAAAAGGGAAGTATTCCATGTTTTTCTCTTTCCAAGCAATTCGTTGTATATACTAGTAGATGGATTTCTTTCTTTTCAGCCAGAGACGCTCACATTATATTAATAAAATGTAAAGCGTACTCCTTGGTGGATTAATATACTTGTAAGTTAAAGGTTTTGGGGAAAATCGTTGCTAATAGTTTGCTTTTATTTTAGAACACATTCACTTGAAGGGTAAATCAGAAAAAAGAGGGTACAAAAAGTATGGTTGAATTTGGGTAAAAGTATTAATCAAGACTGATAATTAGGTATGTACAGGATGTACACATACATGAATTGTTATTGTTCATTGCACAAGTTCTCCAGTCTTGACTCACATGTTACATGATCTACTGCAGGTCAAGTCGCGTTTTGCCAAGTCAGTAACAGTGCCGTAGAATTAAAACGCCTTACCCCAAATTGATGATCTTGGTGTCATTTTACTCGGAAAAGAATTTTCTACCCAATAAAACTCAGACGAAGGATATTGTCTCAATTATGTTATTGTTGCATTCTTTTTGGGCCACCCTGTATTGGACGAGAATTTATTATGTATTGTAAACAATTAATGGATCTAGCTATACAGGCATGCACCTTGTCATTGTTTAATGCTCCCCTGTCCCTTAATGAAAAGGAATAAATTAACTGCTATAAGGGGTTGGACGGGCTGTCTGTCAGTGTTTGTACCTGGTGTAGCCGAATACCACTCAACCCGCCTCCGTGGTCTAGTGGTTAAGACACCATTATTTGTGATGTATTTTTTATCAACCCTTACTGTACTGGGCTATTTCAAGCTCCTCTCTGACTTGGGGGGGGGGGGGGGGACCTCCAGAATCACGTAAAGAACACAAATTCGTTGTTATTTTTATGTAAGTCTATTGATAATCAAAAAAAAAAAAAGGCCTTATATATAACATTTCAATGCAAGAAGTTCTTCCTAAACCTTAAAAACATGACGGTCCCTACGGGGATGATTGCTCCAAAGTGAAGTACAAATGACTTTCATTGTTGCTTTGGCGATTTTGACGTCTTCCTCGAGCTGGAAATCACAGTTGTGGGCGCCGTTATTTGTGTTCAGTGTGTCTGGATTCCCTCTTGCTCCGGTCCTAACATTGACGAAATGCGTTTCACTTTCATCACCACCTTCATTTGTGTTTGGATCCGCATTTGAAGATTGGTTCAAACCAGAATTAGGTCCTGATGTATTACCCGAGGCCGAAGTGAAGGATTTATTCCATTTGGACCTAGACCATAGCCAGACCCCATACACTGCAGTGGTAATTATCCACAGCGACAGGAATAGTAATGTTAAAACTAAAAAAGGATCGCCGGCTTCTGGATCTTCAGAATTTTATTTGTTGGTGTCTTCAGAAATGTTCGAGATCACGGTGAATAAAATGGTGCCATTGGTGACGTTATCTCCTTTGGTGTGACACACCACCACTTTGCCCGCATCTTGTTCAGATACACCACGTATCAACAAGGATCGCTCTCCTTCTCGAGTCCATGAACGATTTTTAATATCTTCTTCTCTCCCATCTGAATCGAAGAGATGCCAATCGTCACATTTAATTCATCACCACATTCGATAATGATAGAATTTCCTTCCACTGTGTATTGGGCTTTTATTATATTTGGGTAACTGCAAGACCGGTTTGTAAGAATATCTGGAGAATATGCACTACAATAAGCGTTATGGACGTTGTTGAAACCGTCAAAGTAAAGAGTTACAGCTCTGCTAGTTTTATTCCTGGTACTTTGAGGTGACCAAGGGGCATCAGGAATATTTAGACCCATTCCTTCAAACGATAAAATGGCATCAAGCCCATCTGAGTATACTTCACATGATAATGCCAAACTGACGACTCCATTTTCATCCTTATTCGGCAAGATAACGGTACAGTTAGGTTCAATGTAACTGGGATCAATCAATGTTAATTTGTATGTTCGCAGAATAACATTCCCTAGTTTACACTGCAAATTTGGATCATCTTGAGTTGCTGTTAGTGAAAGAATGGAAGTCTCGTTAGTACGAATCGCTTGAAAATCAAACTCAGTAAGAAAAGACCTACGTCCTTCTACAGGCTCTGTGCACTGACCGTCCGGATAAGTGCAGGTTGTTATCGTTCCAAATGCACTATAATCGGATTCAATTAGAGAATAAATCCATGTAACGACACCACTAGAATTCAGCTGACACGTTAGATTCACTCGCTGTTCATAAATTACTTTCTTCTCAACAATTGTGTCTTGTTCTGCAGCACACAACAAAGATTGGAACCCCAAAATTAGGCCTAACATTGAAAGGAATGCGATATCTGCCATGGTTTGTTCGACCTGAAATACGTGCTTCAAAGTCTGTAAGTGCAGTATATACGACTGGCATGCGTACCATCTAGGAGCTAGAACTTTCTTTACGTATTTAAGGGCACCCACAAGTAATTAATCCGCTCTCGCGAAGCGGACAAAAGATGATGTAATGGTAACTGATAGAAAATATTCATATAAAATTGAATACTTGTCGGCTGTAAATCTAATCAAGAGAAATACGGTTTAGAAGTCACATTCGTTCATATTTTAGCCTATGTGGAAGCTTGGACGCCTTGGTGTATGTTAGAGGAATTATTAAATTTTTGATCTGCAGTGCATTTGCACTGTTCTCAGCAGTGAAAACTCGTAGTTCGTGATTAGCCTCGTTTCAGCCTTCAGAGTTTTTATTGTAGCCAATTAAATGACCAAATAAAGTACGTAATTTTGAAGTAACATCAATGTTGTTGCTGCTCTGTCAGTTAAAACGATTTTTGTCGATAGATTATTTAAATATGAATTTTTGATGTGCTTCAATTTAACAAGTGTTTCTATGAGGCCCCGAATTACTCGTATTAGTCGTATGTACCCTTAAAGGTCTTTAAGGACCGTCAAAACCCTGTGCGTCTACCCCGCGTAGATGGCGCGACGTCCATTGATTCACTCTCCCACATCCACAATCACCAAAAATGTGTCCCCTTTCAATACCTAGTCATGTCACATTTCCAATTATAAATAGTGCACCGTTATGATTTAAAAGGGGCTACTTTCTTTTCGTAAAAATATGAACATTTATCTACAGTTAAGCCCGAAACTTTACATACTCCTGCATGTTATGAAAACAATTTTCCTCATACTTTCACACCTTCACTCATTCCCAGAAACCTTTTTACTCATAATAAAGAGTAGGGTCTCTGCTATATCCATTACAATCACTATGATATATGTATATGATTCATAAAATTTATTTTTCCAGAAAATCAGAAGTTTAAGAGTTTACATACAGCCCCTTCTTGTACCAGAGAAAACCTTCAGAAGGAAGAGAAATAAGTGAAGAGGAGGATAGTTCTATTCAATAGAAAAATAAAACCAAAGTTTTACAATATGTATTGTTTAAGTTTAACCTACTATATAATTTCTTTTTTTCCGTTCCACAGGATCTTTATTACAAATAAACAAACTCGACAAAAACAATCATAGAAACTCAACAATCAGAACCATTAATACTACAGTACATAATGATATTACAATGAATTACAGTGAACTTCACGGCCCAAACTTAAGGACAGAGAGAAAAAATATAAATAATTCAACAAATGTGATTTTAGCAATGCATATTGAATTGGTAATCATTTCATGTTAGCACGACACCACTGTCAAAATAAATATAAATTGGAATATCTTTGAATGACATTTTATACATGTATTTTTCCATTTCATAATAACAGTCAACATAATAAAAACAAATAATGGCAACAAAAGATTATGATACAAGCGGATATAAGCAATACATATTGAATGAGTTAACGTTTCACGTTGTCACACTGCCAACACTCTCAAAACATTATCTGAATTGAAACTATTTATTCAGTTATTTCTTTTCTTTGAGATTCGTTTGATAATTGTATTTTTCCATTTCCGTAATAACACTTTATTTATTCATTTATATATATTTATCAAATTTTATTTTTAAAAGGGTAGTGTTTTCAGAGCCTAAAGGCCTGTTTTAAAGAGCCTGTTTACGTACAAATAAAGAAATTGAACAATGCTAAAATACAGACACAGGAATGTAACATGAAATGTAACATGTATACTGTTAGTGAATGGTACAAGCAACATAATAGAAACATAAACAACTTTACAGCTGATATAATTTTCTCAAATGGAGGTAATTGATTATTTAATTTAGCTGACAATATTTCTCGTCTTAAAATCATCAAAATACAATTTAGTGCATTATTATATATCCAAACAATTACTTATTTTGGTTCTTAAGTATAATCCTTTCACCAGTATTATGCAATACCCAGTGCTCAAACTATATTACATTGGAGTATTACAGAAGCAGAAGACATGTATGTGTGATTGTTTCTTCACTATTATTACAAAAAGTGCACTCTTTATCAGCTACCACACCAAATTTAAACAATGAGTCATTCATATAAAGTATAATGTTTAGGATTGTGACATATATCCACATTTGTAATAGACCTTTAAAATGCATTCTATAGTGATGCATGAGGCTTTTATATGTACATAGAACCAACCCGTACAAGTACACAATGATGGCTTTATTAAGGGCCTTTGTTACAGGTGCAAAGTTTGCACTTGGCTTTATAACAATTGTTTGTTTCGGTAATGAATAGGGGTATTAACTAAGGGCACACTGCCTAAGACATATTCATGTCGAGTAGGGGTGAGTGGGACAATGAATATCCCCCTCCTCTACCTCATTCTATTTCAGAAAGGAGAGTTCTCTACTCTGAATTCAGACTCCAGCAGGGGTAAGTTAGATTTTGATTTGTATATCAATTCTACTTGATTTAAGATGAATCTTTATGTATAGGAATACATTACAGCTGCTATCTGCACTTAATGTTGATTCTTGTCTTGTAATGAACTATGTTTATAGTTTGAAGGTGAAATAATGTTTCTGATAATGTACGTTGAACTTGACAACGTTCAAGTTTATTGGTGCAAACCTACCTCGAATGTAATCATGAAGTAATCTATCACACATGTTAGTAGATCAGGATGGCTACAAACTATTGTCGATATTTGTTAGACTGTAGTTTGTTTGTTTGTTTTTGTTTTTGTTTTTGTTTTTGTTTGTTTGTTTGTTTGTTTGTTGCTTCTTTTTTTGTTGGGGGGGGGGGGGGGTTCTCTCTCTCTCCTTCATGTATATCTACGTATATTTTTTAATATACCTCTTAGATTCTTATTCACTGATTGGTCAAAACTATATCACATGACACGGCGCATCTCGATCTATCATTGCGCCAGAGCGTTTGGCGTTCTATCAATGAAAGTGACGCTTCACGTTGGTTTGGATATGCATCAGTGTATCCAGGAACTTGAAAAGATACATGGGCTTGTGCGTGCATGACTGTAGTCTTGGAGACACGCCCACACCAGGAAGGCGCTCATGAATATTAATATTCGCGCTAGGAGGGCCAAGGCGTACACTCCAAGTGTCCGGCTTGCCCCCCCCCCACTCTTGTAGCGTGCACTTTCATAGGCAGGAGACATATCCAATATCCAAGAACGCTTGACATCTTTGGAGACTAAATTCGAATAATATTATTGTGGCTATTATTGTTAACAAAACTAGAATCGACTAGCATGCCAAACCAGGCCCCTGCACATCCAGAGCCACACCAGGCCCTTATAGCCAGTATTAGAAGAAACTCTAACTAAATTCCAGTTCAATATTATTACCCACGCCGATGAAATCGGCAGGGTTATGTAAAGGGCTCCGTATGTTTTTTTTTTGTTTGTTTGTTTGTTTGTTTGTTTGTTTGTGTACAAGATAACAAGAGAACGGGTGAACGGATTTGCACCAAATTTTCAGGGAATGTTCAGAAAGTGACAGGAAAGAATCGATTAGATTTTGGTGATGATTGGTTGACCCCTGCACATTCTGTGTGACCTTGAAGTTTTGACCCTGTAGTAAAGTATAGGAACTTCAGTTCAGATAGTGACAGGAAAGAAACTAGAAAGATTGATGACCCCAAACTTCGCCTGCAGATGCAGAAATATTTTGGCCAATCAAAACACTCATTACTTCGTCTCACCAAAAGTCTATTTCAGGTTTATGAATTTTAGAAGACTTTTAGACCCATTATTTGCCATTTCACTTCAAATCCGTACGAGCCTGCAATGAATATTCAAAGCCAACGTATCCCAGCAACAAGGGATTTTTCGCGCGCTTGAACTACTACTGCGAAAGCGGCTATGTACGGTATACTAGTAATAGGCGGCTAGCTCTATATAGCTTTAGCTAGCTATCGCGCGCGATACCTTTTTTTTATCTACAAATTCATTTAGATTCAGGCTACCCTAACCCTACGGCTTCTCCTCTATTTCTTATCTTCTGTGCATTTCTGTTTATTTTCCCCGGTTCTTTCCACTTTGTTGTGGAAGTTTTTGTGATTTATTTTATCCTGGTGGACGTGTAGTACGTGATTTTAATTGTTTTCGGTGAAAATCTGGTGAGTTTGTTCGACGTGAGTGAGTTTATCGCACTCGCGAGCGTTCGCGTGTGTTGATCTGAGTGAGTGGGCTGTGTAGCTAGCTGTACGTACATAAATATACACAGCGCTGTCGCGAAGTGACGGCGATCTGGTCGGGCTAGGGAGTAACCCCAGGGAGTACAGTGCCTGTGCCTGGCTGACTGTAGTAGGATTGAACTTTTTTCTTTGGGTTATAACGGTCCTGTCATTTGAGATTTGAGTTAGTTTATAACTCATTTATGTCTGTTTGAGTGGATTTCGTAGTTGTAAAATATATACAAAAACTGTATTTTTTTTAATTTGTGTGGATTTGCAAAATTTGGTGGCTGATCGAGGTTCGCCGAATACATGCACGCCAGTATCCACTTTGACTTTGTTGATGGGTGGTGACTGAGCTGAGTGAGTAAGCTCTGTGCCTCGCATGCATGTCATTTTGAAGTCGAGATCCAACTTATTTTGTCGTCATATTTATTTTATCCAAGCCCGATGAAAAAAAACAACAACCCCAATTGCAATGTAATTTAAAGATAGAACATGAATACATTTACTAACACTTACATGACTGAACACTGAATACAAATTGCTAACATTTTTTCCTCACCACGCCACGCTCTCTGACATGTCTAATCAATTACTTTTAGGGGAGAGATGTTTCAATAATAAAATATCTTTTTCAGAAGAATTTTTTCAAGGGTGGGGACACACAAAGCTATGACCTGGATATGGCAAAATTTATTGGGGGGGGGGGGGGGTAGATGTGCCTCTTGTTATCCCCTTTGAATGGCTACTGCTAAGGCGTGGGTCTGCCGCCTTTGACGGCCTTTCTAGTATTTATAATGTACCATAGGCAAAATTCAATGTGTTAATTAAATTCATAAATTCATATAATCAATTTTCTATCACTGCATTAGGTCTAGCCAAATGGCTGATGTTAGATCATGCAAGCAGCATGGAATAGCTGGGCTGAATAGGTGTCTAGCACTAGCTAGGCTAGGTCTACCCCTCTGCGATCCCGATCGAGGTGGTGGCGTTGCTGTCAGTTTGCCAAAGGGGTTCTCCTCAAACTTGTTTTTTTGCTTGCTGATCGTCGTTTACTTTCGTTTCAGCAAACGAGACCGACAGCCCCGAGAGACCGACAATGTAGTGGGTGGGGGCTTCTGAACCCTATTATGGATATGAGTCTGACACTGTCATTCCATGACAGGGGCGATTGCAGGGGGTAGTAAAAGGGTGGGGGCACAAATGCAGGGCTGTCAACTTTGGGGAACTGCTTGAAGGGAGATTCGTATTTTTCTTCTGCTTTCCAGCCCTCCAAAGTCAGTTTTGGGCGGGGGGGGGGGGGGGGGGGGGGGTGGGAGGGGGATATTTCACCAGCCCTCCAAAAGTTGCTCAGTGGTGGGAGGTGGGGGAGGGGTAGCAATATTTTTTTTCCTTCTCGCCAGCCCTCCAAAAGTCGCTCAGTGGAGGGGTACTTTGTAGTTCAAAAGAATGTAATGCCTATTCCATGGGCGGATCCAGGATTTTGTAGAGGAGGGGGCACAGAGCCGGAAAAGTACACAATTAAAGAGGAAATTTTGTATTTATTGTGTACTTAAGGTATGCCAGTTGGGTTAAAAAAAGGGGGCCTTGGCCGATTCGCCCCCCCCCCCGATCCACCCCTGCTATTTTGTCATGAATATGAAGAATGGGATTGCATAGTGTTGGTGGTCGATCTCAGTAAGTTGAAAGATTGAAAAAAAATAAAAAAGAGATCATTATTCTGTCCTCATTTTCTATTTGATTCATTTCTACAGATCGGTTATAACCCTGATAGCAGAAAGTGTTAAAAAATGACGTGATATTTACGTCGTGGTTTTCGTCTTTTTTACGTCCTGTAATTACGTCAATAAGACGACAACTTGCACCAACGCAAGACGTCAAGAGGACGTCTTATTTTCTTTTGACGTCACCTCTACGTCTTGTACACTGTAAAAACTAAAGTGCTACTTTTAGGGGCATGTATAGTGACTGCACCTGAAATGCTGTTTATAGCACTTGTAGTGTGCTAATTTACCAGCAAAAAAAAAATGTGACCGTGGCGAGCCTCGAACCGGGTTCCGCTGATCGAGAGGCGCTGACGTTACCGATGGGCTAACGAATGCTTCTTGCAATCCAGTTTAGTCATGGGAGTCAAGTAGATAACATGAACTATGTGGTGTCGTAAATTCACTATGTAACAATATGATCTGCTCTAAATCGTACAATGTGAGTTAGTCCAGCGGTAATGCCAGCAATTCTCGATCAGCGGACCCTGGTTCGAAGCTCGCCCAAATCATTTTTTTTATGAATGTTTAGCAATTTAAGGAGCCGGTCCAGCTCCCGTGAAAGTGCTGAAATAGCACGCTGTGTGCATTCAATAGCACTCTGAGTGCAGTCCCTATGCATGCCCTCAAAAAATGCTATATACAGCACTTCAGTTTTTACAGTGTACAGATGACGTCAAAATAAGACATCCTCTTGACGTCTTGTGTTGGTGCAAGTTGTCGTCTTATTGACGTAATTACAGGACGTAAAAAAGACGAAAACCACGACGTAAATATCACGTAATTTTTACCACTTTGTGCTATCAGGGAAGAGAGAATAAGAGAATAAGAGAGTATGAGAAAATGAAAGCCTGTGAGAGGGGGAAGGAAGGGAGAGAGAGAGAGAGAGAGAACTGGGGGAAAAAGGAATGGGATATTCCTACAAAGACAGAATTGGACTGGTAATAGATAAATTATATCAACAGCTGCTATTGTTAATTACTAGTTAATTCAATTCCAAATCGGAGGCCATATTTTCCCCTTTTCGTACAATTGGTAGCCATTAGGCCCTATTGTGCAGGTGAGGGCTCCGGAGCGAGCCCCTACACTGTATTCTTCGCCTGTCGTCTCAAACTGCTACAGCAGAATATTACAAATAACTTATCGTAAGTTATTTATATTGGTGGTGTATCCAGGAATGCAGGGGGAGGGGGAGGGGCTCACGGCTGACGAACAAAAAAAATCATCAGATGCCTTCTGTTCTGAATTTTCGGACAAGCAAGGAAAAAAAAAAAAGTTATCACAATTTTCATGTTCCTTCTGTGCCGGGGCGGGGTGGGCCACACATTTCCTTTCATTCGATATGTAACTAATGAAACAGTCATACGGCCATGTTACGGACCTGCGGATGCCTGCGTATATTTCGATAATGAAAATGCGTAATTTTTACCCCAAATAACGCAAATTTTAGCAAAAGTTACCTATAGGCTATTCTGCGGACGATACGGATTAGTTACGGATGTTACGTATTGAATTGAATTGAATTGAGTTTATTTTCCACTTTCATTAAAATACATACCTGGTACATCGAATTTACACAAAAAGTGCAAATAACAATATATACAATGAAATTAACAAAGTATATAAAACAATTCATAGAATCATTAACAAACAAGACAAGGTAAAATGAGCAAGAAAGTGGAAGGGTCATCAAAAAAGTTAAAAAAAAAAACTTATCGTAGATGACCCAATGAATAATTACACAAGATCAAAGAAAATGTCCAAAAATGAAAAAGAAAGGGGGGGGGGGGGCTATTGCAATTTATACCAATTTAACCAGGTGTGATTTTAAGTTTCTTTTAAAGCTCATCAGTGTGTTGCATTCTTTTATTTCCCTTGGTAATTTGTTCCACATTAAAGGGCCTTTGCATAAAAATAAAGAGTTAACAAAAGTGGTTCGTCCATAAACAGCACGTGTATTAGAAGCCAATCTTGTATTGTAACCATGTACATCACTATTGCACTGAAATATATTATCAAAAGACTTAGGTAACAGGTTATTATAATAAGAATACATAAAGACACCAAGCTGAAAGTCATGTAAAAGATTAATTGGTAAAACCTTTAAGGAGATAAAGAGTGGTCTACTATGAGATAAGAAGGGTCTATTGCAAATTATTCTAACAACTCTCTTTTGTAACAATAAAATACGATTCATTAAGTATTTGCTACAACTACCCCAAACAATAGTACAGTAGGACAAATGTGGGAGAATTAATGAATTGTATAACAATAACAGAATATTCTGAGGTATTTCACCTCTAAATTGACTCATTATGCCAATTATTTTGGATATCTTATTTAAAGTGTTTCTAATGTGGCCAGTCCATTTCAGATCTTTATCAATACACAAGCCCAAAAATTTTGTAGAATCAACATGCAATATATGATCATCATCAATATAAATATTTACTTTATTCCTAACATCCACATTTCTTGCATTAAATACCATAATATTTGTTTTTTCATAGTTCAGTTTCAATTTATTTGCCCTTATCCATGTACTCACTTTCTTCAATTCAAAATTAAATTCTCGGGTCAAACAATCCACATCCCTATGTTTATAAAAAATGTTTGTGTCGTCAGCAAATAATAAGTAATGTTTCAGTTCAGTTTCAGTTTTTATTTTTTTTCATTTCCAACGAAAAGAAATATACAATTCACATACATCATTAAATCAACAAAGTAGGATACACGCAATACAACACATAAATATAACAGTATTGTAGATTAGATAAGATGTACCAAACTATTGCAGTATGAAAAATAATTTTATGAATGTTTGGTTGGAAATGGAGAGGTCCACTGTCCAATGTAACTTGGGGGAAACCAAAGATAAATCATTAATGTATATTAAAAATAAAAGAGGGCCTAAGATTGACCCTTGCGGTACCCCACAAGTGACTGTCTGTTGACAAGAATTTTGATAATTAAACACAGTATACTGTCTCCTATTAAATAAATAACTCCTAAATAAATCAAGAACAATTCCCCGTATTCCATAATAATACAATTTAGCAAATAATATTTCATGATTTAATGAATCAAATGCTTTTTGAAAATCCAAAAAAAGACCAACAATAATTTCTTTGTTATCAATAGCTTTGGAGACATGAATTAAAAACTGCAATAGGGTATGAGAAGTTGCATGCATGGCCCGGAAACCATATTGATTGTGACATAATACATCATTTTTATGCAGGAAATTAATAAGGCGTTTGTATATACATTTTTCAAAAACTTTAGAAAAGACTGGCAATAGTGATATAGGTCTGTAATTAGAGAAACTATCTTTAGAACCCTTCTTATGTATAGGGATAATTTTGGCCAATTTAAACTCAATAGGAACAATTCCTTGTTGCAAACAAGTATGAAATATAATGCATAATGGTTTAGATATAAGATGAATAATCTTTTTT
Source organism: Heliocidaris erythrogramma (assembly GCA_025617745.1). NCBI lineage: Eukaryota > Metazoa > Echinodermata > Echinoidea > Camarodonta > Echinometridae > Heliocidaris > Heliocidaris erythrogramma. Next base: position 40,792,261 of record CM046867.1, read on the forward strand.
ACTACATTGATATTTACATCATCAAAACCAGGTGCTTTGCCATTCTTGAAAGACAAGACATATTCAATAATCTCCTTTTCACTAATTGGATGAAAATAGGCAGTATTTACAAAATTACCTGTAAGATATGAAGAAAAATTTACATTATCATTACTATTGATAGAATTATCATTTGCAATAGTGTGGCCAATGTCTTTAAAATAATTATTAAAACCTTCAGCAATTTCCATAGAATCAGTCATCATTATACCATTATTATTGAATGCAATTGACACATCATTTTCCTTTTTCATATGTAAAGCTTCCTTAATAAGTTTCCAAGTCTTATTCATATTACCTTTATATGCTAAAAATTTGGAATTGTAATATTGCTTTTTGGCATGCTTTACTTCCTTATTATATTTATTTCTACATTTTAAATACTCATCCTTGTTATGTTCAGAACGATTCATAAGATACTTTTTATGCAATTTATCTTTTCTTGAACGTATTTTTTTCAATCCTTTAGTATACCACGGTTTATTGCACAATTTAATTTTACATTTTTTAATGGGAAAACATGTATTGTACCTTTCTAAGAATACATTTATGAATCTTTTATACATAATATCAGGATCAGTATGACATTGAGATAATACATGTTCAAAATTGACACTTTCCAATGAAGAATAGAACAAGGCAATATTTACATCATTAATATCATGTTTATAAATTACAGTCACATCATTACTAAAACCCACAAAATCAAAGATAGCATAAATTGGTAAATGATCTGCAATATCACATGTCATTATGCCAGATGTAGAATATGAAATAGAATTGGTAAAAATATTATCAATTAAGGTAGCTGTAGTGTCTGTTATTCTTGTTGCTTTATTGATTAACGGGTAATAAAAGAATGAGAATAGCAATTCCAAGAATTCATTACATACATATTGAATATTCATTTTCAATAAATCAAAATTAAAATCACCCAGAATAACACATTCATTATTTTCTCTTGAAATAGAAGACAGAATATTTCTCATTGTACTAATAAAATCTGATTTTGATTGCTCAGGTGGTCTATAAAATACACCTACAATAATATTCTTCTTTAAATTCAGAATTTCAATGAATAAACTTTCACAATGACTATTAAATACTGATAAGTCATCACGCACAATATATGTTATGTTCTTTTTTATAGCAAGTGCTACTCCTCCTCCTCGTTTTTCATTCCTCATCTTACTTTCTGTCTTATATCCATCAATAATTATTTCATTTCTCACATTACTATCTAACCACGTTTCACTTAAAGCAACATATGTTCATAATGTTTTGGGAAACTTCTACAGTTTATATGCAATGTTGAAAAAGGATTTTTGACTGATGCATAAGAGTCTAAAAAATCTTTTGGGGTTATGTACATTGATTCAATTTCAGATGCAAAGACTAAATCTTCATTTTCATTAACACTATTAAACATTACATTTTTCAAAGGAATTTAATATAATACACACTACTTTTAATGTAGAACCATGTACAAGAGTACATGGTACTCTGATATTAATTGCAACAGCAAAGGACAGAGGATAAAAATAGGGTAATAAATAGTGAGATAATGGTATATACATCATATAAAACATTAAATACACATACATGCAGTAATAAATACACAATGTGATACATAAACACTAAAATCTCAGATGAAATGATATAATTAACTAAACTGCATAAATCGGAGTAAAGGATTGTCATTGTAACATTGTTATACTGCGTTTACTGTATAGTTATGAGACAGTTTCATTTCATGTCAATGCAATTTCTTCACGTCTTCTTCACTGGTGATCAGTTTTGTTACAGACTTACCATCTGAGGCACTGATTAGGGCAATAATCCGCCCATCAGAGGACCAGGCAGATATGATGTTCTTTGACGCACGAGCCAGTGTCAGTAGTCTTTGGTTTTTTACAGTCCAGTCTTCTGCGATGACAATGCCTGATCCCTTTAATTTTTTGCGATTGACGATGATTTCTTTTATCTTTCTGTAGCTGCTTAACTTCACAATGATCGGACGATGGCGGGGTTTTGGTGTGGATGAGCGACCTGACGAGGTCGATGTCTTTCATTGGGTCCAGGGACACGCCCAACTTTGATCGAATGGCATCGGTAACGAGCATGTCGGTATTTTCCCCTTTGTTTTCTTCCAGGCCAAAAATCCGGAGGCATGGCCGTCTCGAGTATTGTTCCAAGCTGTCTATTGTGTTCTCTAGTCTGCTGATATTTTGTTCCTGACGGAGGACCTTTTCCCCAAGCTTTTGTACTTCTTTGCTCTTTTCTTCTAGGTCTCTTCTTAGATTGAAAACTTCACCTTCCACTTTGTCTATGCTTATGAGGATCTCACTAAGTTTTTTCTCAATAGCGTTACCAAGAATGTTCTCCAGCAAGTGAATGAAATCTTTATTCTTCACCAGATCATTAGATGTGTTATGGTGGAAAGAAATGAAGGCAGGTGCACTGGTAGGCTAGGGCTACAGAGGAGATAAAGAGAAAGTTCTGCTTGAAGAGTTCAGTTTCTAAAAGTTGAATTCTTGCTGAGTCCCATAGGATAGTGTGTATAAAAGTTACAGCTCAGAGTTGAACATGTGGGACTAATCTAAGTAATAATATGTAGACTTGAGAGTCACATTTCCAATCCAAATTTACTCCAAGTTCAAGAAAGATTATAGATCCATTTTTATCCAGGTAAGTTGAAAGGCTATTCCTTTGAGCAGTCAGTCAATAATGTTGTCGCCTTAACGTAGAATATATGTTGAATTTAGAGGTGAAGAATGGAGCAAAATGAAGCAATCTGTACATCCTGCAACATATTCCTGGATCACGGATGATACGGGTAATGCTACAGTCACACGGCCATGTTACGGACCTGCGGATGCCTGCGTATATTTGGATAATGAAAATGCGTAATTTTTACCCCCAAATAACGCAAATTTGAGCAAAAGTTACCTATATTCTGCGGACGATACGGATTAGTTACGGATGTTACGTATGAATTACGGATGTTACGGGTAAAACCTGTTGATGAGCCCATCCGCTGCCAACCCGCTGACACATGTCACGGACGACTTACGGATGACTTACGGACGATACGTATGAGTTACGTAGTTTATGTATGGATAACGTATATTTTGCGGATGCTTACGTATATTTCATCCGCAGCAGAATTTTGAGATTTTCAAAATTCACGCTGCGGATCTGCGTATGTCTGCGGATCCTGCGGATTAGGTTACGGATGGATACGGACGTTTTACGCAAAAATACGCAAAGATACGGATCAATACGCATGATACGGAACAATACGCAAATTCTACCTAAATTCTGCGCAAAAGACCTTGCGCGGGAAATTTAAAATAATTTTGAGATTTTCAAAACTTTTTCGCGGAAGACCTCGATTCCTGCGCACTCCCACGGATTTTTACGGATGCACTTACGGATGATACGCATGATACGGATTGCTGCGGATTTCTTCGGATTTTTACGGATGCACATCCGCAGACATGCGTATCGCGCGTATCTGTCCGTCTGACCATAGCATAAAACCTGTTGATGAGCCCATCCGCTGCCAACCCCTGACACATGTCACGGACGACTTACGGATGACTTACGGACGATACGTTAAACATACGTAACTCATACGTAACTGTGTTTACGTACCCCTATGTATCCGCAGGCATCCGCACACCAGACAAAGTGTGCGGATCAGTTACGTATCTTACGTGTCCTGCGGATGAGTTTACGTATCTTGCGTATGAGTTACGTATTTAACGTATGGATAACTTATATTCTGCGGATGCTTACGTATAGAGTACCGAAGTGTGACGTCATCAAAGTTTGATTTTTGTATTTCAGTATTTTTAGGACCATATTTAGGTAGAGCATGATTGAAACGTTCACACATCAAATTTGACATGAATCAGTTCTTGGTGGCCCAAGGTATGACTATATGAATATCTAATTAGCCCCATTGCAGTCAGTGTAAATTGGCCTGGTTCTTAACAGTTAGAACCAGGCCAATTTAACACTGACTTCAATGGGGCTAAGGAGGTATTCATGAAGCCATATCTCGGGGCCCAATGAGCCAATTGCCATGAAATTTGGGCTCTGGATGTTTTTCACCATGTTCTTTTGAGATATGGTATAAAAAATTTTTGTGACGTCATCACTTCGGCACTCTTTATTTCATCCGCAGCAAATTTTGAGATTTTCAAAATTCCCGCTGCGGATCTGCGTATGTCTGCGGATCCTGCGGATTAGGTTACGGATGGATACGGATGCTTACGGATGATACGGATCCTTTCTGATGCTTACGGATTTTTATCCGTAAGCATCCGCAGCTGCCCCAAGTGGCCGTGTGACTGTTCCATAAGATAATGTCAGATTTGGTCTTGGCTGCACGCCCTGTATACGCTACCAATGAAAATAAGAGAATCTAAATTAATTTCATTTATTAAATCCTTTTCTGTCTTGACTTTTAGCAGAATAAGGCCAATAAATGTACATTATAGGTCTATAATCCCTATAAGAGGTGTTGTGGATAAGTCCCCGGACTGTGAACCACGAGGTCCGGAGTTCGAATCCCACCGCAGCACTAGCGTCCTTTGGCAAGACGTTAATCTACATTTGCCACTCTCCACCCAGGTGTTAAATGGGTACCCGGTAGGAGTGGAGGATGTGCATACATTGTGTGCGGGCGTGCCAGAATCCAACGACCAGTTTGGGTAAGGCGCTTTATAAATGCCAGGTATTATTATTATTATAATTTGCACAAATCATGATATCATGATTCCATTCATTCCTTTAAAAATGCGATTAAGCGCATGCTTATCTCTAAGATGTGATTAATACATATACATGTACAATTATTTCTTGTATTACTACAACGAAGCCTAGAGCTTCGTATCACCTGAAAGACTAGAATATTTTCATCTTACATAATTTGTGCTATTACGTGTATGGATATCCATCGATGCCTTTACTATATTACTGATTACATATATTATTTGGGATCTTTATATGTTGTAAATAGTGTAAGATGTGATTAATACATATACATGTACAATTATTTCTTGTATTACTACAACGAAGCCTAGAGCTTCGTATCACCTGAAAGACTAGAATATTTTCATCTTACATAATTTGTGCTATTACGTGTATGGATATCCATCGATGCCTTTACTATATTACTGATTACATATATTATTTGGGATCTTTATATGTTGTAAATAGTGTAAAATTTCAAATTAGTTCATTTAATGTTAAGATTGGTTATTGAGTTTTCTCTCTTTGTTTTTGTTTTTTTTCTGTTTATTTTTTTTTAGTTTTTAGTTTTGAATGATAATATATGCAATTTGTTAGTTTTGAATACGAAGGTATGGCAACGTTTCAAGCCTTTTAAGCTTATATTGCTATACCTCTGTATGGTACTCCATTATTCTATGTCTGTGTTGTGACCAATTACAGATAAGGAAGCCTTTTGCCCGAATATTAACTTTCAGTTAAAAAATTGCCACTTTTTCCTTCTTTTTCTTTTCTTCCATTTTCCTTTCCTTCTTTTCTTTTTCTTTTTGTTTTCTTTCCTTTCCCGCTTCTTTTTTCTTTTCTTTTTTCCATTTCATTTCTCATTTCTCCCTTTCCTTTCCTCTTTCCTCTTCCGTCTCCCATTCCCCCTCCTTTTTTTGCCGACAGAGGTGGCGCATTTGCCGACAGTAATTTTGAGGGTGGGCGGGAGGGTCGTAACACCCAACTCCCTCCCCTAGCCACGTCAGATATGTAAAGGTATATTTTGAGTTGTATATCTGTATAATTCAAGTAAGCTGAGATTTTATGTGAATTGAAAATGTATGTATAAATTCTTTGTTCTTCCATCAATGTATACTTTTTTCCATATACGTATAGATTTATTTGTAGATTATAAAGTTTTCTCTATACTTTATTATGATTGTAATATTTATATTTTTGTGTATATAGAATGCATGTATACAAGAATACGTAGAACAAAAAGATACCGCTGACTTCCGCACCTAGTCTGGACAATTCCATTTTCGTCAGATTTCAGCTATCATTGTATCAAACATTTCATTTCATTTTTTAAAATATTTATATTAATTCGATTATTTAAAACTGGAAACCACAGCTTGTAATGTTATTAAGTTTTGTTATTAAACAACCAGTTTTTTTTCCTCGTTTGACATTTCCTAACATGACGGTAGCTTCGTGTCTTTCACAAAACGGGCAAATTAAAATGATATATAATATATATATTTATAAATAATTTTTATAGTCCTGATTAATCTGACAAACTATATTTGGTAGTTGAACAGTAGATTTCATTTCATTTTTCATGTCATTTATTTTCATTTCCAAACAATAATATAGATACGACATAATTCAAATAATATTTACAAAGTTAATACAACCGATTATCGTATGGGTAACTGCAAATGACAAACATATAAAACCTTGAACAGAATTAAGTTACTTTGGGAAACTGAGTGGACTGCTAAAAAGCAAGCTTGTAGATTGCAGTCGACTCGCGTACAAAATCATCAACAACAAACAGCAGTTCACCGATTTTGCAAAAGATGCAATATAATAATAATAATTAAACAAAAGTGTATTTACTTTTATAGCATAAAGGTTTGTAGCAAGAAGAATAAAACAAGAGACGAAGAACAAAGAGGAAAGAACAAAACAGACAAGACATAGAAAAAAGAAACAAGATTGGGGCTAACCCGGCACAAATCGGACTCAGCGGAAAATCGTGACCGAATAAGCCAAGACAGCTAAAGCGATAGCAACTACTTTGCGTTGAGAATATTTTATTTAACAAAGTTTCAAGATTACTTGATAGAAATGTATAAAATAGTTACATAATAATTATTGTTGAAATGTCCAAGTGGTAAAATGCTACAAAAACATGAAGGTTTAACTTTTGAAAGGCATAATCGCCGCGCGATGCCAAGTTTGGTACGGTACCGAGTTAGACCGACGCCAAGAAAACATAAGGTAATAACACTTATTTTGACAGCATCCGTTTCTTTGAGATGTGTGTCAACGTATACAACAACAACTGCACTTCCCGATGAACCAACTTAGGTAGTCCCTACAACAAGGTCATTTTTTCACAAGTATGGCCTCTCAATCAGTGCCACTATGATTGCCATCCATGTCCATGTAGTGAGCCTTTGATTCTTCTCCTAACACCCTTGGATTCCCTCCTCCCGATGAATCCGTAGATCCCTCTGCATCAAGATGATTTCCTCCACTCATACTGAGGTTAAAGATAAAGTTGAGCTCTGGCCATGAAATTGTAAAAGAAACTTTCTCAAAGACAGGAATTGGGAAGGGTTGGTTGTATAACACATAAGGATTGGTGTATGCTGTAAGGTTTTGGAAACACCCAAATGATAAGAAATTGACTCAGTCCTGCTGAGAGTCGCATGCTCAGCATACAGAAATGTGTATATGGGATTGCACACAAATGTTCGGCCCGAACATTTCAGCTGTTTCTTGTCATATTTTGAATGTGAGAGCATTTGAAGAGCAATCCTTTTCAGGGGACATATCTACTATGATAATCTTTCAAGCTATCATAAAAAGAATGAGAAAGCTGATAAATTATTTTTTACCTTTCCAGAACTTAAGCTTCCCTTTAAAGGGAGTCACCGCTCGATATCCATGTAAGTTCAATTTCATTTGCTTGCCCCTGTTTGTTTGTTTGTTTGTATTTATTTCCGTATTAAGAAAACCACATACATTTCATAAAATACAACGTATACACTCTAAAAACTAAAGTGTTAAATCTCCATTTAAAACGGCCGAGGAGTGACCACTTTTTCAAAATGGTAGATTACCACTTTTAACATGCTGGATTCAACACTATAAATGCTGAATCCAGCATGTTAAAGTGTTAATGTGCCATTTTGAACAAGTGGTCACTCCTCGGCCCTTTTCAATTGTGATTTTAACACTTTAGTTTTTAGAGTGTACATGAGCTTAAAAAACGGAGGATCTTATCGGCTCTTACAAAGTATATTATGTGTATAGCTAATCGGGGACATAAAAGCCCCTTAAGATAACTCAGGCTGATCGCTCTGTCTAACGCCATTGGTAAGATATACCACCAGATACTGGCTGAACGATTTGAACAATTCATGTTAGATAATGAACTCATTGACAGTATATTGCAAAAAGCCTTCCTGAAAGGAATTAGCGGTTGTACAGAACACAATGTTGTTATACATGAATTACTCTCCCATGCAAAAAGTAAAACTAGATCAATTCATATTACATGGTTCGACTTGGCTGACGCTTTTGGGTCAGTTAACCACAATCTTATTCACTTTACCTTACAAAGGCATGATTTTCCACCTTTGATTCAATGTTATATAAAGAATTAGTTTAGTTATCTGTCAGGTCAAGTTCGAACACAAGAATGGGTCTCAAATGAATTTCAGTTTCAAAGGGGCATTTTCCAAGGGGACTCCCTGTCCCCCTGGTGTTTATACTATGTTTTGACCCGATCATTCAGTTTTTGAAGGTCAACTCGACATTTGGATACGATTTGGACGGAACGCGTATTATTACCGCACCTTTTGGGACGATTCCTGTTTGATCACATGTAGGTAACAAGCGATCTCATCAAAGATTACTGAACGAGATCGACCGCCACGTCAAATCGATTGGTCTATGTCTCATGATCAAACCGTCCAAATGTCGATCGTTGTCCTTCTCCTCTGGTAGATTCAGTGAGGTCATATTTTCAGTTGGTGAAAAACCAAATATCCTCAGGCGGTAATGAAGTGCATAAATACCTAGGGGCTGTTATTACTAAGAATCTTAGCTCTTCAGACATTCATGAATATCTCTATAGCAAAATAGATAAGAGCTTGCAGAATATTGATTCCTCTCTCATTCGCAATGAGTATAAATTAAAGGTGTATTCACGTTATTTGCTCCCTTCATTGAGATTTGACTTGACGGTGAACGATATGACACACACCCATTGTAAGTCCCTAGATATGCTCTCAAATAGATTTTTGAAGAAATGGTGTGGTCTACCAAGACCAGGAACTTTAGCATTCGTTCATATGCCAAATGGTTTAGCCATCCCATCAATTTCTGATTTGTATACACAGTGTCACACTCTCTCATACATATTCATGAGGGAGAACGGGGATGATTTTGTTAATCATTGTTTGGACTCTAAATTAGACCGCGAGTCAAAATGGGTTAGGAAAAAGTCCACTATTGTGAAAAGTGACGAAGTTTATTCATCTGTTAAGGTAGTACAACCAAATCTGAAAGGAAAGAAAAAAAAGCAAAACAGATTTTAACTCATGAAGTCGCTACCATTTGGCATACACACGTTAAAGAGTTGGTAGTTCAAGGGAGATTTTTAGATCTTCTGTCAATGGAAAGTAACTGTATGGTTTGGAAGAGCATCATGTACAACTTGCCAGTAAAGGTTCTGAAATTTCTTGTAAATGCAGTCAGCGACACGGTTAATACAAGAGCAAATTTACTGAGATGGGGCAGATCCACAACAAACAAATGCAGGCACTGTGATTGTGTTGAGACACTTAATCATGTACTCAATTGTTGTTCAGTATTTCTATCTCAAGGACGCTATACTTGGCGCCATAACAATGTACTAAAATGCTTTGTAGAAGTGATCACAGAAAATATTTCGCCCGATACAAAAATCCTTCATGATATTCCTTACTTAACTGGCTACTCTCCCGTCTCAACAATCCCACTGCCTTGTACGCAAACAAACCTAAAACCTGATCTTTGTATCTATGAGGAAAATAGCAAAAAAATAATGATCATGGAATTAACAGTCCCATTCGAACTTGGAATAGAAAAAGCCCATCAGTACAAAGTTGATAAATACTCGTCCCTAGTTACAGACATTCGAAATAATAGCTATGACGTAATGTTTCTGGCAATTGAAGTTGGTTCACGAGGATTCATTTCATCAAACAACACCCAAAGACTGAAACAGATGTTGGGCTACTTGCACGAACGGAACACAAAGCCGCGCGAATTTCGGGACAAACTCAGTAAAATGGCGCTTATTTCGTCTTTTGCAATTTATTGCGCGAAGGACGAACCCACCTGGCAAGACTGTAATAACTTGTACTAAATCAATTATCACTCACTAACTGAATAATAATAATAATAATAATAATAATACTTATAATAATAATTATAAAAGTAATAATAGGGCAACCAGGCTGCAGGCATGGGTTCCTGGATGTGGATGATTCCATTCGCCTGTCGCGGATAGTTGTGCTTCGGTGGTCGGAGTGCGAATTGTGTGAGTTGTGTGCTGCTGGGACGGACAAGCCATAGTATTTGTCCGACCTAGCGGCACTTAATGTGTGCGATTCGTGTTCCAACTGCCGGAGCGCGATTGTTCGTGGCGGGCGGGGGGGGGGGGGGGGGGGGGGGGGGGGAGGGGGGTCCATGTCCGAGCGCTTCACGTGGACGTAAAAAAGAAAGTCTATGCCCTCGTAACAATTAAGCGTGTATACTATTGAGTAACTGAAATTATACTTAAATTATAATATTTCCCTTAATATAAAACTTAAGCTGATATACCTGAATACATAATAATAAGATCTATCTCGCCAATCATGTTTTATTATACTATATGACTTGTATTCTTTTGTATGTTTTTGTCTTGTATGTCCTGCCTTGGCAGTAATGTGCTATGACCTGGACTACTCTTACCACTATATTTGTGAATGTGCAACTCTTATTATGTTTATACTATGTTCCTTTATTGAAGATTGACAATAAAGTGATACGAAATCAATCAAAATGACTATACCCAAACCCAGACACCCCCCCCACTTATATGCTCATTTATAATATTGATTATTGATTGCCCCTATTGCAAGGCCGTGCATAACAACAATCTTGGAGCAGCGAACAAAATTGCCGTCGAGGGTGGGGTAGTTTATCAGTTGGGTTGTTCAGTTCGTCTTTCTCCGGTCGAATGCGTGCTGCATATAATGGAAATACACGCATTTCATGCGTTTACCGAATATGTACGGAAATTCCTGAATATTACCCGAGCCGGGCCAAGCTCCAAAACACCACGATTGGCGACTTTTCGCTCCCTTTAACCGTGGCGTCCTCGGGTGCCGTCGAGGTTCCTTCATCGTCCGATGTTCTACGAATGGTGGTTAATTCCCGAGACATCTTTGATCTACATCCTAACCAGGCTCTATGCACTGCACTGGTAATGGACAATGAATAGAAATGTTATAACTGAGAACATTATGGGCACTCGGAACGGGTTATGAATATTCGTAATGTGATTTATTTCTGTCCCCGGCATTCAAGTTCCGAAATTACGGTGAATCCAATTGTACCATTGCCATGATTGCTGAAGTTATCTCCTTTGGTATGACACATCACCACTTTCCCTACATCTTGTTCAGATACAGCCCGTATCAACAGAGATCGCCCACCTTTTGGAGTCCATGAACGATTCCTAATGTATTCTTCTCTCCCATCGGAATCGAAGATATGCCAATCGACATCAGATTCATCGTCGCATTCGATTAACAATGTTTTGGGTCTTTATTTGCGTAAGTGCAAGACCGGTGAGTAAGAATATCAGGAAAATACGCATTGCAGGAATCATTATCACAAAATCATAAAAATTTTCAAATATCAAGAAGTCAGTTGAAACCCCCCTCTTTATGTTTATACTAAATTGCACTGAATTAAGGCATTCAAATTTATGATTACTAAAATAATTGATATCCCATTATTGCAGGATAGATCTAATAAATTTAAAATGCACAGGAAAGAAACTCAAGATAATATAAATTCCTTTAAAATGGATTTGAGCAGTGAAGATTGGAACGATGTTTACTGCGAACCTGATGTAAATAAAGCTTATGATAATTTTCGAAAGAAACTTTTAGATTGCTATAATAAAAATATACCCTTAGTTCGAACAAAAATTCATAGTAAACGTAATCGTCGTCCATGGATTACTAGCGGTATTTTAAAATCTATTCGTACAAGAAACAAGTTATATAAAATTTCATTATGCCATCCCTCTACTGAAAATCATGCCAAATATACTCGTTATCGTAATAAACTAACATCTATTATTCGCTTATCCCGTCGTTTATATTATTCGAATAAACTCGAAAACAATACTAACAATACAGATTTACTATGGCGAACCATTAACACAATTCTTGGACGACAGAAAAAATACACAAAATATTAATGAATATATTTATAATGATGAGATAATTAACGAAGAAGATAAAATCGCAGATGCATTTAATACTTATTTTACTAACGTTGGACCTAACTTAGCATCTAAAATACGTTGTGATAATGCACACTTTTCTGAATACCTCTCTTTTAATACAGAAAACTCTTTATTCTTTAATCCAACAAGTATACACGAAATCATAGAGATTGTTAAATCATTAAAATCAAGCAAATCAAGTGGATGCGATGAAATAAGCGCATCCTTATTAAAACAAATCATTCATTATATAGCCGCCCCTTTATCTCACATTTTAAATTTATCCCTTTCTTTAGGCATATTTCCAAACTCATTAAAAACAGCAAAAATAATTCCAATTTACAAAAAAGATGACCCTTCCCTCATTACTAATTATCGCCCCATCTCCTTGTTATCGAGTATTTCTAAAGTCTTAGAAAGAATAGTTTATAAAAGATTGTACTCTTTCTTAGATATTAATAACTTACTAATTCCACAACAATTTGGCTTTAGAAAAAATCACTCGACTGACTATGCTATTGTACAACTTTGTGATAAAATTACTAACGCTCTATCTAAAAAGGAACATACAATAGGTGTTTTTATGGATTTGTCGAAGGCGTTCGATACTATAGACCATCAGATTTTAATTTATAAACTACAACATTATGGAATTAGAGGGTATTCTTTATTATGGTTTAAAGATTATTTATATAATAGACATCAATATGTAGCATATAAATCTGCCACGTCAACAACCTCTAATGTTAAATGTGGAGTACCACAAGGGTCAATTTTGGGCCCTTTACTCTTTTTGATATATATAAATGATATTATTAATTCTGCTCCAATCCTAACCTATGTTCTGTTTGCCGACGATACTAATATATTTTACTCGCATGAAAATGTACACTGTTGGTCATAATGGTAGCATAATTCGTTTTTTCATGGTCATCCGTTGATTTAATCATATTTAAAAGCCTAAATAGATAATATTGACCAGGTTCATTTATTACATAATGATTTTGTATTGTCGAGGTAAAAGTCGGTCAAGTGAAACATTCCATCACGTGGCCTATCTTATTGTTTGGTGCTATGAAAGGCAGAGCCTCCTTTCTGCTGTTGTTTTGCTGTCCATTTCATGCAGAAAGCCTACGTGTGTTAACAGCCCGTTTTCAGAGTTATCTTGATCAATTCCTACCAAATTTGGTACACTGATTCCTTACACTATGCCTCGCCCAACGGCACTTCCAATTCGCCAGAGGGTCCTTGCACTGCGACGGATTGGACGGACACAGGCCCAGATTGCAGATATTCATGGACCTTCGCAGAGTTGTGTGTGCCGCATCCTCAGAAGACATCGAGAGGCGGATACTTTGAGTCCAGAGAGATCTACAGGTCGACCACGAAGAACATCCGCACGGGATGACCGTCAACTGCTGAACATGTGCCATAGGAATCGGAGAATGCCAGCGAGTCGTCTTTGCCACTTGTAGAGGAGGCACTTCGGAGTGAACGTTTCACGGGAAACCGTAAACAGGAGACTTGTCCAACATGGCTACAGAGCTCGGCGAATGACCAAGGTTCCACGTCTCACTGTTCGCCACCGGGTTGCTCGACTCCAGTGGGCTAGGAGGCACAGGAGATGGCAGCTTGGTCACTGGCGCCATGTAATCTTCACTGATGAAAGCCGGTACATCCTTGACCGCACAGATGGGAGGCAGAGGGTTCGACGATTGCGGGGCGAGAACCTCCGTAATGACTGTGTCCAGGAAACCAATCAAGCAGGTGGAGGCTCAGTGATGGTATGGGCCGGAATACATTATGGCGGAAAAACGCCATTGGCTGCACCTGAAGGAAACGTCAACGCCGCCGTGTACCGCGATATCCTGGAACGCCATTGTCTTCCATACGCCAGAAGAGTATTTGGCAATAACTTTCAGCTCCAAGACGATAACGCTTGACCACATAGGGCACGTCTGGTGAGGGAATTCCTTGACGCAGAGGACGTGCAGCAGATGCCTTGGCCTGCCTGTTCCCCCGACATGAACCCCATTGAGCACGCCTGGGATGCATTGGGCCGTGCCATCAATGAGAGAAGCAATCATCCTAAAAATGTGCAGGAGTTAGCCCAGGCACTGACCGAAGAGTGGGATGCACTGCCCTTGAACACCATCAACAACCTTGTGGACAGTATGCCACGGCGTGTGGAGGCACTGGTGCGTGCCAGAGGTGGCCATACCCGGTACTAAGTGACCCAACAAGATTAAAAAGAGGAACACTTCACTTCAATAATCAAAAGATCCCAAGATTTTATTTTTCACGATAAACTTATCATGGTTAAACATTTACCTAAAACGATACATTGTTTCAAGGAATCCAAGGTCTGGATGATTGTGTTTGTCAAAAGTGGTTTAAACCAGTGTATAAAGTTTGTATGAATTAATTTTTGTCTTCTATTTTTTATTTAATATGTTGAGAACAGATTTATCATTAAAATCGGTGAAGATATAAGCTTTATTTTGCAAAGAAATGACTCGTATTGTTGTCAATAGTGTACGAAAGGTAGAAAAAAAAATTATGCTACCATTATGACCAACAGTGTACATACCCTAATTAAAATCCTTAATCTTGAGTTAGCTAAATTATCTCGATGGTTTAAATGCAATACATTATCATTAAATATTGATAAAACTAATTTTATGTACTTTAAAAATATTCATTCGCATACTATTCTTCAAGAAAATATTGTTATTGATGATTTGATACTTAAAGAAAAACAAGCCACTAGATTTTTAGGAATTACAATAGACTCCAATTTAACATGGAATATTCACATTAATAATGTATGTACCTCCGTATCAAGAGGTATAGGAATTTTGTATAAATTAAAATATCTTCTTCCTAAAAAAGCTTTATATACAATATATACAATTCAGTAATTTTCCCCCATATATCGTACTGTAATTTAGCATGGGGTAATAGCAGTAAGACCAGAATTCAATCTCTCTTTCGACTTCAGAAAAGGGCTTTGCGCATATGTTCGTATTCTCATTATCTAGCGAATACAGACCCTCTATTTTATTATTTTAAAACTCTGAAAATAGATGACATTCATGTTTTTCAAACCGTTATCTTTATGTTTAAGTTTTCAATGAAAATGTTACCTTTGGTATTTCAACACACTTTCACATACAATACTAATGTTCACTCCTATCCTACACGACATTCATCTGATATTCATCTCGTAAACCCCATTACCCTACTGGCCCACAGAACGATAAGACACCACGGTCCCGACATTTGGAACTCCCTTCCGATAACATAAAATCTGCGTCATCCTTACATTCATTTAAAGCCTTAATGAAAAAACATATCTTAACACAATATGACCATTAATCATCGTGACTGTTGTAGTATTATTTTTAATATAAGTTCTGGACAATCTTCAGCTTAAAAGAGCCATTTTCTCTTTTTCTCTCTTCCTTTTGAATGTGTTTATACGGAAAACTTCCAGAATTAAGCCATGCACTCACGCACATGCACGCACATGCACGTACGTGAATATTTTTTTTTTCGGTTTTATAATCTGCAGACTGTACAAGATTTATTTTGTCCATTTATTTAACGATCTGCAAACAATTATCAAAATTATGTATGCTTCCTGTAGCTTTTGCCCTTGAGGCCGCTATCCAGTCAAGCTATTTGCTTATGATAGACGGTCTCCTGCATGTCAAAAATCCTAGTTTCTGTTGGAACATTTTACACTTGAATCAATGATTTCACTTTGATTTTCAACTTGTTTTTGTTTGTTTTGTTTTGTTTCGTTTTTTGCATAATGTATCTTATGTACTTTTTGTACATTTCCTATGATTATTGTATATAATTGTAATCTTCATTGATCATTCAATAAATGCAGAAAATAATCTGCCAAAAAAAAAAAAAAAAAAAATGTATATTACTCATTTTACCTATTGCGTTGTGTGAGGAGAAATTCTAAAAAACGAGAAGAATAAAGTAATTTGTAAAACCAAATATATACATTCATTAATTTTAAACGGTTTATTCATAAAAATTACTCGCGGCCTGAGCTGTGAGCCCGTCAAAATACGCACGCTATAAATGGTAATTAGAAAAAGGAATGCGAAGCGTTCAAGAAGGTAGTTGCTTATTGTTGCTATGCCATGTTGAAGGACACGGAAGTGGGGGGGGGGGGGGGACCTTTTGTTTGGCGGATAAAAGGTGACCCCACTTACATTGTCCGAGCCCGACGTTCCGCCGCCTCTGATATCAGGCTAGTTAGGACTGTGTCCTGTCATTCCAAGACGCAAGGATAACCAAACATCTAGAGTCTTTTAACCTCATGCATGGGCCTGGGAGCCGGGGGTGCACCCCCTGCAAAAACGATGAGGACCTTTTTTTTTTTTTTTTTCTTTGCTTGTCAGAGATTTTTGGACATAAAAAGAGACACTGAAATGCTGAGGACCTTTTTTTTTTTTTTGCTTGTCAGAGATATTTGGACTTAAAAAGAGACACTGAAATGCTGACGACCTTTTTTTTGCTCGCAGCACCCCCAGTAACAAAATCGTTCCCAGGCCCCTGAGATAGCCGTAAGTTCAAATATTTTGTTATGTTCTATACTTTGCACTCGCACATATGCGAGGTTGTTATAGATTATGTACATTTCAATATATTTATCCTTGTATATGTAGAGAAAATTTTGACCAATTAAATGTTTTTGAAGTTCTTGAGACGCGAAAGATAAATGGAATCGGTTAATATTCAGGTCTACCAATAAGTCTGTATTATACAATATGTGCAAGGCACGATGAAAGTGCAAAGTTGAAAAGAATCATTGGATATTTTGCTTGTCTAAGATGCTTACGCATCTGTGACGTACAATATATCGTAATGAGAACAGCAAGCCCAGGCTTTATTGTTCTAGGGAAATGTAATTTCCCTGATTATTCCTGGCATTTAATTTTAAAGACGAAAATTTTGATCGAATGATTATCGGAAGATTGAGTAACGAAGGAGATGGTTGTGTAGAAATAATGTATCTATTCTAATTTTTTTTTCTAATCTCTCTTGTGGTTAGGGTTAGCTTAATTTCAGAATAATTAATAGACAGAATAAATTCCCTATTTATAGTCGGGCTTAGCCCTTACACCCGAAATGAATGCTTGCTCGCCGGGCTAGCACGGACGGCCGAACTGGAAGGTCACGTGAAAGTCACTCGGCACGCCATCGATGTCATATCGAACTTCAGCATAATCTATCAGGCCATATACTACTTCATCTGATTATATAAGCCACTTAGACTCAACCTAACTTTTCATTAATTTTTTGGTATGTATAAATTACTTAATTTTATTCATATTGAAACCTATATTTTTTATATTCAAGTTAATTTTAGATACCATAAATCATGTTTGATTAGATTATTGAATTGATGTACCTGTATTACCAACATTATTTATATATTTGTTTTATAATTTACGTATTCAAATAAAGGAAACATCTAGTTTTGTTCATTCCTTGACCATACATTATTTGTGCAGATATAATTATTTTGCGTGCATATGTTTAGCGTGGCCTAGTGGTGCCAGAGCCAAATTGCAGATTTTTTAATTAAATAAAAAGATATCATTTTTGAAAAAACAGTATATCTTAGAATAATCCACAAACTGAACTAAACACGTGGTAAACAGGCATAATAGGTGAAAGGTTTATTTGTTGCATGCAATAGGGCAAATATTCAAAGGTTATTGGAATACAATATTACATGGAATATCAACTAAAGTTATCTCCTTCTGTTCAACATACTACCACTTTGCCTACATCTTGTTCAGATATGCCCGGTGACAACAGAGATCGCCTTCCTTCTCGAGTCCATGGACGATTCTCTATATGTTTCTCTCTTCCATCCGAATCAAAGAAATACCAATCGACTGCTGATTCATCGTAGTATTCGATAATAGCACCATTTCCTTCGACATTGTATAACCCTGTCCCTTCCCCCCAGCACGCCGCTACTGTGTACAAAACATTGATAAAGCTATCATTGTTTTGTACACAGAGGCGGGGCTCGGGGTGCAAAATAGTGCTTTAAAGGGAGTGGCAAGTCGTAATCCATGGGCCTGGCCAGTTGGCCTGACTCGGGGAAATTCGGATACAATCAGGTCCAATCGTGCGCTACCGAATGAATGTTATTGCCGAATTCCTCGCGTGATCGTTAACTCGAATCCCTACATACGTAACCGACCAATGAGATTCAAATACTGGAATAAAGAACGGGCGATCTTGTTTACTCAAATTTGGGTCAATGTGCGAACTTTTATTAGCTGCGCGCGATAAATTGAAGTCGCTTTGAACTTTGATCCAGAGAAAGGAGCAGCCAACTGTAAAACCGCCCATAGATTGCGACTTGTCGCTCCCTTTAAGAATGATAAGGAATTGACCCTATCCGGCAGAAATGCACTGCACACAGAAATGGGTATATGGGACTGCGCACACAAGTGGCATGAATGTTCGGCCCGAAGACTTATTGTCATTTTTTTAAAATACCTCCTCGTTGGATTTAGACACATATATTACAGACTTTATATGCACATGTATGTATTTTCAGTATATAGTATGCTTTACATCTTATAGTCTTGTATACAGTAGATAGCAAATATATATTATGCACATGGTGTCTGACAACTCCACTCCACAGAACTCCTAAAGACGTAGAAGGTGCGTGCGGGTGCGAAATTGTAGGCATTGTTCGTACGTGATCACGTGATATCCGCCATGTTGGTTAGTCCTTCGCTCTCCAGCTCCGGATTCATGAAGCTCGTCGCGTCAACGGCATTCATTCAGTACAAATTGTTTGATCAACACTAGGGTTATATGAAATCTTACTGAAATTGCTAGATTTTGTTAATGCTAGTATCCAAATGAACCAAGACAAAAAGAGAGCGAAGTTTCTCTCGAAATAGGCCTACATGAAATATATTATTGCCAGTGTTATCAAATGTTGCTTTGGGCATTTTCATGCTTATTTGTTATTATAGAAATGCAGTCATCATCCACTCTTGTTGCTCATTTTGATAATTTTACTGCACTACATTTACTTACCATTTCAAACAACTTTGATCACTGAAATGATTCTCATGGTTCTGGCAAATGAAAGTGGAAATTTATGTTATTGTATTCATATCCTGATGCAAGACTTCATGCTTGTAAATAAGAGTTCAATATGAGGTGTGCTCATTTCAGTACGTTGCAATATATAGCCCTCAAGAAAATTCTTTGTCTTTACAGATCACTGTTATGATCCAGTGTTTTGTTGAAGGTTGTCACTCTAAATAAGAACATTAAAAATACATCAAGTCCAACTAAGTGTCACAAGTCACGACTGCCGAATTGGAAACGAAAGGCAGCTTTCGCGGGAGAGGACTACAACTTAATCATTAATCATTAAAATTCTAATTTGACAAAAATAAAGTCATTACAATTCTAATTCGACCAAAAAAAAATCACCAGACCTCCAAAATTCGCCCAGTTTGGGGGGGGGGGGGGTATAGGGGTCCAGTTTCCCTCCATAATTCTCTGACAAGCAAAAAAAAAACAAAAAGTTTTTCATTCTAAAGGGGGGGGGGGGGGCACAATCCACAAAAGGGATCCTCTATGGTCAAAATGCATATACTTTTCTTCCAAAGGGGAGATCCGCCAATGCTATGATGATTATGCTTTTGGTGCCTTTGCCGCATGTGCCAATGTCCAGTTTTATGCCAAAGTTATTTGCACATTTGCAAATACATCTATCGTTGATTATTATACATGTAAAACAAAGAGCATAGTCATGGATATTAATGATTTTTTTCCCATGTAGGTTATACTAAATTATAGAAAGTACAAACATTGTCAAATGATATTCCATGGATGTGGTAAGGACCAGCTTTAATTGAGATGATCCGGGAGCAGTGAATTCTGACTGTAAACAATAAGCACATCATCGTATTCATCTGTTTCTTAATATCTATTAGACACACTCAAAATCTGCTGGATTTTATCTTGACACTCATATAGTGAAGGGGCATGAATAATAAAAAAAAAAGAAATACAATGAAAGGAGAATCTTGAGCCTGGCTTGTAAAAATTACAAACGTTTCTTCAAAGTTAAAAAAAAAACACAGTTGAATAAAAATTGATTCAAGCGGCGGCTAAGCAATGCGTCTACTCAATCTGATTAATCCACAATTTAAAAAAGTTCATCGATAAAGTCCTGACTTATATAAGGATTATCATCAAAGATAAAAAGAAACATGGCAGAGTATGTTGAACACATCCTTAATTCAAAAAATCAATTAGGCATCACGGCCCCGACATATGGAACTCCTTACCTGATTCGCTTAAGTTACGGACTTCACTTTTTTCTTTTAAAGCCATTGCAAAAAAACACCTTCTTAATCAATACAGTAATTAAAGTGACTATTTAATATTGTTAGAGAAAAATTAACCATTTATTGAGGCATCAAATTAAATTTCAAATTAAGCAGAGGCTTTGTACAATCACTCATTTCACATATTGCACGGCCACCTGCACATTACAATTTATATTCATCCTTCTTTCTCTTCTCTTTCTTTTATTTTTCTTCTTTCATTTCCTATCCCGAGGCCGTGATCATCTGAAGCTTATGCTTACGATGTCGGTCTCCAGCATCATTTCACTCTCCTTAGCATACAATCACCCCACTATTCTTGTTATTATATTTATATTTTATTTTGTTAAACGATCAAGTAGATTTTTATCTGTTTGTCAAAAGTAATTATATTATGTTTATTACGTAAAATATGTATATTATGCTATCATGATTCTGAATATACTTTACTTTGTACTTTGTATGAAAAATGCAGAAATAAAACAGTGCGAAAAACCCCAAAGTTGTTGGCCTTTTTATATCAGATGAAACTGTACAAAAGGTATAACGTTTTACAAGTCATGTACATGGTACCAAAAAAGCAAGTATATTTCTTGTTGCTTTTTCCGAGGGGGTGTTAAGAAGGATGAAGGTGAACAAACGAACTCGGGCTGCTTTCTTGAAAGGGAACTAAAATGATAATAGTGATAGAAAAAACAGCTGTTTGATATTATCTTGAATTTGAGATAATACAATTTTAACCTTTGTGTCCGAAAGAGACCCCCCCTAAAATGTACATGATATTAGCGACGTTACTTATGTATGAAAGAGCAACTGAACTTCAGTGGAAAAGCCAACTTCAAAATTTCAAGTGATGAAGGCACAAGGCCTTTATTTCGATAAAGAAGATCCGATATAATATAAATAGGCATTGAGAAGCACACGGTCTGGTGGGTTAGTTGAAAAGATCGAGGACTAAGCAATATGGCGGCGTGTGCACTCGAACGAATCCTACACCTGGTATTACGGCGATACCGCGATCTGTGCGTTGTGAATGGGTATGAGCCTTCTACGTCTTTAGGAGTTCTGTGCTCCACTCCCTCTTTATTTTCTGCCTTACCAGTCCACTGTACTGTACTTGTACAGTACTTAATCCTTTCTCTTACCCCTTGTCTTTGCATTGTTCCTTATCCTGTTTGATGTTGCCTCCCCATTTATCCTTTGCTTCCACAGATTACCCACACTTGAGCTTGGGGCTCGTGACTGTCCTTGCATCTCCACGCCTTTGTGTTTGCTTTAATCCCCCTCCACACCTACTTGACCCCTTGCTTTTGACTCCCCACACTCCCCTTTTGTTTCCATTGTTTTGTGTTCCCAGCCCCTCCCTTACAGTTCCTGTTACATGTATACTCTTTTGTGTCTGTAGTCGTCTATATATATGCTTGTCTTGCTTCTTATGTTTGTATTTTTGCCTCTGACGAAGATTCTGCTAGGTTCGAAAGCTCAGGCCCCTTTTGACTCCATTTATTTAAATATGAGGATATTTGAAGAGCAATAATTTTCAGTGGACATAAAAAGACAGAAAGCTCACAAATCACAGGGGCGCAGACAGCGGGGGGGGGGGGGGGGGGATGGGGGAATGCATCCCCCAGAATTTCAGGTGTGTGTGTGTGTGTGTGTGTGTGTGTGTGTGTGTGTGTGTGTGGGGGGGGGGTGATGTGTACAAATGATCCCCCACGTTTTACGATAGAAAAGGATTATGATTATGGTGATGATTCTTCTTCTTCTTCTTCTTCTTCTTATCATTATTGTTGTGGTTTTGAAAATATAAGATCCAATATTATAATTCACTTAATTAGTCCCCTATATATATTTCTTTCTTTATAGGCCATTCAGGATAACATTTTAACATTATGTCATTGGAAAGTATAATAAACAGGATTTTAATAATCTTAAACACAATTGACTGTTTCTTATAAACAGGGGCGTAGATAGGGGAATGGGGGTATGCATCCCCCAACTTTTCAGGTGTGGGGGGATGGTGTGTACAAATACCCCCCCCCCAGATTTCACCCCCACAAAAAAAAATGGTGGAAAATATACATTTCTATTACATGTGGTAGATAAATATAACTTGAAATATTATATTTATTAATATTATTCTTTATTTCAATATAGATGTTATTTGTTTATAAACAATATTGTATATTTATATGCAGTTATTAATATTTACATGTATCTACAATTCTGTCGTTGATTCTGATTTTTCCCGATATATTTTTATAGAAAAATAGAAAGTGAAAAACCATCTATTTCAAATTATCTGATTATATAACATGGATATTAATTGAATTGGGAGGGATATACGAAGGTATATATTTTTAAAAATGAAGTGGGGGATAGCCTCTGTTGCCACCCCAATATATTCTGAGGTGCTTTTGTAAAAAGCATAATACAGAAACATTATTTAGATTAAAAGTACATGTCATTTTTTCGATGTAGAGGGTTCAGTCGGTAACTTTCCTTTATAATGCAATTTTGCCACACCCATGCTATTAGTAATAATAACAATTTTCAAAATTGAAATGAAAATATAGGCATAGGAATCGAATGTGGTGGGGAAAGAAGGAATACATCACCCCCAGTATTTATCGAGGATGATGACTTGTGTCATCATCACCCAACTATACATAGAAGAATGCTGAAATGACAATCATAAATAACATGTAGACCCGGTCAGAAGCACCGCTCCGGGGGTTGCATGTGGGCACAGTGCCCCTACTTTTCCCTTTAACTTCAGATAAGTACCCCCATTTTTCTTTCGAATAAGTTCACGTTCCATATTCTTATCAGTGCCCATTTTGATAATTACACTTCATCCCTCACCTCACCTAAATGCTCCTATTTCAACAAGAGCATTTATCCCTTTTGTCCCATTTAATGTAACAAGTCATCTTTCTTCTTTGTAATACATAGGCACTGATTTAATTTTTCTACTTTATAAGAACATGTTGCCGTTCTTATAAATGCCCCTTTTGAGGTGTTATTAGTGCCCCTTTTCACCTCTGATAACTGCCTGATCTACCTTTTCCACACATTCATTTATTTTTCTAATAAGTGTCCTTTTCCCCATGATAAGTACCACGTTTCCCTTTTCCATAACATGTGCCCCTAATCCAAAGTGACTCAGAGCCAATATTCCCAAATGCTTACTCGCTAGGCTCGCTCGTATTAAAAGTATAGCTTATTAATAAATTTTCATTGAGAAATTTTACAAATGAAACCCCATCAGAATTGTTTTTCCCAGTTTTTATATTACAATGTAATTGCGACCTCACAAATTTTGAATATTGGAAGTTGGTCGCTCGCTTCGATCGCTCGCTCAATATTCATTTCATACTACAAAACTGCAAAGCATGATGCTAAAGTTGTATCTTGGACATGTAAAGAGAAAGAGCATACACACCCTGTGTGTGTGGGTGTGTGTATGTGTATATATATATATATATATATATATATATGGCCCTTATTGGGAAATCATACCCCCACTTATGAGCACCTGTCTACGCCAATGGCTATATGGACCGCAAATCATCCCCCCAGGTCTGAGGACCTGTCTACGCCACTGCCTGGCAGAACACAACCTTCTCAAACAAGCTTCAAATAACTCAAAACACAATAAAACAATATGAACAAAAAGTGAAAGTGTAAGTTGAGCATATCGAACGCTGGTAGATTCGAAAGTCTTCCTCAATTTAAGGTTTGAACGAAAGACCTCGTGAAAAATTAAAAAAAAAAATAAGAAAAAAAAAAGAGAAAAAGATGAAAGGTGTGGCTGTGATTTTCAGCGTAATGGGCTGGATTCGATGAGTTGATTTATTTCATTTTCATATTCTAAAATTAATTTTTTTATTGTCTGACTGTTAGGATCCATCTGTGGAAAAGAGAATGAAATGAAAAAGGCTATCTCTAATATTATTGTTAAGACGTGTTAAAAATTAAATGAGAGTATTGAAAAAATGACTAATGTAAAAAACACCTTTTGCAATTTTATTCAATCTCCTACTATTCTTCTTTTGTCTTCCATAGTTATTCTAACCTGCTGTCCTTTCAAAATGACGCTTCCATTCTGCAATTCTATCTGTCTCAACCGTGGTCATATCATTACAAATTTATACGAGACACGTGTTTGCAGTGAAAATTGAAAATCATTCCTTTATCATATGACATGTACTTCCATGAGCAAAAAAACCCCAACCCAAACATAATGTTATTTACGAGTTAAAAATATTCAGTGCTGGTATCGTATTATTATTATTATTATTTTTGTTATCATTCATATTTTGAAATTCGATTAAAAACACCTAATAAGTTCCAGTCGCTCGTCTAAGACTATCGGGTTTGAAATCAATTTATAGACAAGTTGAGAACAAAATTGTTTCCGAGGAAATTGTGATTCACTTGAATTTAATTATTATTATTAATAATAATAATAATAATAATCATAATAATACCAGGGCAACCACTTCAATTATCAAACTGATTTTCCAGCGGGCCCTGCATAACATAATATGTTATTATTACCTTTCTCCTTCTAATATGCCGAGCGCATGGCTAAAAAGCAGAAGGTCCCATTTTTGAAGTCTTTGGTATTAATCGACCGGGGTTTGAACCCACGACCTCCCGTTCATGAGGCGGGCGCTCTAATCAACTGAGCCAACATGCCCGAATTCTGTATAATGCTTCAGAATGAGAAGTAATAACACACTTACATGGAATGATGGATAGATAGCAATGGTATCAACAGAAAGAAGAATGACATCTGCGAAATCCTGATTACTACCATGAAAACAATAAAGTGCATATGTGCCATACATATACAGTACATCGTATTTCTTATATAAATAAAATGGACATGCGGAACTAATGAGACACTCTGACAATATCATGATATTAGTACATTTTCATCTAGTTATCTACGGCCTAAAAATCACACGAATGGTCCTTAAACAAACATTTTATGTATCATTATTTAAAAGAATGTATATTCAATAATTTGGTCGCAATCATAGGTTTATTAAATATGTCGCTAAAATACTTTACTAGTGTCAATATGAGAACCCATCCCGTTCAAATTAAGAAGTTTAAGATATATTTGCTAGTTGAAAAAAGTTTTCTCGAAACCACTGACGACCAAATCATAAGATCTGAGGAACATTTTATCAATTAATATTAATTTGGAAACTTTGGTGCTTTTGCAAAGTTCTACATCAACTTCTTAATAGCTTTTAGACATAGCTAGTGCTTCTAGCCACACATGATGCTCGTTTAATCTATAAGTGTATAATACATCGGATCGACCATGTTGCATGCTCAGAAACTGTTGTAATGCATTCGAATCCCACATTACAGCATGCCATTTATCGATGTTAACAATTTTACACCATTGTGATTATGCATTGTAATAGAAGTCTTCTTTTTACATGAAAGGTTATTTTTTCATATGATTATCTTTTCGTTGTGATTTCGTCTTGTACACTTAGTGCGCCTGAGCATTTGATTTCAAGTGGATTTGACGACAGCTGCGACATACAAGTCCTATATATCATTTTAAAAATGTCTATAATTTGTTATAGTTATATCTGTCCGAATTGATCGATATTTTGGGTGCTAAATTTGTGCCGACATTTACATCTTATACTGCTAGATCTACAATACTACATGTAATGTTTTCATTTGTCGCTTATAATATAAAAAATCAATCCATCGTACATAACTAAAATATAGCTGATGCATCGTTAGAATTCATAACAGCAAGGAGGACATAAAAAATAACAGTTTGGACAGTATATCTTTTTCTACAAATGATTTTCAAATTACTTTGAGAAATGTAACATCCGAACACTGATTTTACAACCAACGAAAAGCATTAGCATTCTATCAAGAATTTGTTAAATATTGGCATAAGTGAGGCTCTTCATAGCCACATAATCCTTACGACCATGATTGCCACCCATATCCATGTAGTGAATCACCGTCCCTTCTCCTAACATGCCTGGTCCCCTTCCCACTGTTTTCCATCAGCTAACCCGGTACCACTTAGCTATGCCTTTCAGAAAGGACACCGTCTTCATCTCTCAAATTTGCATAAGTGAGGCTCTTCATGGCCACATATTCAGTAGGACCGAGGTTGCCGCCCATATCCATGTACTGAGCGGTCGACTCTTTCCTCAATACCCGTTGTCTACCTCCTTCAGGTTTCTCACTAGTCAAGCCCAGTGGCGTACTTTCAGAGGAAGATGCCTCTATAGCAACATCGTGTTCTCTACTGGTACAGAGGATGACCGTGGCGTACTCCGGTGCCGTTGGGGTCTCACCTTCGGGTTTCTCCCGAGTTAACCTCATACCACCCGAGGACGATTCCTCAGTATATAGATCGTTTCCTGTACTCGTACTGAGGATGACTGAGGCGATCTCAGGTACCGTTTTGGTTTGTTTACCATGCGATGTTCCAGGAATATTGGATAATTCACGAGACCTCTTGCACCTAAAACCAAAGCAGATTCCAAAGATAATAAGGGTAATTAGCCACAACGCACCAAACAGACAGGAAAGAATCGTCATAGGAGACTCTGCGACATTTGTCGGCATGCGGTATTTGTCACTATCTTCAGACTTGCTGTTGTTGTACGAGGCACGTATAACAGTGAACCCCATGGCGTCAATAATGGAGTGATTGTCATCTCTGTAGGTTCGACACTCGACCACCTTGTCGTAATGTAGGGAGGTTAAATCCAATATCAACAGTGATAGCCCTCTATCATGTCCATCGCGAGTCACTGGACGATCCTGTATCTCATCAAGTCCCTCACGTGTATTAAAGAGTCGCCATGTTACATCGAGATCTGATTCATCGTCGCATTGAATAAGTTCGTCAACGACTTCAACCTTGACAAAGCGAGGATAAGTGCAAGAATGTGTTATACCATGAGTACCAAAAACAGACAACGTACAAGAAATGCTTTGAAAGTTCATTAAAATATCATATTTAAGAGTTGTTTCAACGCGTTTTTGAGAGGACCACTTACGGAATTGTGGGATATTTCCAACTACTCCATTTAGTGTTAAACGAGTGTTTATATAAGGTGAAACATTGGACTCGCATGTCAGTGTGATAAAGATCACACTTGGTCTCCTATAAGCATGATAGGAAATAATACATTGTGGTGAAGCAATTTCATATTCCGAAATGAATTTTACGCTGTACGTCTGGAGCTCGTTTTCTCCTGATTCACACTGAATTAACATCTGGTCATTATGATATCCTGATAATGACAGTACCGAAGAAGTCCCGTTCCAGTATGTACGGAAGTTTGATTCATTAAATAGATACCGCTTTGTGCCATTACACTGATCTTCATAACAATTAAAGATTGTAATAAAGTTTGACTGAAAAAATAATGCCCATTGATACATTTGGTCAGATGTTGTAAGACAAGTAAGCTCTACTTGTTGATCAATCGTCGTTATATTTACCACACGAGCATGATTTCTCACGAACAACAAAAGATATAGTATGAGATGTTTCATGAAAGGAAGATGAAAGATCAACAAAATCTGGATGCTATACATTGCAATGATACTGGTAGAACATTTTCTCCGAAGGATCAATGTAACTAGGCATACTTGTAAGTCCTCAAAATTGATACGCGCCTAATGACATATGAAAGTACTTCTACAGTTTGTCTGATTGTTACTGAGTAGTTTTACTCGTATTTGAGTCACAATCAAAGGCGTCGATCGCTAGAGAGAAAGAGTGGGGGGGGGGGGGGGGGGCGTGGGTATGACAGCACTCCGTTCAAATTTTTCTGTCGGCTGTTTACCCTGGCAGTAAGCGCCCAAATTATTAAAGCTATTTTGTGCGTGTTGTGTGTGTGTGTGTGTGCGTGTGTGGTTGTTATTTTTATTTATTTATTTATTTATTTATTTTTTATTTATTTATTTATTTATTTATTTATTATTTTTTTTTTTTGGGGGGGGAGGGGGTTGTTGGAAAACTTTCGGAGGACCAGTCCCCGGTCAGAATGGCCTCGCTATGCCCCTAGACACAATCC
The DNA here is from genome assembly GCA_025617745.1 of Heliocidaris erythrogramma. Taxonomy (NCBI): domain Eukaryota; kingdom Metazoa; phylum Echinodermata; class Echinoidea; order Camarodonta; family Echinometridae; genus Heliocidaris; species Heliocidaris erythrogramma. Next base: position 40,821,090 of record CM046867.1, read on the forward strand.
TGATGTAACAGCCCCCTGCTTTTTCATTTCTGTGCGTTCAGATCGTTTCAGCCTTTTGAGATTGTGGTCCCTCTTTGTTTTGGTTCGTCAAAATGTGGTTCAGTGAGGGTGAAACGTAATATGATGGGGACTTTCATGTTTGCCATATCCCCGACAATAAATTTAAAGGGTCACTAAAATAAAAAAATAATTGCCCATTTTTCGTAGGAAGGTGTCATCAGGAGCCAAAAAATATCCATCACACAATTTTTTATGCATTCAGTCATATTTTATAATCATTTGAAAAGTACATTTTTGCTGATTTACACAGTCATAAGCCCCGCCCCTAAAAAAACTCATCGAAGCGACATCGCGATCACGTGATCTGTGACGCATGAAAAGTAAGGGAAAATATTCCACTAACCTATACCGTGCGCGCCCGGAGGCCCCCGGCAGGCCCAGCCCGGTGCCGAGCATGATATTTACCGCATCGACCATTTGCTGCATTGCGTATTTTCGTGTGTTTAATTCCTCACAATAACTTTGATTTTGGGACACAGTTTCATCAATAATGCCTAATCGGTGTATAGTTGCGGGCTGTAGCAAGACCCCTAAAGATGGTGTAAGCCTACATCATTTTCCTAAAGATGAAAATCTACGGAAATTGTGGGTCGCAAAGGTAAAGCTCACGCGGGCAGAGTGGCAAGGGCCGGCCAAGTGAGTGGAGTACAATCTGCAGCGATCACTTTGCTGAAGATGATTTGAGGATCCTGGCCTGTATTCAGAATTTGACATGAAGAGAAGGATAAGCTAGCTAAAAGATTCAGCTATTCCAACGATCAGACTTGGAGTCAAGTCTTCCAATCTGTTTTTCAACGACAGCAGCTGCAGCAGCTTCACCCGTAGACCGAAAATTCTGTCTCTCGTTCGTTAGCTAAGACGACCTAACGAACGAGAGACAGAATTTTCGGTCTACTTCACCCGTAACTCCAGGGAGCTCCAACGCGTTGGAGCTCCCTGGAGTTACTTCACCCACGGCCCTTCACCGTATTCTGCGAGGGGTTCAGACATAAATACGGTCGAATTTCCCCTTGCCACTCGAGCTTATTTGCCTTCGGTGTCTGATAAATCATTTGATAAATCAGACTTCGTATCTGCATGGCTCAGAAAAGTCCTCCAACTCGGAATCGCGGGCACTTTTCCTCTCTCTATATAAGTTACTCGAATTCAGCCAAAATCTAAGTCAGTACTAACGTACTATGTAAAGCGAAGTAAAAAAAAAAGCCGTGTGAAATAAACAAAACAAAAGCGTTCACCAGTCGCTATGTACGAGGGGAACATAGTCACTGCCGTACTAAAGATGTGTAGGACATTGTATAATTATATACAGATGCATAAAACGGCTGTGCACGCGTTTATGACCAATGCAAAACTTTCGTTCGGCAAGCTCAGATGGATGAGAACATTGTTCAAAAGAAAAGCTAAAAACAAAACAAGAGCTGTATATTTGGGCAAAAGCGTTTTCTGATCTTGTAGAAAATATATTGCTAATGATTATTCACTCCTAAGATTATATTGATTAATTTCCTTTTTTCATAAATTGTCCATTGAACAGAGGGGTCAAATACCGCATTCTGTGTACAGTATTATATGCTGCAGCCTGCAGATATTGTGCCTCTTACTTTTCATACGTCACTTGGGGGTTAGCCAATCAGCTCACTAGTTTTCAGGAACGGTCCCAAAACCTCTACTTTTCCCCCTTTTTCGCCAAAACGAGACATAAATTGGACAATCAATTGGCAGATTCGTGATTAGAAGGCAAAACTACATGGAAAGAGCACCCATTTTCTCTCTAATTTAGTAAACCTTTAATTCTCATAGACTACAGTGTTCCTCTGTTATTTATAAAGGGAACAGATCAATGAAGAAATGATAAAGTTATTAATTTTTGAAGTTGTAAATCAATCAAACACAAATCGGAACCTCCGTTACGTATCTTGCCAACTCTTCTGACATTTGGCCTGTGCCCCCAACATCAATTCTCTGAAGAAAATCTTCAATCACACATATACACCTTAGATATAATCATTGATCATATGTTTTTACACAAAACCTATATGAAAGAAATCTATTTCCTTCATCAAAACTAAGAAAATGAAAATTATATGAGATTTTCTGTACTGAGCAAATGGGAGAGGAGCTCGCAAGATATGTCAAGGAGTTGCCAATTTGTTTTTGATTGATTATAAGTTAAAAAATTCATAACTTTCTTATTTCTTATCGGATTTTGCTCAGAATCTCACTAATCTGTTTCTCTCATTTTTCTTCTTTTATTCAAATCAACCTAATACCAGGGTGATCTTTTCCATTAATTAAAGGGGAATAAAAGGCAACAAACATTAGCCTATAATCATGTAGACAATTGTCAGCCTATTACAAATATCTTGAAATTACTCCTATTTGATTATTTAAGAAGGAGAACAGTGTCTCCAAAGTTGCAGTTTCCTTGCTTGACATTATCCCATGGGGACTGCCATTTTCTTTACAAAGTAATGTCAGAGCAGTTCTATTTGTGAGATACCCACTGACCTATACACTAGCTACCATGACACTCATAATCAGCTGTGGAATGCATGACACTGGATTTTCTCATAATAAACCATTTTTGTAGTCATGTACATTCAAATGAAGATACTTTTATCCTGTCATATAACCTATTTGTGTCAAGATATTTGGTTCAGCTGTTTCTTTTGTTAAGCAGGATTTGGCATGCACTTGTAAGTTGCTTGGTCTGACAAAGGTTTGTCAATTCTTCATAGAAGTGACAAAGACCTAAAACTGCTCTTAGATATCACCTGTGCGAGACAATGGGGTGCAAAGATGGTTGCCATTTTGCATGGGTGGCTTTAGTTGTACAATAGCTATTCATTATGCAAAATCTTATCCATTGTGTACAGGTAAATGGACATGTACCGCAATGACATCACAGCTTTTCAAAATGGCAGCCCCCATGGGATAATATCTAGCAAGAAATCTGCAAACTTTAGACAGATTGTTATCATTACTGCGTAATCAAATAAGAGTATTTTCAAGATATTTTGAACCGGCTGACAATTTTCCACATGATTATCAGCTAATGTACTTGAGTTTCATTCTCCTTTAAGTAAGTGAACCTTGTAACTTTCAAAACTAGGTATTTTCTACATGACTATTAAAACTATGTGAAAATGCAATGAAGAAGCATGAAAATAACATCAACATTTAAGGGTTCAAATATGCTAACTCATGTTTAACAGGGACTTGAAATTTAAAAGTTTTCTCTGTAGTACAGTCTGACATAATATTTTTAAAACATAAGATATTAATGGGATAACACAACGATGTCAGTGAGCTATATGGCACTGTGTGGAATACAAGACGACCTATAATTTCAAAGCACTCTCCAGCCGCCTAAGTGGATATGAACATATTTCATAATGAATACTGAAATTGCTTGCTCAATATACCTTTTATTTGTCACATTTTCTTTTCTGAAGGAAGCGAATTGAAAGTGAGAGGCAGATGTAGATTAAAAAAGACTTACATTACTGAAAAACATGAAAGTATATTGTCAGTCGATTTCAAATTTAAGCAAATGGAAAAAAAGTATTGCTTTCTAACAAGAGCGAAATTGTCGGTATGTGGTGAATGATTTTGAAAGAGATTAGTATTTCTTAGGATGTTCAAAATCACTTCATGCAATTTCGGTACGGAAACGTTATTTGGAATAGAAGATTAACGGAGACGTTTTGACGACTGTTCACGAAAGAGGCTGAATTTGATTATTTCTTTCTACAGGTTTTCTTTTCAACAGGTTCCACCAAATAAGATCAAAATCCCGGACGTAATCTCTACGACCCGATTGTGATTTTATTTTCGTAAGATATAGAAGCAAGTAAAACCACCCTGATTGAAGTTCTCAATAATAATATGAAAACTAAAAACTTTATTTTCTAAATTTGCAATTTCTGGTTAATATAATGGCCAAATCAGCTTCAAATTGTAGTCTTCGCAGACAATTTAATACTCACCAGACGCCATTACGATTCTTCGGTGCTGGTTTGGCTTTTTCTTTTACAAGGAGGCTTGGTAAACCCGGACATTTTGCTTTAATATTCATATGACCTTTAAGAACGTCGGCCAATAAGATTTTACACGTGTAAATGATCATAACGAATTCTGTTGCAAATTCTAGCAAAATCGCAGCCAGATCGTGTATTGTGAGGTGGGTTTTAAAAAAACAACATCATTATGAAAGCTATGGTGTTTTATGACATAATTTCGTATATCAGTGTTGGCATATTTTCATAGAGATCCTGCGGATCATTGGTCTCTATATTCAGGTACTCATCATCAGGTAAAGCCTTTTTACATAGGTCAGGTCGGTTGTCAGGTTGAACTGCACTTCTTGATGATCCCACACAGGGAGGTACTACAGTATCAAGGTCGTTCTCAGAAGTCGAACTGAGAGGTATATTTTGCTTGGACCTTGGGATACCTTTGCATGGAGGGCTAGGCATAACTTCGTACTCCGTTTGAACCTGATGCCCGCTTGATTCTATAGCAGGGTCCTTGCATTCTGGTATAACAGGTTGAGGCCTATATCTTTGAGATTTTCCCGCAGGCAACACTTAAGTTGATCTAGGATTTGGATTCTCATTTGATGATGGAACCATTTCACTTGACATGACTTCATACTCGATTTGGTCAATATCTACACTTTTTTTTCCAGTTTCATTGGGTCACGTCTCGATCTGTCTTCTAAGGAACAGACGGGATGACTTTGTTGAATCGGAATTATTCCTAGTCGAAGTGTGTACTACACTCTCCTTTGACGCTGACGTTTCTCTTTCTGGCCATGTTTCAAGGGATTTCGTTTTTGGATGTTTCTCGAGATTGCCATGCTCTTCTTCTACTTGAAGTATGTCTGCAAATAAGCAATACTGCGAACATAAATAAGCTAGTCCCGCATACAGGTACAACGACAAGAATCAAATTAAAGCGGTTAGCACCCGACCAAGCTCCTGTACAACTTGGTTCTTGTCTGTTCAAGACAGGCATGATTGTGAAACCAATGGCGTCAACAGTGGACCGTTTGCCGTCTTTGAAGGTCCGACACTCCATGATTTTACCGACGTCTTGGACATCTAATCTCTGTAGCAACAAAGACTGGCCCACATCTCGAGTCCATGAGCGATTCGTTATGTCTTCTGGTGTCCACTCTGAGTCAAGGAGACGCCAGGAGACTTCAAAATCGGATTCAACTTCACAATGGAAGATCATAAAAGGTTCTTGGACACTCTTTCGAATATGTATCGGCTTTGGGTAGGAGCAGGATCGATTTATGATTATGCCGGGAAGGGATAACTTGCAGGAAGCATTTTTAATGTTCATGAAAGTGGAAAGGTCTATGGTACCTTCGATACCTGGAGATGAGCGATGCAGTTCGTATATATCCCCTCCTACATTTTCAAATGCTAAAACGGCGTTTAAAAGTATTGAAACGTCCAATTCACATAAGAGTTTGACCTGAAGATTGCCAACAATGTGGGGACGTTATCTCGTCTAAATCAACGAATCTAACACGATATATTTGGATAATTTGGTTCCCTGACTTACATCGACAGATCTCCTCATATCGTTGAGATCGTGAGAATGAAAACCTGGAAGTCGTTTCACCTTGATACACCCGGAATTTAGAGTTCACTGAAAAACGTACGTTTTTACGATCGCACATATTGCCATTGCAGTTGAATATTGGTAAATATTTAATTCCATTATAAATTGACCATTCAAAATTCTGGCTAGAGTGGCATGTCAGATTCACCCGTTGGCCGATTGTCGTTACGCTTATCAGTTCATAATGTTCCATCGCACAAAGCGCACTCGGTAAAATCAGAAGTGTTATGAGATGAAGAAAGTAATCCGCCATGACTCGCAGTCAAAATATACTTGTCACTTTAAAAGTTTAGGCTACTTTTCTTGAAGGAGACAACACTGGTTATTACATTGTATCATCACAGTCCCTGGAGTATTCTACATCGACAGGCAAGTAGTACTACTACTACCAGCTAGAGTATTTCAATTCAATTCAATTCAATTCTCATTTATTTCATTTTCAATTAAAAAGTACATTCAAAACAAATACAAAATATGTCATAATCGAAATTAGAAAATGAAATGGGGAACTACATAAATATAGCCCTTGGGCCTTGTACAAGCATAGTTCCCTACAAATATTGCGAAATTTATATAGACAACAAATATAAATAAAAAACAAAAAATTTCTCCGGTGGTGGTGTTTTCGTGTGCGATAAACGTCATAAATAAGCCAAAATCAGTTGTAACTACAAGTCTTCGGTCATTAATTAGGCCTACATGATATTCTATATAAACACAATTTGTAGAGACTGGCGTGCCAATTTGCAGCATAATTACACATTGAGAGCGGCAATGGATAATTAACACGATTGAAGAGTTAATTAAGTAGCCTGAGAAACAAAGAACAATGCCTTTAATTTATCATCGCAGTGATATTAAGGGCTTAATTAATATTGTTTATGATATACTCTTTAACTTGCTTCTTCATATAAAAAAATAGCTCTCTATTCGTCGACTGCTCTACACGGTGGCGTATATAGTGTCCGTCAAAGCATGGGGGGGGGGGGGGGGCACCAATCTTTCCCGGCTAATGTAATGGGAAAAAATCAAGGCCATCGAGTGAGGGGAGGGCACTGGCGTAAACAGGCGGGGGGGGGGGGGCAGGGGCCCCCTATTCAGCCACTAAAAAAAAGCGAGAGCGAAAATGCGGGGGAAGTGAGAAAAAAGGCCTAAAAAAGCGCTGCAAGCCGTTATCTTTCTCTCAAATTTGCTAAAATGTCACAGCTTTAGCGCTTCGCGCGGGAAGGGGGAAACTCCCCGTGCCCTGTACCAACCCCTGTCACATACAGTGCAGTATATTGCGTCCCAATAACTGAAAAGCAGTCAGGGCGTCGAACTATAACTTTCCGCCTAAAAAATTGTTTGCTACGAGCCGTTTATATTTCTCTCAAATTTGCTAAAACGTCAGAGCTTTCGCACTTTGCGCGGGAAGGGGAATCTACCCCTCCCTGTACCAACCCCTGTCACATACAGTGCAGTATATTGCGTCCAAATAATTGAAAAGCAGTCACGGCGTCGAACTATAACTTTCCGCCGAAAATAGTTGTTTGCTACGAGCCGTTATCTTTCTCTCAAATTTGCTAAAACGTCAGAGCTTTAGCGCTTAGTGCTAGGGGGGGGGGGGGGGGGGGGACTCCCCGCTCCCTGTACCAACCCCTGTCACATACAGTGCAGTATATTGCGTCCAAATAACTGAAAAGCAGTCACATACCACATTAAGACTGTTCGACTACCCATAGATCGGCTCCGAATTTTTATTTATCGCTGTCGAGGAGTGGCTGACCATCATTTCTGATGGACGGCATATCTTGCCAAGAACTCATACCCCAATAACACAGAATACTTTTATATTTACTGCCCCTAATTTTGGAATTCCCTCTCTTTACATATACGACACAGTAATAGTTTTTGTACGCTCAAGCGTAAATTAAAAAAAAAATGCTTTTCATGGAAATTGATCCCTCATTGATGTCGATATTTTAAGATTATCTCAATGTAGAGACTGGCATTCCATTAGCAATTCAATGATAGACAATACTATTTTTGTTTACTTTTGTAGTAAAAATATAAATTAAATGAAACCTTCCAGATCCACTCCCCATCCTCCCATCCATCATAATCCTCCCCACCTGACACACTGCCCTTCTTTTTCAGTCTTTACTTTTTTAGTCTTTACTGATTCCAGCTTTTTGTTTTTACAATATCTTTCATTGCTCTCTCTTTGATAAAAAGTGGATTTTGTCATGTTTGTTCTGTTTATGATTTGTAGTCTTCACTGTTGTTATTAGTTTGGTCTTACAATCCAAATGTTAATGCTCTTTATTTTGCTTGTAATGATTGAAAATGTTCCTGCACTTAGTTTCGCCCAATTATATTTACAATGTTAATTGCACAATTGTTACTTAAAAAAAATGAAAATGAAATAATAAATCAATCTACAAATCTAAAAAAAAAGCCACAAAAATCACAAACTCCCAATGTAAATAGAGCTGCTAAGACCCCTCTATAGATGATTAATGTTTTCCACAAAATTTGCATTGTATTTATTATTATGATAATTGTATTTTGTTTTTGTAGTTTGTTGGAAATGAAAAAAAATAAAATATAAATATGAATATATGAATGATTGGCCTATTTTTAAAATCATTAAAAAATCTCTTATTCATCTTTATCTTTCTTTCGCATGCGTTTACTCCTGAGAACTTCAACTCCTCCCATTTTCATATCACTTTCTCTTCACTTGTATACCTTTAGTTCCTTGAACCACCACTTCCGCTCCTTCTCTTCCGCTTTAGTCTACTTCCTGCTATACATTACACTCATACCGTCTAATATTACATAGAGCTATGTAGTAAATACGTACAATTATACACAAAATCGAACTCCGTTTTATTTTGTTGGTATGTTTTAGAATTTTGTGTATGTTTAAAAAAATCATATACAGGTAAATATGTTTCAACATATTTCAATATATGTTTCAACCAATCAGACGAGAACAGGGACATTTGTCGGATTTCAAAGGGGACCCTTATCTGAGCTTAAAGGGGGCACTTATCAGAAGGTGAAAAGTGCACGTATTAGAAAGAAGAAGGGGCAGTCTTACGAAGAAAAAGGGTCACTTATCAGAGATGAAAAAGAGCACTTATAAGAAGGGAAAATTGTACTATTAGAACGGAAAATGGCCACTAATCAGATGAAAAACAAAGGCACAGATTTAAAATTTTTTATTTAATTTGTATATAAAGATTTTTAATGTCTGAGGTTAAAGCGGGCACCTATCAGAAGGTGAAAAGGGCATATATCACAAAGACAGTCCCCCCCGGAACGCCGTCTCTGCTCCAAGTGCTAAAAACAGCACTTCAGTGTTTAGAGTGTACGGTTTAGGGCCTGATCGGTTAGTCACGGAATATTGACAAATTTTTAAAGTTTGAGTTACAACTAAGAAAGCATTACGGGCACTCGGAACGGGTTCTGAATCATCATAATTTGATTTGTTGGAGTCTCCAGAAATTTTCGAGATCACGGTGAATCTAATGGTACCACTGCTGACCTGATTGTCACCTCCTTTGGTTCGATACACACCACTTTACCGACATCTTAGGATGTCATATCCTGTATCAGCAGATGTTGCCCTCCTTCTCGAGTCCACGAACGATTCTCAATATCTTCTTCTATCCCCTCTTAGTCGAAGAGATAGGAATCGACATCTGATTCATTGTCGCATTTGACGATGACGTCTTCTCCTTTAAAAAGATAGTTTTATAAAATTATATTTGGGTGAGAGAAATTTCGTGTAACATCTATATCAAGAAAATATATCTTGCAGAACGCGTCAAGAATGTTGTTGAACTTGTCAAATGGAAGGGTTCCATTGGTACTCTCAGATGATCGATGAATCTTAATGTTATTTTGCCCAAGATCTTCAAATATTAAGTTGAAAATGATACTCTGCGAAGAAATATAGCCACACGATAATGTGGAGTTTCACGAGGCACGCGAACGATTCGCTAAAGATGCGAATGTCGAAAAACACACATACCAAGAAAATGACAGGATAATGTAGAAAGGTAGTAGACCTTCGCGAATTTAAAAGATTACTAGAAAAAGAAAGGGGGAGGGGGAAGAATATTCCTTGTCACGTGATACCTGTCTATCACGTGATACCCGCATGCCTTTGCGAAATATTTGTTCACACTTGAAAAGAAGTCAGAAATTTTCACTTTTGGTACAAGTTTTCCCCGTTATTCTTGTACTTGATATCTTTTGATTTTCCTAATGAAAATTTTTTCATTATTTTCATTAAAAAAAACAAAAAAAAAAAAAAAACAACACAAACTACAACAACACACAAATGTATCAAAGTAAATATAATACAAACTAAAGACATTTCCCATTTACAAGCCTACCTCATTTACGGGTCGTTCCACTGAACTGAACTGTACTTGAATTGGAGGCTCAACGTAGGATGGACAATCTCGCTTGATGTAACAAGGAGCCATGTAGTTGTTTTCTACGTATGTATCAGCCATATTAGTTCACCCGAGAAGATGATCAGCCAAATTTGGTGGCTTTAGACAAGGTGGGGTTTCACGGGGCACGCAAACGATTCGCTAGGGATGCGAATGTCGAAAAAATTACAAAGTCCAAAATTCGTGTTTTATGTTTTATGCAAAGGTGTTCGGAAGCGTCGTCAATTGCTCGCGGGAGTCGTTTTTAGTTCGGAGGGAATTTCAGCTTCGTCATATGCGCACGACCTACTCACGACGTACGTGATGTTCATAAAATCGTTGTGAAACCCCAAACAGATTCCGACAATTTGGGGAATGTCTCGCGCATGTCTAGCGAAAGCAGCGAAGTTCGTCCGACCATTTCTCGAACTATTCACGAACTGTTCTTGAGAACAGGTGACTTCGCTGTATCAGCAGATGTTGCCCTCCTTCTCGAGTCCACGAACGATTCTCAATATCTTCTTCTATCCCCTCTTAGTCGAAGAGATAGGAATCGACATCTGATTCATTGTCGCATTTGACGATGACGTCTTCTCCTTTAACAAGATAGTTTTATAAAATTATATTTGGGTGAGAGAAATTTCGTGTAACATCTATATCAAGAAAATATATCTTGCAGAACGCGTCAAGAATGTTGTTGAACTTGTCAAATGGAATGGTTCCATTGGTACTCTCAGATGATCGATGAATCTTAATGTTATTTTGCCCAAGATCTTCAAATATTAAGTTGAAAATGATACTCTGCGAAGAAATATAGCCACACGATAATGTGGAGTTTCACGAGGCACGCGAACGATTCGCTAAAGATGCGAATGTCGAAAAACACACATACCAAGAAAATGACCGGATATTGTAGAAAGGTAGTAGACCTTCGCGAATTTAAAAGATTACTAGAAAAAGAAAGGGGAGGGGGAAGAATATTCCTTGTCACGTGATACCTGTCTATCACGTGATACCCGCATGCCTTTGCGAAATATTTGTTCACACTTGAAAAGAAGTCAGAAATTTTCACTTTTGGTACAAGTTTTCCCCGTTATTCTTGTACTTGATATCTTTTGATTTTCCTAATGAAAATTTTTTCATTATTTTCATTAAAAAAAAAAAAACAAAAAAAACAACACCAACTACAACAGCACACAAATGTATCAAAGTAAATATAATACAAACTAAAGACATTTCCCATTTACAAGCCTACCTCATTTACGGGTCGTTCCACTGAACTGAACTGTACTTGAATTGGAGGCTCAACGTAGGATGGACAATCTCGCTTGATGTAACAAGGAGCCATGTAGTTGTTTTCTACGTATGTATCAGCCATATTAGTTCACCCGAGAAGATGATCAGCCAAATTTGGTGGCTTTAGACAAGGTGGGGTTTCACGGGGCACGCAAACGATTCGCTAGGGATGCGAATGTCGAAAAAATTACAAAGTCCAAAATTCGTGTTTTATGTTTTATGCAAAGGTGTTCGGAAGCGTCGTCAATTGCTCGCGGGAGTCGTTTTTAGTTCGGAGGGAATTTCAGCTTCGTCATATGCGCACGACCTACTCACGACGTACGTGATGTTCATAAAATCGTTGTGAAACCCCAAACAGATTCGGACAATTTGGGGAATGTCTCGCGCATGTCTAGCGAAAGCAGCGAAGTTCGTCCGACCATTTCTCGAACTATTCACGAACTGTTCTTGAGAACAGGTGACTTCGCCAAAGAAGCAAACGTGAGCCTTTCACGTCGAGGCCCTCTGTTAATTCGCCTGCCGTTCCTGACAATTAATTTGCGAATTCACGAAATATTTCCGAACTATTTGCGAGCTATACACAAACCAAATCTGAACCTTTTGCGAAGCTTTTGCTCACACGACATTTTCACAGAGTTCGCGCAAAGTTCCCACGAACGTTTGGCGCACGGTTGCCGCATGTTTGGCGGCAATCGTGCGCCAATATAAAGCGCAAGGCCGAGGTGTCTGACTGCATTCTGCGACAAGTCAGCGAACTAATCACGAAGAGACCGATCAGCTCAAGACAACTGTCAACTCATTTTTTCATGTTAGTCTCGTGTTCTTCGTGTATGTGGACTGGCCATAGTTCTGCAACGCTATACGCACGAAATTTCGCACATACGTTTTGAGAACTACACACAAACTGCGCAGGAATGCTTTACAGCTCCATTTTAGCTACACATTCGGAGAAAAACTATTAGCTATTAGCTTACAATATAAAATTACGTGATTACTATCCATCATAACTATGTGTTCTGGTCTAAATGCATACCATATTTTTCTCTGTACTCTTCAGATCTCCAACCCCTCTCAGTTTCATTTCTCTTTCTATTCACTTGTGGCTCCTCCGACCAACCTCTTCAGCTTTTCTTTATCTCTTTCTTTCTTTACCAACTCCCTCCTAAATTACTTTCATATCGTCAAATATCATGGAGAGCTGTGCAGTGAAAATATAATCATGCATTTATAAAACCCACTTGCTTTATTAATGTTTCATATGTTTAAAAAAATGATATACATGAATCACACACATATATTTTTTTCTTCAAAATAGATGTAAACAAACGAATAGACAGTATAAATAGCAACATTTTGATTCCCACTTATTTTGTAAATGGCTCCTCAGTGTATCATTTCAACGCAGAATTTTTGTAAATGATCATGGACATTCTTGCGGTTTGCATCATAATTTTAATCTTTGGTAAATTTATGAAATCTCTGTATGCAATAATATATACATATTTAGATCATGTACTCTGTTTCCAATTTCTCTCTCTTTCTCTCTACATGCTGTAATGTAAACATTTTCTTTGGATCAATTTTTTGCTCTCAAGCAAGTTCCAGATATTTTGTAAAACTGAAGTAAAGGAATTTGATTGGTTTGAACCCAATGGCGTCAATAATGAATTTATTGTCATTTCCGTAGGTTCGGCACGCTATCCCTATACCGACATCTTCTTTGGTTTATGTCCTATCAATAGACTTTATCCTTTAAACCAGAATCGACTACCTACCTCTGGGACCAGACTACCTCTGGGATCAAAACTTTATAATTTAAATAGCACAATTCACTCCTACCCTACTCGTAATTCCTCCAGTTTTCATCTAGTCAACCCAAAGTTAATGATTGTCCATAGATCAATAAGAAACCATGGTCCACACCATTTAAAGCCAACGTTAAAACGATGTTACTATCTGAATATACAAGGTAATATTTCTGTGTCAACTCTTCATCACCATCATCATCATCATCACCGCTATCATCATCATCATCATCATCATCATTTCATCATCAACATCATCAATATGCTTTTAACTTAGGATTTCAATTATTTATCTATTCTGCTATTTAAACATGTTTTAGCCATAAAATAATATTTGTCTGGGGCTGCCATATTCTCAAGCAAACTGCTTATAATGGCAGTCCTTCTTCCGCTAATGATTTTATATTTGATGAATTACAATAATTTGACAATTTATCATTTCGTGTTTGTTTTTGAAAAATGATTGTTACATATACTTGATTATTTATGATTCATTGTCAATAAGTACTTTTGTATTTTATTTTATATATGTTAGCGAAAAATGTTGTACTTATATGAATGCAGAAGAAAAATAAATCAAAATAAATGTCATCATCTGATTTCGTGGAGGAGGTTTACGGTTCACCATGTGTTAGTCCTGATAAGGACTGCTGGGATATTGAAATGAGGGAAGAGAATGATGAGAGAAGGGGAGAAAATGAGAAATTGATAGTCGAGAAAGAAACAAGGTATAAGAAGTTATCTTTCGTGAGAGTGAAGTCCTTAGAAGGACTGTAAACCAGATGAGAAAAGGTGGCTGGAAGAGGAAGAGTAGATGCGGTGACGAGTCTCGGCGGTGGAGAATAGATTCGGTGAGAAGTCTCGGCGATGAGGAGTAGGAGAGATAAGGGTTGCGGACCTGGGGGAACAATGGGTGAACGGCGGGTCGGCGGGGCGGCAGGGCGCGTGTTTTTTTTTTTTTTACCGTAACCCTAATGCGTCAAATTGCTCATAATACGGTTTATTCAGTCAAGACTAGTCGGCATGAATATTCATGAAAACGAATTGTAGCGATATAATAAAACGAGCAAGGGCACCGAGCAGCTGTTCTGTGTGGCGCAATCGGATAATCCGGTGCTCTCTCTGTGAAAGGACTGTGAGTTCTCGGCAGTGGTTTATATTACGATTTAAAAAATAAGGTGACCGAGTAAGAAAATACAAGTCCGATACTTGTAGTCTCTTTCAAAGTTTTCAAAAAGGGGTTTCTGGCGCATTAGGGTTACGGTAAAAAAAGACGCCGGCGGGGCGGCGGGAGGCTGACGGTGGTGGTGCTGTTGTGCGTAGTGAGCGGGGAGAAGTCGGTGTTGTCGTGGGTGGCGCTGTGGTGGTAAATAGCGGCGGGAGTGACTGTTCCGTGGGCGGAGATTATACCGTGAGGTTTGGGTAGGTGGCGACTTGGTTGGTGAATTGGTAGAGCTGGAATTAAGTGGTGTGGTGGGATGGCTAGCTGGCGGGTGTGTGGTGGTGGAGTATGTGTCCTTGGTGTGGTTAGGAGCTGGAGTGTGGGTGCTGGTCTTGGGTGGTAAGGTGTCTCGACGTAGGATTGGGTGCCATATATTATTGATGTGGAGGCCTGTGTCTTGGGGTACGGTGTTGTGACGGTGAATCTCGATGGCTTCCCGGATTCGTCTTGAGTGCCAGTGTGGTATGTTGGTTATGAGATGGCTCATATCCCAGTTGATGAAGTAGTTTTCCTGTTGTGCGTGTTTAACGATGGCCGATTTATCCCAGTCACTGAGTCGATGGTAGGTCTTGTGTTCCTTCAGTCTGGTGTCGAAGTTTCTGCCGGTTTCCCCGATGTAAACTTTGCCGCAGTCCCATGGAATCTTGTATACACCTGGTTGTTTGTTGGGTGGGTGTTTGTCCTTGTGAGAGTGGAGGCTTGAGTGTAGTTTGTTAGAGGATCGATGTCTGACCAGAATGTTGGCGGAGCGAAGGATGCGCTGTAGTTGGTGAGAGGTTTTTCCGAGGTAGGGAAGTACAACGGTGACAGGTTGGTCGTGGGTTGGTCGTTGGTGGTGCTGTTGGTTCCACCGGTGGATTGGCCGTTGGTGGCGCTGTTAGGATCAATTTCTCATTTTCTCCCCTTCTCTCATCATTCTGTACCCTCATTTCAATATCCCAACAGTCCTTATCAGGACTAACATATGGTGAACCGTAAACCCCCTCCACCACCATGCAAACCTTCAAAGATCATTTGATCATCTTATTTATTGTGGCATTCAAAGTTAGTATAATTTTCTTCATTGGCTGGCGTTAATTATTGGTGCATAAACGCAACATTTAATACATCAGAGCCTGGAATGGACAGTTTAATTGAATCATTGCGGATACCTATCAGAGTTACATGGATATTATAAACTGAGTTATTCAACCCGATACAATGGAATGCCAAACGTGGTTTGAGATCATGCTGGACATCAAATTCACATGATCTGATTTGAAATCTTTACCTTTGACTGATAGATGTCAGGTATTAAAATGCAACTTGGTGCTTAATTATTAGTACTGGGTTCAACGAAGCCAACGTTGTATCTGTGTAGGTCTGCTAACAAAAAATCAGCATAAGAAAATGATAGGTTATGAGAGCAGTTAATATGTCTAACCTGCTCATCCTCAATTTAAACATGAGAAATTACGCAAGAGAAATTCCCTCCAGGAAAGTTCTCTAAGGAAGATTCACATAGGTTACGCTCTTCATCTCCTCATAATCACTGTCATGCTGTCTACTCTTCATGTCAATGTAGGAAACCCTTGACCTAGCCACCGACACTCCTTGTCCTTTGTCCTCCATGTTCTCCCAAATGTGACTAGCACCCTGAGTATTTGGCCCAACTGTATCCACAAGGAAAGTCTCACCGATCTCGACATCGCGTTCGGCATTTGAGTCAACGATACCGGTATTCTCCACCGGTGACGAGTACTGATGTATAGATGATTTCGTAGATGTGCGTCCAAAGGCAATACATGCTCCGAATGAAAGCAAGGTGATCATCCATAAAGACAGAAACACAAATGTAAGAATCTTGAAAAAGTTCAGCTTCTTTTTTTTTAAAGGATCTGACGCTGTTTGAGATGACATAGGTCTCGAAATGCTCGCTTTTGGCCTAATGATAGCGAACCCAATGGGCTTGAAAATAGTTTTATTGTTGACACTGGGAGAGGGTCCACACTCAACCCTCTTGCCTGTATCAGAAAAGTTCAATTTCCTGATCAAAAGAGACCGTCCACTGCGGCGTGTCCAAGAACGGTCTCCTATGTCTTCCTCGCTCCCATTTACATCGGTGAGACGCCAGGCGACTTCAGCGTTTGGATCAATGTCGCATTCAAAAGTGAGATCGTTTCCTTCAGGCTTGCAGTGGACATTGAAGTTGTAAGGGCATGATAGGTCACTTTCGCTCACTGGAAAAAGTAACTTCACGCAAGAGGCATCGTGTACATTTCTGAAAGTTTCGTAATGAAGGTTCCGTTCCACGTTTGGAGGAAGTCGGCATTTCAAGGCCACATATGACTCTTCTAACGATGGTCCATCTTGCCCCTTCACATGGAATATGCAGGGGAAAATGAAGACGACTACCATGGGAAGATACAAAGTTCCAGACATCTTTTTGTTATATGAGATTCTCATATGCATGTTTTGCATTGAATTACAACGATTCCTTTACAAGGAAGTCGGTGGTGAAAATACGCTCCCGAAGCGTGCTCACAAAATTTGTCGTAGTAAAGGATAACACTGAAAGAGTTTTATATGTACCAATATTCGCGTATTACAGAAAAATATGTAGTCAATGACCTCCTACGCGTAGTGTATAACTTAGATTTTATTTTTTATTGTATTCACTTTCGAATTGTTGTTATTTACAGTCAGTGCTGAAGAATAATTGTCTACAATATGTATGAATGAAGACACACGCTTTTGAAAAACAATTTGATTTTCTGAATTTTCACTCTAGTTTCATATGTCGGAAATTAATGCTTTCGGTGACGCTACTTTGATGATCCTTGTCGTATTTATTTATGCTCTGTTATTAGATCCTTACTTGTGGTTTCACAGAAATATGATTAATTTCTCAACATATTAAAGTCATAGGCTATGGTGAAAGAAGTTGACTATTTTCACGAAATAGATTTTGCAACAGTCGATTTTAAAATAAAGAATTATATGACATACGATTTTTTTTCAAATCGTTCAGAGCAATATATGTGGGACCCCAAGGAAGAACAGCGGCATTTTGCAAATACTGCTGAATTTGGGTCATCCTCCGTTTTTTTAAAGGTCCCCTTTTATGGAATTACAAAGGAACTTCATTTAATAGACTTTTCTACTGTGAATCCAGATCTGTCAATCATATTACCTGAATTCCATTCATTAATCTGTAACCTTGAAAATAAAAAAATAACTGGGAACGCCCCTAAAAATTTTGGAAAATCGGTCCAGCGATCGATGACGTCATGTGACGTCACCCACAGAACGCTCGACTCACACACGCTGGATCATTATCGATGTGTGTGTAAAAGCTATTGAGCTTCGTGTAGATCCTTTCGACTTCGTGCCATTTCAGCCCTTCATTTTAGCTTTTTAAAGACAAAATCCTACATCAACGATGGCATCATCTTCTTCAGCCAGGACACTTATTCAGGATCAGATATATCTGATTTGGAGCATCAAGTCCCAGAAGAAATTGAAGAGGAATTAGGGGCCCGGCCGTATACTATGTTTGAGCCAGACATGTCGGAGTCTGGGCAAGATTCTGATGATGACACAGACGTCCCTGATTTTAATAACGGAGAGGATATCGACGGGAGACACAATTGGTAGTTATTTTTTGATAATAAATTACCGATTAAAGTTTAATTCACGCATATCCACGTATTATGAATCTTGTTTACGCTTGCAAATTGCCCGAGAGGCGAGAGGCTGAGCTGATACTTCGCTGATCGAGGCAGTCACGGAGCTCGATGTGCGCAGGGCCGGGGTACACCCCGCGCTGTTTGGTTGTTCGCCTGCTGACCCTGCCTGGGCTTGCGCTTAGGCAGTTTTACTGGTGCATGGGGTGGTAGCGTTTGATTCTAGTAAATTCTAACATTGATATCCAGAAAACTCTTAGCTCTCCTGTTATCTTGCTTGTTTTCTTTGTGCTGCTACACTAAGTAAGTGTAGGTACCGTTATAGTTGACAATAGATATGATCTTCTTCTTCTTCTCCACCCAGGGTTTCATCCAGTGTGTCTGGAGCGGTATGTGATGGAAACTGCTTACTATCTGTATCGGCAGCAGTATGGCGGACAGGCAAGGCAGAATGCAACTGAAAATCAGTGAGTACACCATATTTTTTGTTTTAATCCTTACTGCAGTATTCCTGTATTATATAAAGCAGTTTGCATGCAAAATGCCAATTTGGCTCCTTATGAAATTAATATTACGATATTCTATAAAAGAAAATAATGTTTTAGCCTTAATGTAAATAGAGGAAGATTATTCTATTTGCAGTGTACCTGTCCTATGTGCAGATTAATGTTTGTTTCCTCTTTCCCCATCACAACATTTTACACTGCGATGTTGACAACTAAATTATTAGCTAATCTTCTATTGTTTATTTGTGAAGTTCAAAGTAAAAGTTACCTCACTATCACCTACATCATAGACTACACTGCATTGTTTTGAAGTTGTCTAATCATAGTTTCCTTTGTACTCTTAAAAAAATCTTTTATAGGAAAGCCAGGCAGGGCAGGACGTGTTCCTCTCCCATCTTGTGCCGTGACAAGAATCCGTGCAGCATTTCCATCAGAACCATTGGCGGATCCAGGGGGCACAGCTGACCCGGTCCCCCCCCCCCTTTGGAAGAGAAGTATGATTTTTTTTGTTGCTTGTCAGGGAATTATGGAGGGGAAACTAGACCCCAATAACCCCTTACTTTTACCCCTTTTTTTACTGGGGCTTGGATATGACATGCACAAATCTCAACATTAAGCAAAGGTGATAGTAGAATTGAACATTTTGAAAATATTTATGTATCAGAACTGTTGTTCCATCAGTGTAAACATTTACACAAAGTCATTATTTGAAAGAAAAAAATATTCAGTACTAATGACTGGCAAACATCTTTTATTTAATCGGGTCATTCATGTGATCATCATTATTGTTGCTTCACATCATATTTCTTTTCAAATTGACATTATTTTTTCTACAGATTTTTTTTTTCTTCTTTCATTTGATTTATTGTATTTATTATTATGTACTGATATATGTTGGTCTAGTTGTTAACTTGATAACGCTTAGATAGCATATACATTTATCATGTATATAACTGTTTATAAGAAATGTTAAAAATGCTAGTACGTCATTGTTCAGTCTATCTTTTCATGATATTTAATTCCTATACATGGATATCAGTTTTCCTGAAAGTTGGGTTTATTACATGAGGGTGTGCTACACTGTGACAATGTGGTAAAAATGTTATTGCTGTTTTTGCTTCAAGTATCAGAGGAAAAGAGGAGTCTAGGAGGCTTATTTTGAATTGAATATTCATTTTCACTGTCAGAAATAAAATTGGAATTGGGTAACTGAGTTCACATCTAAGTATTTGCCCAGAGCATTTTTTTGTAATGGATGTTGTAAAGATGCATGTATCTCAGTCAAGAATGATAACTCTATTGTTAATGGCATATGAGGTCTGTTATTTTTTATGGCAGTTGTTGTTTAATTTGTTAATGAAACATACTTTGGAAGCTAATCAGTTTTGTTTGTTTTGTTTTGTTATGTTTTTTTTTTTTTTTTGGGGGGGGGGTGGGCATTCTCCTATTGAATTTTTGATGTTCAATTGTAAGACAACCATTTCCTGGATACATCTATATCTACATTTCTCCAGAAGTAATAATATATTTCAAATCAAGTTGAGAGGAGATGTGTGTAATTGGAGAATATTGGGCAAAAAGAAGGAGAAAGGGAGACAGAAAGCACAAGAGAAGAAATAGTGAAAAAGAGAGGGAATCACTGGGGGAAAAAGGGAGAGATAAAAAAGTTGAGGGAAGATGTGTGAAAGTGGAGAATTTTGGCATAAAGAGGGAGAAATGGAGGGAAAGCACAAGGGGAGAAATAGAGAGAGAGGGAATCATTGGGGGAAAAAAGAGATAAAAAGTTGAGGGAAGATGTGTGTAAGTGGAGAATTTTGGGCATTAAGAGGGAGAAAGGGAGGGAAAGCACAAGAGAAGAAATGGTGAAAGAGAGAGAGGGAATCATTGGAAAACAGATTTTCTGTCAAATGAACTACATGTATAAGGTAGAGAAGTAGGAATCAACCTGTAACTGTGACGTATACCCCTTTTTCCTGCCGAAGGAGGGGGGGGGGGGGGGGGGGGTTGTAGGTTGAAAATTGCCCGTTACACTTTCACTACATTCAGGGTGGTAACAAAAATCAATATATTATACGGTGGAAACTTAGTATAACGAGGTCCTTGGGACTATTAAAATTACCTGGTTAAATCCAGAATCTCGTTACATCAGTTTAAAAAAAAAAGAATATAAAGAGTTGAGACCAAAATATTGCCTTGTTATATCAGGAATATTGTTGTATCAGACCTCTTTATACTGAGTTTCCACTCTACCATGATAAACATTTTTATAACACTCTTTATGAAAGATCTTTTTCTTCAAGAACAAAAAAAAAATCATTTTTAATAGTAAAGACCAATTCAGAGAGGTGCTTGTGAGGTAAAGCTCAGAGTCGCCAAATTTCATATTATTGATACATGTATGATCAAACTTGTTTCAGGGACGGCCTCTTCTTGATGCCATACGCAGCCCCGTGCTATCGACGAAGTCCTCCGCACAAAAGTGCTCGGAGCACACAACACTGTGCTCACTCGGCCCCTTCCAATGGGCGCGAGTTAATTTTACTTTTGCGGTCCATTTCCTTCTTATATTTGGGTCTTTAGGGAATAAATGTAGACTGACACCCTCCTTTGTGGTGTTACTGCAACCTGCAACAACGCAGCGTTGCGGCATACTTCGCTTTAGAGGTGATTTTCGAGGTGGTATACACAACAGCAAGTTAGTTTGCACATGTAATACATAGGCAATATTGTAAACAAGCATCGGCAATGTCGGTTTGTGACGTCACACGTCAATCATGCTCGCGGAACGAGAATTCGGGGTTTAAAAGGGGGCGGAGCTTAGCAGACTGTTTTGGACATGAATACCTGGGGGAAATATTATTTTAAAAATATCTTGATACGTATTTATTGCAAACGGATGTGATTTTTCAATTTAGATGAGATGCATGTACCAAATACCAAGAATTATAATTTCATAACAGGGGACCTTTAAGCTCATGTATACGTTGTATTTTATGAAATGTATGTGGTTTTCTTTATACGGAAATAAATGCAAACAATACAAACAAACAAGCAATATACGCAAAAGGACAAGTATTAAGAAAATTAGCTTATAAAGATGGCATGAAATTGCTGTAGACATTTCAAATTAACATTTATTTTCTTCCATTAATTTTGACAACATTCAACATCTGTTCAAATAGTATAATTTACATGTATATAAAGTAATATCATTACAAACAAGAACTTGCAAAATTACAGGGAAGAAGGCGCAATGCAGACGCTTGTAGCGGGTACGCCTGAATACACAAATACAATATAATTTAATACAGGAAAAGAAGAAAGGGGCAGGCAAAGAGAGGGAGAGAAGAGGATATTGAACTTGGAGTATAGAGAAAGAAAGAGGATTGCAACATAGTAATAATCATAATGGAGTTGTATGACATGCATGTATAATACATTGGTGAGAGTAAAATGTCGAAATATAAACAGGCGTTCTTTTTTTTCTTTTTTAAAAATTGTATGTTTTATTAAATCAAAGACAAAATAAATATTTACATGTCATCAACAATGACTGGCACACAACAAAAAAGATGCGTTCCAATGGGATGTCGGCAAACTTGTACTTATGATGGTTTGGTGAAACAATACCCAGTTCCGCAGCATTCTATTTATATTGTAATCCAGTTCCAATGAGCCCGGTTTTCAAAAATGTTCGTAGTTCCGAAGACCATCCTATTCATGATACGCTCGTTCCGAAGCCCCCTTTTCGTCTTGCCGGAGGCACATACCCACCACTTTAAAGTCGAGTGCCCCCCCGGGCCCCCTGACGGTGCAGGTAAATCGTTCCAAAGCTTAGGGCCGGTGAAACGGATATTATGTTGAAAAATAAGTTTACGGTGTTTGGGAATATAGATTGCATTAGTTGATCTGGTACCATACTTATGAATATCTGAAACACGTTGGAAAAGGCCACATAATTAACTGAGAAGGTAATTGTGAATTTAGACATTTACATAACAAGGTACACTGTTGAAGTTTATTTATATCTTGAATGCGAATCAATTTGAGAGATTTATATAAAGGATCGCTAAAGAAGTGTGATATTCAAGTAACGACGTCTGTTTACTAAATTACTAAACGTACAAGGTGCTTTTAAATTGTTCACAGGATACCAATCGCAGCTAGAATCACTACAATTACTAATACATTTCAAATCATCATACTGATAATAATCATCTTCCAAGTAATAGAAAATATTTAGAGACAACATAACCTAAACTAAGTTGATGGCCCCCACCCCCAAAAGAAAAGGAAATGTCCGCTGCATGATAGGTTAAGACAAAATTTGTATCTCTAGAAACAGTGTATAGTATGGAAGAAGACTAGTTTGCAGGCACAAACCCTGGTCAGTCGTCAAAGAATGTCTGCACTCTAAGACTACCATAGGCCATGTAATATAGCTCCTCCATTATGTAGCTGGATTAGGCTTCTCTCAAGACACAATGATTTTCAGATAAAGTGTCAAATCAGGGTCTGTTCTTGCAGACTAGAAGAAGACCACAGCGTAAATCCCTATAGCTTCCACACTCAGACCCGATAAAAAACAACAAAATTTCAATGACAATGAATTTGACTAGAGTGTCTGAGAGGATAAATGTAGGCTCTCCTTTCATTTGATAATCCTGCTTATAAGGAGAGAGAAGACATTTCATCTAGAGACTGGGGCACTTCAGTTGTTCTTAAGCATAAAGCATATGCCTAATGTCGAATGACAAGACTGTAGTCCTTTGCTTGTTTCAACTGTTTGCACAATCTTTCATATCCAGGGTATATCAGCTAGTAGACATCGTGCACTATGCAATGGCCAAAATGGTGGAAAGGTCTATTATTCAGAATTTTCTTCATGCACATTTAACATTCTGTCTGTAAATGTAAATCTGCCATATACCTTCTGATTTTCCGGTCCTTTCACCTTTGAGCACCCCCCCCCCCCCAATTAAAGAAGTGAAAAAAGTTTAGTGCTAAGTGATGTGAACTGATGATCCAAAGCAAACCCATCTTCAGGGAAACCATACTAAAAAAAATTGTCAATAACAACTGGCATTGCCACGGATGGCTGCTCAAGAGTTTGCACTATTCAATTAAAAGTCTAATAGAAGTCCCCTACACATCAAACCCAACTTTACAATCGAGTCGTTGCACGCAATTCTATAACATAAATCTTCTTTTTTTTAATAATGAAAGATTCTCGCTCACAAGATGATACACTGAGATGTCCATGCACAACATCTATTTGTAGCTTCACCTCGTATATAAATCAAAATATAGGGTTACAATAGCTGCATGTCCGAATCGAACTATTATTAGAATAATGACTTCTCTTCGCACCGCAAACAAAGAGCCTGGATGCGCAGCCTAAAAACGTCTACACGTAGTCGGTTCCACGTCCCACACACGCACACACAGTATGCGTGATCTAATGCGATCTATATAGCACACTGACTTCATCATGTCCGACAATGAATTCCTGGGGACCGTCTCATAATAACTCTGAAGCAGCGTCGAATAGTTTGAGTGTTGAATATTATGCATTATATGCAATATGGGTCCAAAGATTGGCAAATTTGAAGGCAATATTATGGGATTATTGTTTATATAATTGTGGATGGTAAATATTTATTCTGCATTTTACATTTGATCTAGAAGCAGTTGAAAATGTAAATATCAAATATGATTCATTTAGGCTTACTGTGTATAGGACAATATCTAGTATTATACCTTTTTAAAATCTATACATTATATATTTTCTAGGGGGGGGGGGGCGAAGGTCACTCTCAGACAAATGTGTTACCCAAGCGCGTCCACACACTTTAAAAATGGACCCTAAATGACGTCAACATGCAGGGTCATCACGCCACCCAAAAATACCCTAAGTGGCGTATAAATTACTAGTAGTACAATACCCACAATAGCGTTTAAAATAAATAACCCCTATTAAGCAATTTTTTCAATTCGATTTCAATTTCAAGACGTTTATTTCCAACTTTTCAATATAAGTGTACAAAGTAATAAATAAAGCAGCGCAGGAAAACAATAAAATAACGCTTTTCGTGTACAAACAGATAAAATATAAGTGATATCATATTTAATATCTATGCAAACAATCCAAAACACCAATATGTGTTATTCATATCAAGAAAATACTCGTGTTCATGCAATGTATACCCCAAATGTCGCACATCCAATTTGTTATTTAGTACTGTAAATGACGATTGAAGCTGAAAAACACCCCCTTTTTAAGGAAAACGTCGACGACGTCTAGAGGCTGAAAACAGACTCTTTTTGTGGACGCGGTTGCGTAGCAAGGGGGGAGGGGGGGGGGGGGCTCGAGTTGAGGAATGTTCCTTCAAAACACAACCAAACGATCAATGCATGTACGGTGTAAAATTTATTTCTTGATTGGATCATTAAATAACGACATCCCTGCGTACGTTTTGTTATCGTTACTTGATAGGTCCTAACTTTCATCAAAAACTCAATGTAATTTGGGGTTTATTTGGCTTTGCTGCCTTTGCTTGCGGGTAGTTGTTTTATTCCTTAAATGTCTTTAAAGAACTAAGATAGAAACAAGACCTTGCGCAATCCTATTCTATTTGTGCACTTTATTTCTTATTGATCTTTGATTAGCTTCCTTTTGCAATTTGTAAACTGCATGTAGACCTTCATATAATTGATTCAGCTCTCTCTTGTTCTCTCTCAGATTTTGCGATTTCGAGAGAATCCCTGCACGTTTACATGGAAGCAATAAGCGACAAAGGTTAAGCTCTCAAATATACATGTACATTTCAGTTAAGCTCAAGTATTGCAACATAATCATATTATAGGATGGGTTTAAAGTCTATTTGGATGTTTATATAAAGACTACCACTCCCCATCATTTCGTGTAAGTCATTTGGCAGTGGTCACATCGCTCTCTCGAATTCAATCATTATTTTGAAGAGTGCTAAAAGGATAGAACAGAAAATATGCGGGAGATTGTGCACTTACAGGCCGGCCAATGTGGCAATCAAATCGGATCAAAGGTGATATTTCTTTTCTCTGGTTTTATTGAATTGTCATTAAAGTGCTAATTGAAGCATTACGTTAGACCATCTCTTAGGAGAGAACTAGGAAATCTCCAAAACGTGCATTGATCCATTCTCATGGGGGGGGGGGGGGGGGGGGAGATAATGGGGACTCAGTCAATATGTACAGGATGGAATGGGGCTGCCCCCACTGTATCCCAAGTGGTGTCATGCAAACTTTTTGTCCCCTATGGCAGTTTGGCAAGTCTCGATGGTTTGCGTACAAATCAGCTAGTAAACAGGAGAAATGTTCGATCGAAGGTTAGGCCTGTCTATTTGGAGACCAAGCGTCGTATAGATATTAATATCAATGCAGCCTATTCCCTGATTCAATAACGTTACTCTCTGTATCTTGCATTTCCAGTTTTGGGAAGTGACGTGCGACGAACATGGTGTCGATCCAACTGGAGCTTACCATGGCGACTCCGATCTCCAGTTGGAGCGTATCAACGTCTACTTCAACGAGGCTCAGGGTGGTCGATACGTTCCTCGTGCCGCTCTCATCGACCTCGAGCCAGGCACCATGGACTCTGTTCGATCAGGACCGTTTGGACAGATCTTCAGACCAGACAACTTTGTGTTTGGACAGAGTGGGGCAGGAAACGTCTGGGCTAAGGGACATTACACCGAGGGAGCAGAGCTAGTTGATTCCGTGCTCGATGTCGTCAGAAAAGAAGCCGAAAGCTGTGATTGTCTACAGGTAAGCACCCAACACCTTACATCACTTTTCTCATAATCACAGGTCAGAATAGGGGTCCTTATGAATGGAGGTCCTTATTCTCATTTAACACGCGTTATGAATAGCGATCCATATGAATATTTGGTGGTATATCAACGATTATTAGATGAATAGTGGTCCCTATGAATGGAGGTCCTTATGAGGTAATTTGTCTATGGTTTGCTCGCTATTTAGAAGGACCACTATTCATACAAAACCGCTATTCATTTAGTCACGCGTTATGGATAGCGGTCCTTATGAATAAGTGGTCCTTGTGAATAGCGGACCTTATGACTAGCGAGGTTACCCCAAGTGCGAGCATATGATTAGTGATCAGACATGCAACTTTCAAAGATTGTCTGATTTATCTAAAAAGGTTCACTAATATTTTTCTCTGACTTTTGTCCTTACATACAAGACACTTCTCCGAAAGGGTAATTCCCGTTTAATGTCAAATTGTTGTTAAAACCATTGTGTCGTATGACAAGGCGCTGCAGTTCAGGATGTCCGCAGGAACGACATTTGAGATAATGTTGTCATATTGTTTCCTTGCGATATTGTTAAAGAGCCCGATCAACTTGGCTAATATTTGGCTCGTATTACCGATATTGATTGCAGCTGGAACCAAGAGTGGTCGTTACTGAACAATGAAATGGTTGTGGCCTAACCTCTTTAATTTTCAAATGCATCAGGTTATGGGCTTAGCCGTAGGCATATGTCCCCGCATAATGATGTCCAAGCAGGCCACATGCATCGTCCATAGTTATAGGCCTTCCATTTTTCGACTTACACTTCTGGCACTATAAGAATATGAATCTTTATCATTGAAAAATTGTATCTATTAACTTCATATCTACATAAACTGTAATATACTAAGATTACAATCAAATGCTAGTTTGACTCTGAAAGACCATTTTGCACGCCCCAAGTCAGCTTCGTTAACCCTATCTACATTCACAAAAGTGAATTACAAAAGATCAACATTAAAAATGGATTTTACACCCCGCAAAACCCCTAAGTAGAGGTAAAATACATCATTATCGGACAAGTATTTCACTCACAGTGATAAATCCAGTCTTATCATAGGATCATTGCGCATTACGCATTACGCAAGTTAGCGTTTGGTATCAGCGTGCATATGCACTTAGTATGTTCCGTTTACACATTTTGCGTAAGTTGGCTTATGCTGTTTAATATGTCTACCAGTAGTCACTTTCAGATATATATGAAAATTATGCAAATTGCTCAAGGTTGCCCCGTGGGCAACACAGCTGAAATTCTTCTTGGACTACGTAAGATTATTTGAAAGTATTTATAATTTTGGTTTTGGATCTGTGTACACCACAATTGACATGTGACCCAAAAGAGTTCGTTTTAAGAATTATAAGTATCTTCACTTTAACTTTTTAATCAAATTTTTAAAATTAGTCGTCATCTACTCATTCTGCGGAAGTGATATAACTCGCCATAAGGGGGACAGGCCTTTATGGTGAAAGGAAGGCCTTCAACCCTGTTGAATGAAACAGAAGGGCCACGAAATTACAAGGAATTAAAAAAAACTTTTATTGTTAAAAATGCAATTCTCTTCTAAATTACCCCCTCCCTTTACAGTTTTATATTATGATTATTTGGGGGATAACCCAGACAAGCAAATTTGCTTTTGTTATCCCCCTCCATGTACTAGATTATAAATTACTTTTTCCGTTTTATCAACACCTGTATGTTTGTTTCTCTTGTATTTTTTTGCATGTCTTTTTACTAGTACTGGAAAACAAGTGCGAATAAAATAAATGAAATGAAATGAAATGAGCAATATTCAGTTTCGTTTACCTGCGTAGTTAAAAGGATCTGGCTGACTTTCGGTCTCTTGGACCTTTAGTCATCTAGAATGATCCGGAAAGAAAAACAACTAGTTTGGTGGAACTGAAGGCTACACTAATGGCAGCACTCTAACACTTGATATTCTTGCTTACATGCCTTTTCAAATTACCATTTTCCTGGAAAAAAGTATTACAATGTATTAATTTTGAACGCTCCTTCTTTCAGGGCTTTCAACTTACACATTCCCTTGGAGGTGGCACTGGATCTGGCATGGGTACGTTGTTGATTAGCAAGCTGAAGGAAGAATACCCCGACAGGATCTTCATGACGTTCAGTGTCATCCCTTCCCCCAAGGTCTCTGAGGTGGTTGTCGAACCTTACAACGCAACTCTATCAGTACATCAGCTGGTCGAGAACACTGATGAAACATACTGCATCGATAACGAAGCTCTGTATGACATCTGTTTCCGTACCCTGAAACTGACCACACCCACGTATGGCGATTTGAACCACATTTTGTCTTACGCAATGAGCGGTATTACAGCCAGTCTTCGCTTTCCTGGCCAACTCAACGCAGACCTCCGCAAACTTGCTGTGAACATGGTGCCATTTCCTCGTCTTCATTTCTTCATGCCTGGTTTTGCCCCTCTAACCAGCCGTGGTAGCCAACAGTACCGTGCTGTGACTGTCCCCGAGCTCACACAGCAGATGTTTGATGCCAAGAACATGATGGCAGCCTGCGATCCTCGACACGGTCGTTACCTCACCGTAGCAACCATGTTCCGAGGTCGTATGTCTATGAAAGAAGTCGACGAACAAATCCTTAACACACAGAGCAAGAACAGTACTTACTTCGTGGAATGGATCCCCAACAACGTCAAGTCTGCCGTATGTGACATACCTCCTAGAGGTATGAAGATGTCCGCCACTTTCATCGGGAACAACACTGCCATTCAGGAAATCTTCAAGCGCATCTCCGAGCAGTTTACCGCCATGTTCAGACGAAAGGCCTTCCTCCATTGGTACACTGGTGAGGGTATGGACGAGATGGAGTTCACTGAAGCTGAGAGCAACATGAACGACTTGGTGTCTGAGTACCAGCAGTACCAGGACGCTACGATCGACGACGAAGGCGAGTTCGAGGAAGAAGAGGAAGGAGAAGGCGATCCCGAGGAGGCCTGATTCACTTTCAAACAGATATCTATTCTGGCTGCCCCCAATAAATTGCAGTTTCATCGTGAAATTACAAATAATTTTCAATATTGGCATCATTTGCTGAAAAATGGAACCTAAATTCGATGCCAAGAAAACTGATTCCTTTTCAGATACCAGATAACCCTCATACATAAAATATATCCTTTCGAGGACACACCATGGCCATCATCCTCATTATTTTGGTAAAGCAGGAAGGCTGAGAAATTACATTAGAGTTTTAATCACGAAATTCAAATTATGAGTCAAACATTCAGTTCATCGACTGAGCAATGCTGTATTTAACCCTCATTTCCTCAGTATAGTGAGTGGCCTAATTTAATATTCATCTATTGCCTAGGTTATCCTGTTATATATTTGTGTCTGCTAACATGGAAAAAAGGAACAGAAACCTTCAGAAATTCTTATGGAATTACAAAACATCAAAGTGTATATGCTTACGTCATTTGCCTGAGGCCGTCATTTTATTATTCTGCAGATATCTTACGTTATCTATTTGTGGTCATTTCAAAACAAGACGCCAAGACAATTTTACAAACGGATTCCTCTTCTAAAGCAATGGCTTCTCACCTCCAGATGTCTGATTCTCATTGTTCACAGCGACTGTACAAAAGATATAATTCAGTGATCCGTATTTGAATGTTGGTCCTTTGGATTTGTTACTGGTTCTTTCTTACATGTTATTCTAACCTTTTTATGAACACTACTATGATTTAGAAGGTGCCGCCGATGGAGTATACATTAGAACCATGACCCAAGCAGAATAAACTATACTCGGTGTAATTTCAATTACATATTTATTTCAGATTCGCAAAATATTCTTTCTCCATCTTTCTCGCTCTCCCCATTCTCCCTCTCCAGCTTTTTCTCGCTTTTACCCACTCTCTAGTTTCTCTTTCAGATTCTCCTCTCCATGCCCTATCTTAATTCTCTCCATTTCATACCTGATATATGTACCCGTTTACCTCTCCCTCGCCGTCTCCCTCTCTATTTCTCCCACTCTATTCAAACCCTCACTCTTTTAAAATTGTTTGATACCTTGTATTAAAAACAAATGCGTGTTTTATGAAAATAATGTCCCATAATATCCTGTTAACATTTTTCTTTGTGTGTCAATGAATAAACATTCTCCTCTGCAAATTCTATGCAATATTTTATTCCGTTTTTCTTGAATCAGTATAAAACCCATCATGACCATGATGACATCCACTTTTAAATACAAAATAAAATTTGCTATCCGCTCGATCCCTGAACAACCAGCCCAGGAAAAATTACCACTTATGACAGGCCAGGAGGACAGTGAACCCCGGACATCAACCCGCTTAAAAATAACCCCAATACCCTTAACGACAAATGTATCTAGGGGCAATTAATTTTGGTGATAGTTGTCCATGGGTAGTTGCCAACGAATCTATCATTTAACCCAAATTTTACCAATCACAATGGGGGGGGGGGGGGGGGGGGGGAACCATTGAGCACTGTGTACATAGTATCATATCTAACATGCATACAATACCTCATTGGACTTTGATATCATAGCACAATGGTCAAAGCACACCAGCTATACAGACAAACAGAAATGATCCACGAGATCAAGCAGTAATCGTGAAAATATGGTTTCATTCAATTATATAAATCTTGGCAACGGAAACTGAATTCGTGAGCTTACGCTTATCTTTATTAATTTTAAGGCTCATGCACTTGAAAATGAAATGTGGAAAACACGCGATTAAAAAAAAACTGTATATAACTGAAGGTTTAAAACGCCTTCATAAATTCAGAGCTGTTGTTGTATCGACTGTATTCCTGAATGCACTACAACCTCCCTTCCCCTTCCCACATCATTGCTCGTAAAATTTGAAATATTCATCAATTCAGCAGAGTATTCAGTATGTCAACCAATCTCACATCCTCCCCAATGCCTATACCATGCCAGGGTCAGGGGAGACAGTGTTATGCCAAATGCACATTTATTACTGAGCATTGAGTTTTAACTGAGATTCACGAGAAAAACATTCATTTCTTCGATAAACTGACAAAATACATCATTTTACAAAGTGACAAGATAACATTACCTCATAAAGTACACATATAGCAAATAGGACAATGTAACTATGCGTGAGAACATGAATTTCTACCATACACATATGTGTCCGTGTTTTGAAGTCAAATGAAGTTTAAATATTATTCTTTACATATACGCGATTACTTTACATTTCGTCAGTGACTTAGAAATTACATACTTCAATAGTACATGTATTTAAATCCTCAATGGTCTCTTGGTTTGGTTGGTATGGTTCAATAATCTATTTCATGTGACTGCTAGAAAAGCATGTGTATGATATTTAATATTCATATTTTATATTTTCATTTCCAACAAAATACAATTACAAAATAAAGTTATCATAATAATAAATATAATGCAAAATTGAAGCAAACATTGCATTTGAAATAAAGATAGATCAATACAATAATTAATACCTTTGAAAAGGAAAGTTGAATAATTACGTATGAAACTTGATTGATATTCTGTGGAAATTGAGAAGTCCACTAAAGGGCAGATAATTTAAATTATGGACCCCTCAGATAATAATAATCGAGAGAAAATATAATCGAAAGTAATTTACATAAAATAAGAGAAGAAAGATAGTGGCCAACAGAGACAGCATTTATAGAAAAACGTAATGACTTTAAACAACGTAGAGGGACAAAATTACATGATGAAGAAAGAAAAAAAAATGAATGAAGAAGGGAAAAAAGGGGAAATGCGAGCTGTATGTGGATTGGAGGGAGAGGGGAGAGAAAGAGAGAGCAAGAGGAGAGAGAAGGAGAGAGGGAGTGGGCACAAAATAGCACACAAAATCCTTGAGGAACTTAAGAATTAAATAATTATAAACATTGAGGAAAAAAGGCAAGTGGTGATGATTTTTAAGTAAGCAGCTGGGGGGGGGGGGGGGGGGGGGGAGGGGGTCCTATGTTTTAAGTCATATATTAATAGTTACAGTTGTGGGTCTGTCCGACTTGACACTCCCGGCGCTCTACAATATCATTACCCAGGCTTTAGCAGTGGCTGCTCTTACGGCGCAGTCGTATTTCAAAGAATACGTTCCTGTCAGGTACCCATTTACCTCACCAGGGTTCAGTGTGGCAAATGTAGATTAATGTCTATCCAAAAACACTAGGGCTGCGCCGGGTATTCGAACCCCGTACCTTGTGGTTCACAGTCCGCGGACTTATCAACTAGACCACAAGACCTCTACCGAGGGACCTGGTCATGAGGATTAACTCTTTCAGTACCGATGTCACATATATGTGACAGATAGACTTGTCCTTTTCATTCACCAATTGCTCACAAGAGGAAAGGTATATAGTGGTCAATGTTTATAAAAATTTGAGCATAAATCAAGCATTCTAAATATATGATTATAATTATATGCTACATAGAAATTTTCAGAGAAAACTGCAGATGGTACCTTATTTCAACATTGAACAATAGTAAACAAATGAGACCCCCCCCCCCGAAAAAAAATGGACAAAAAGAAACTCAAATGTAATTTGAAATATTATTCTTGGGTAAAGGAAAAATGATTGGTATCATAAGAAATGGTAATAAATTTCTTACAAGTTTTGTACACAATATTTTGTGAAAAAAAAATAGTTAAGGAAGTGCACACATTTGAAAGGCAAGCATTGAGCACATTTTGGTAAAATTTTGAAGAGAGCTAAACCCCTTTGCACAGTAAGAGTTAATACCCTACCAAAGAGCACTAGCGCACTGGCCTGGTTTCAAACCCGGGACCTCCCGGGTACGCGACCGCTGCTCTATCACAGTTCCAGTGCGGAAAATGGTAATAATATATATATATATATGGATGTTACAAGACAATAATTAAACAAATAAGATTTAATCACATTCAACGCATCCCATATCCTCATAATCTATATCATCGAGATCACCACCCATGTTAATATAACCATCATTGTACTTCACATTTGTCTTGGTTGCTCCGACATCACCTTCCTCATCCGCAATTCGTATTTGTCGAGGAACCGAGTATTTCATCCCTGCTTTCTCTATCATAAGGCTGCTATTACTTAAAAGTGCACCCAATGACGATGTGCCGGGCTTGGCAATTTTTTCATCTTTGCTCAAAGAAATTAGCATGTGATGAATGTCACCTAATGTTGCCTTCATCTTCCACATGCAGCAAAAGATTGTACAAACCAAACCAATGATTATAAGTAATAGTAGTCCTAGAATAATCCTGACTACGGCACGCTCCATCCGAACATTATCGAGTTCCTGGTCAACCTGGTCAACCTTGATTCTTGCAAAGCCAATCGCGTCGATGCCCGATGGCGAACCTCCACTCGATACTGTACACTCCATCAGCCTGTTATCGTCGCCATCTCCGACTCCCTTCAAAAGCAGGATTCGACCATCCTCCTGGGTCCAGGATCGCGATACGATATCAACCAATCCTTCCTTGCTGTCTCGCAACCTCCATTTGAATGTTGGATTCTCGATGTCATGTATGACATTACAAACGAAAATAGCATCATCGACGTTGACATATCTCTTCACATCAATGTAAAGTGGGAACGAACACGAAAGAGGTTCGTTTCTTGCTGGAATTGTTGCCTTACAGGATGGACCTTGGCCGTTCAAGAGCTTACCAATCGTCACAAATTGGCGTATACGCTTGACCCGAGACACGAGTGTACTATTGATCCCATCTCCTACCAGCTTCAGATCACCCCTAATACTATGAGGTGCATCCCACTCACAGATCAATTCTAGTCCAATGCCATATATCCCTTCGTCTGAAATAGAAGATGAAATTCGACACTTTGGCAGCGGAACATCGACAACTGATATGCTATAATTTTGGATTACTTCGTTGTCAGCAATACATTGATAAGAAACATTTGATAATACCGGAATCATTAATGATGAGCTGGTTGTATTGCGTTGAGCAAAAATATTTTCATTTAGAATGTCAGGATTTACTTCACAGTCAAATCCTCTGCATGTTGCGATTTTTGTTGAATCAACATCATCTCTAGACCAAGTTACGTTTCCGATTTGTTCAGCAATAGGACAAACTAAATTGACGCTGGTACCACTTATTATTTCAATATTCTGTGAACTACTTTCACTAGCTGTGTTGTACGCCAATGATGATTGACACATGTTGGAAACAAACAGGCTAGATACCAGAAAAAGCAACGCCATATTCGGAAGGAAAAATCAGACCTCTTGTGTTGCTTGTCTCGGCTTAGACTAACAAACTTGATTGCTAAAACATCCTTACAACAGAATGATGGACAGAAACACTGTCTCTTATCATTTTCTTGATTGCTTCTTTAAAACTTACCTTCTGTTGAGAAAGATCAGAAAGATAAAATGAGAAATTATTATTTTGCATCCTCATAAATCATATCTGGAATACATTATAGACTTGAGGAAAAATTAATGGATGAGCACAATGAATAATGAGGTAATTAAGCAGCTCTTGTTTCAGATCTTAACTATGGTAAAAATATTTATTATACATATTGGTTAGCTGTAATGGGTAATTGCTAAAAGGGACCTGTCACTTCAGTTATCGTAAATGAAATGAATAACTTTCACTGGGGTACTGATGGAGGGGGCGGGGTGTAATGCCCACAAATGTAAAAATAAACCACAAATGTAAAAATAACCACAAATGTAACAACACTGCACCCGCAAATGTCAAAATAACCACAAATGTCATAACAGGTCTACCACAACTGTAAAAATAACCACAAATGTAATAAAAAAAATCGCCCACAAATGTAAAAACATTTCGCCTACAAATGTCAAAATTTCCATTTTTACCACAAATGCAGGGGCCTGGGAGCCAGGGGTGCGGGGGGTTAAAAAGAGACACTAAAATGCTGAGGACCTTTTTTGGGGGCTCACAGCACCCTCAGTAACAAAATAGTTCCCAGGCGCCCACAAATGTCACACGTCGACCGCAAATGTAAAAACTGATTGCTTGCGTATAATGCACCGATGTAAGTTGTTATGGTAAATTGCCACATGATCTAATGCCAATTGGTCTAATTACCAATGGTCTAACATCATTCGGTCGATCTATTAGTCCATCACCAGTTCGTCTAATCAACGTTTGGACTAAACCCATTTGGCCTAAACACCACTTGGCCTAAACACCACTTGGTCTAATAATAAGTTCGTCTTTTGCTCACTTGGTCCAATATCTATTTGGACTAAAACCAGCTGAGCCCCGCTGCATAAAACTTACCATCAATGGTAACTCTGCTATCAATGGTAACTACCATGGTAACATCACTCAACAGCCAATCAAAATCAAGGTTTCCATGGGAGTTACCATTGATGGCAAAGTTACCGTTGATGGTAAGTTTTATGCAACGGGGTCCTGGTCTAATAATCAAATGGTCTAATCATCATTTCGTCTAATAACGATTTGGTCTAATAATCAGTTTAATCACTTCGTCTAATCACCACTTCGTCTATAGCCAATTCGTCTAAAACCCATTTGGTTTCCCATTTATATCCTTCCTGGCTGCTACCTACCATAGCAAATGTACACTATGTTGTTTATATTTGTTGTTTTTTTTAATACTGTATATTTTGTTGAAACTTCTATGTTTTTTTATTGCTTTGGTGAAATAAATATATAATAATATTTCAACTGTGAGCGAGTTACTATCATATGCTTTAGATACTTTTTATATAACAGCTAAAAGAGCATGTGTCATGATGTGTTTTTCTCTAAAGCAATATTGTATAGGTCTACTACTCAAACTATCAAAGTCATTAAATGAATTTAATTAGTCTTTTGTACATGATTTGTTGAGTATCTTTGAAAAATGATGTTAAAAGGGACATCGGACGATAAACGCTGACTCTGAATAAATCACCGCTCTGGGATCATAGGAATGACTTGAGATATTTTTCATAGCTTCAGGTACGTACAACCCCCGCTGATATATACTCTAAAAACTAAAGTGTTAAATTACCATTTAAAAGGGCCGAGGAGTGTCCACCTTTTCAAACTGGAATATCAACACTTTTAACATGCTGGATGCAACACTACAAAGGCCGAATCCTGCATATTGAAAGTGTCAATCTACCATTTTGAAAAAAAAGTGGTCACTCCTCGTCCCTTTTATTTAACACCTTAGTTTTTTTTAGAGTGTAGTGATAGGTTTAAATATGTAACAGTGGAATTTCAGAAAAATGTTTCTCAAGAGGAAATTATTCATATCTTCTAGTCCATGTAGGACTATTTCTATCGAATCAGTGGGGTATAAGAAAAGGGTATTTGGGTTAAGTTCAGGTAAATAATCTGAAAAAATGTTTATCATAAACAGCTTTGCCGGCTCCCTATCGAATGGTTTACAAAGTGATAAGTTGACAAATACTTATACATCTATGATGAGTAATTATGATACATCTGAAACCGATTTAAACACTGATTGCCCCGTCGACCAATCATTATCAGCGTGTGACACTCGTGTGTCATTCTGAATTGGTTAGAGGTCGACTGCTCCAATGTTCGTGTAGTAATCATTCTGCTAAAAAATCCGCTGAGCGGCGAATGCTTGCAAACGTGTCGAATTTTGGGTTTCGTCAGGGTTCGTAGAAGGTTGCAAAAAAGTTCGCAAACAGTTTTACTGTCGTAAACAGCTTTTCTTGTCGCACAGATATTTTGAAAATGTTCTCAATTTCTTTGCGAATTTATTTTTCCGCAAGCAGTTGCAAGCGTTTGCAAAACAGTCGTTAATAAGCCTTTGCTATTGGTTGTAAGACTTGTCGCTTAAGTTAATTTTGATTCGCCAATGCAAGCGACCACGTGACCATGGTTCCTCAATGAAATCGACCCATTGAGACCATTTGTCATTCTCTTCTGTTGCACGATAGCTGCAGCAGCAGTCAGGCAAAGCAATTCTTCAAGGGCAGTAGCACGTTGGGCCTCTTCCTGGCAGAAATTCATTTCCATATTCTCGAAATCCATCTTAAAAAGGCAAATCGTTCGAGATCTATCTTCGAAAGTGGTGAGAAGAAATCTGAATTTTGGGGAAGGTCTGCTAACCCTTTTATACGGTTGGGTCCATAGATTCGCCTGGTACTTTACCACAAAGGATTGGCAAATAGTTGCTAATCTTCGCAAAAATTGTCGCTAACATTTGTTTAGAGTCGCTAATAGTCGCCAACTGTCTTTCGCAAACACTTTGCTAACATTCGCGCGAATGTTGCTAATTGTCGCTTTTAAGCCTAGTTCCCACTTAGCCGAATTCAGACAAATCTGAATACGAACCTGACGATCCATATATTCGTATTGATCGTGTTAATCGTTGTCTTAAGCAGCTCTCATACATCTGAGAATGTTCATTACGAAAAGGTACGATTCTTTGCGACAAAAAAATCCCAGCATTTCGTAATGAACATTCGCAGAGGTTCGTAACGTTCGTAAATGTTCGTAAGAATTCGCAGCCGAGTGCAGGCTTCGCAGAATTTTTTCAACATGTTCAAAAATTTCAGGAAACGTAACTATTCGTAATGTAACGTAACATATTCGTATTTCATTCGTATCTATCGTAACTCATTCGTATATTTCGTAACTCATTCTTAATGACTTGACAGCCAAGAATTTGATACGAATTAATGCGAATATTACGAATATCTGCGAATTATCCATGGTGAACAGTGTACAATTGGAAAAATGTGGAGAGAATGTCATGAAAAGTTGCTGTAGAATTGTGAAACGCTGTGAAAACGCGCGGAAAATACGTCACTTCCGGTTATATCGCATATAAATCGCAAACATTCGTAACTTTTCCGTAACTGTTCCGTAAGTATCGCAGTCAATCGCAAACATTCGTGGATTTCCACATCGTTACCATTCGTATCCAAATTCGTAAAATATTCTCGCATGTATGCGAGAGGCTTTAAGTAACGAATAGTTTACCACATACAAGACAAATCTACGACAAATTTACGACAAACAAGACAAAGTTACGTCGTGATTACGAAGATTCGTAAACAAATGTTACGAATATTTACTAACCTTTAAGAAAAAAATACGAACTTGAACGAACATACACGAATAGTTTAGGATGTTATACGATTGTTTACGACACTGTTACGAATTATTAACGACACTTGCGACAGATTTAAGAAAGCTTTGCGATTCTTTGGCGACATTCCACACCAGTTTTCGGTCAGAGATGGTCACATGGGTCAAATGGTCAAGCCTGGCCCTATATATATAAGAGGTCAGGGGTGTTTTATCCACTCATTGCACTACAATGGATATTGATGCTGACACACAAAGCTGCTCTACTCCTTGAGGAAGAATGTTATCTTATGGGAGCAGCACAACTCCTTCTGTCTACACAGAAGGGTAGACATAAAGAAAAAGCTAAAAAAACAACAAAAAGGTCTGTATGGGTGAAATCCTGGCTATTGCGCAGGCCTGAATTTGGACAATATGAGAAGTTATTGGCCAAATTGCATAGAGAAGACCGGAAGGGGTACAAAAGCTTTCTACGTGTCACACCTGACCTGTTCCATGAAATGGTTACTCGCCTTTCCCCCTATCTACAGAAAGATGATACTTTCATGAGAAAAGCCCTGGAACCGGGGCTATATATATACCCGACGGTCACGTGGTCGGGAGTAGGTCGCGATATGTCGTAAATTATTCGTAAAATATTCCTAAATAATTCGTAAAGTATTCGTGTAGTTCGTAACGATTCCAAACCATACTCGTATACATTCGTATGCTTTCGTAAACATATACGAATTTTTACGAATCAAATATACGATTTCAAGAATGACATTATTATTCGCAACAAGTTCGGAAATTTGTTGTAAACTATTCGTATCCACTTCTTAAGTAGTTCGTATATACGTCGTTCATTCGTATGTTGTCGTAAATTCTTCGTGAATTCAATTCAATTTTATTTTACCAAAGCAATAAAAACATTATAAATACATACATACATTGAATATATACATTGGTACAGTAAAATATAAAAAAGTTGCTTGGCAGGTAGCAGCCAGAAAGGAAGCACCCCTTATATGTGGCCGACCTTAGAAAGATTTAATAAAAAGTTAAATGTACGTACCAAAAATTACAAAATACAATATTACATTCACACAAAAAAAATTACACAACAACGTGCCAGACGTATAATTAAACAAAATAAATAAAAGGTTCAAATCAATCAATAATTTGCAAGAATAAATTCTTTTAACTTACTTTTAAAAACATTCAGCGATACTGACTCTTTAATTGAAGAGGGAAGGGAATTCCAAGTGATAGGTCCTTGATATATAATCGATTTTTTAAACAAAGATGTACGCAAATAAGGCAAGTGAAAATTCATGGCATTTCTTGTTCTATGCTTATGAATATTACAGTTTAGACTGAAATAAGTAAGAAGTAACTCAGGAAGAAGATGTTTATAACATAAATACATGAAAATTCCTACTTGGTATAAGTACAAGTCATCAAAACACAAAATTTTGAGTGAACTAAATATAAGTGTGGTATGGGCAAGAAACGAGGCATGATCAATAATCCTAACAGCACGTTTTTGTAATGTAATCATTCTATTCCGAGAGGCTTCAGATGAGTTACCCCATACAATAATGTTATAATATAAATATGGAAGGATAATTGAATTATATATCATTTTTAGTATAGTCTTGGGAAACGTTTTAAGTCCATACATAACACCAATATTTTTAGCCAATGTATTGCATATGAAATGTACATGAATTGAACAATTTGATTTATTATCAATCATTATACCGAGAAATTTTAGTGAAGACACCTGCTTAACCTGAGAACCACACAAATCTATAACAATATCATCAGTATTACATTTTCTATTTGTAAACACCATAAAGTGAGTTTTCTTAATATTTATTGTTAACTTGTTTTGATATAACCATTGGGAAATTATATTAATTTCTCGGTTGAACGTAGTTTGAAGAATATGTAAGTTTTTATTAGATAAGAAAATACTAGTGTCATCGGCAAAGATAATACAATGCAAAATATTGGAAATATGTCATTAATATATAAAAGAAATAAAAGTGGGCCAAGTATAGATCCTTGAGGGACACCACATTTGATTGGTCGATAACCAGATTTTTCATTATTAATTATTACCTGCTGCTTCCGAATTGAGAGATAGCTTTCAAAAAGTTTTAATGTTAATTCAGACCTTCATTTTTAGCGTCGCTAAATGTCGCTAATGACAGAGGCGATCCTTGATTTTCTTAAGAATTGTTGGCGAATCTAAAGATCGCAACGCTGGTAAGAATTCGCAGCTCTGTGAGATGGAAGGAAATTGACGTGAATCAGGTCTTATGCTTACAGACTACATACAAGGGCTGAGATCGTAATCCTTTCGATACAATTACTGCTTTTTGTGTTTCAATTTTGGCTGTGTGGTGCAGTACAATATGGAATTATTGAAAAAATAGGCTTTCCGGGCCAGCGAGTGAATCTAACGTGTCATTTAATAGCCCCCTCACACCTGACCGAATGTAGGCGGACGAAGGGTGACGAATGGGAAAAATGCACGAAATGCACGCGAATTCAACGAATTCAAATAAAATTTCCGTCAAATCATGCGATCAGTAACTATTGTCAAATTTTATCAACTAACGGTAAGCGAAGGATAAATATGACATGCGAAGGATATCGATTGTTCGGTTCACCTCTTTGAGTAAATTGCAGGCGAAGGCGAGCGAAAGGTTGATATAACCCAATAAGACGAACGAACAGTGAGCAATGGTTTGATATGGCGTGCGATTAGAAACGAAGACGAGGGAATAGATCGGGCGTTCTTGTACGTTACGGCCAGAGAAGTCATCCACGCAACATGCCTACAGTGAAAGGAAGAGGCAAAGGCAGAGGGAAGGCACGAAAGACTGCATCTACCGGGAGTAAATCCACAACCTCGGGATGCTCACAACCACAGTCTGAAGTGCCGCCTCCTCCTGAGAGTCCCGCAGAGTCACGATCGCAATCCAAAGTTTGTCTTAGTATCTCTTAGCCTTGTCTTCGTGTATGTATCGCTATTCAAATTTAGTAAAAGTTCGTATTGGTTTCCCTTCGCATAGAAGATGGCAAGCGAAAATCCGTTTGTCATAGTATCTTCGTTTCCATGCGCAACTCATATTTTGTCATCGTGTTGCTTCGTTAAGGGTTCTTTCGAGATCGGTCCACTTTGGCAAAAGTGCGATGAGGGACTATGCGCGACAATAACACACGAACGATAAACGAACGATTACCGCAGACTAAATAAGAGATGCGAATTCAAACAGATGACCAACGATTTTTCAATTCGTCGGGAAATTTTAAACATGTTCAAAATTTCCGCGCGAATTTGAATAATCGCAGCTGTTAGTTCCGAAGGTGTACGAACCCAAACACGAAGGGCTAATATGATTTACTATCAGTTACCATTGAAAACGATTAAACAAAAAATTCCTTTCGCCAGCCATCGCAAGGCATATTTTAGGCAATTCGGTTAGGTGTGAGGGGGCTATAAACTCTACTAATGACGTTACATGGATGTATTTTGGATCCGATGTCACTGCAAGTATAATCACTTGCAAGTATCCAGAAGGTCAGTGCACACCACCTAAGCCAGGTTTTTTTCCTGCTTACAATTTTGAAGGGACTCGGAGTAACGAGACTTCCATTCTTTCACTAACAGCAGCTCGAGATGTACAAAACTTTCAGTGTATTTTAGGAAACGTTCTTCTGAGAAAATACAAATTAACACTAATTGACCCCAGTGACATTGTACCTAATTGCATTGTTACATTGCCATGTAGTGATGGAAATGGAGTTAGCAGTGTAGCGTTTTCCTGTGGAATAAATGGAGATGGATTCGATGCTATTTTAACTTTTGAAGGGTTTGGACTAAATATTCTGGATGCCGTCGGGTCATTGCAAAGTAACAAAATTAAAGTTCTTCACTTTGACGATTTCAACAACGTTTATGACCTTCATTGCAATGCCTATTTTCCAGATATTCCTACAAACCGG
The DNA here is from genome assembly GCA_025617745.1 of Heliocidaris erythrogramma. Lineage (NCBI taxonomy): Eukaryota > Metazoa > Echinodermata > Echinoidea > Camarodonta > Echinometridae > Heliocidaris > Heliocidaris erythrogramma. Next base: position 40,863,656 of record CM046867.1, read on the forward strand.
TCTTGCATTTTCCCAAATATAATAAAGACCCGATACATTGTGGAAGGAAATGCTATCGTTGTCAAATGTCACGATGGATCAGATGTACATTGGCATCTCTTCGAATTAGATGGGAGAGAAGAAGATATAAAGAATCGTTCATGGACTCGAGAAGGAGGGCGATATCTGTTGATACAGGGTGTATCTGATAATAAAGATGCGGGAAAAGTGATCGTGTGTGAAACCAAAGGAGGTAACTTAAGCAGAGGCACCATTGGGTTCACCGTAATCTCTGACAATACTGGAGACAGCAACAAATCAAATTCTGAAGATCGAGAACCTCCTCAGAGTGCCCATAATGCTTTTTTAGTTTTAACATTATTATTCCTTGCGCTGTGGTTAATTACTCTCCCTGTTTTTGGAATCTGTCTTGGTCATAGATACAAAAGGTCTCAGGAATTATCCACTAACCCAGGAATGTCAGATGAAGAACAAATCCAAACAGCACATGAGTATTACACGGTCATCTGCAGTACGAGTGGGGGAAACGATCTTGATAGTGATGGTATTACCAACTTAGATTCATCGGGAGGAGGGAGCCGAATGGTGTTAGGGGAAGAATCAAAGGCTTACTACATGGAAATGGATGGCAATCTTACTAGCACTGATTACGAAACCATGAAGAGCCTCACCTATGAAAACAATGACATTGCTGTAAGGACTACCCAAGTTGGTGCTTCAGGAGGTACAGCAGATGAGAGAGCTTTAGGACAGATGCTTGGAGAAAAGTCGGCACACTATATGGACATGAGTGGAAAGAACGGTCAAAGCGATTACGAAGCAATGAAAAGTATTACTTATGGAAATTTTTAGACTTTAAAGTCTCGTTTTGTTTGTTATTTTTTTCTGTCAGTTTCCGCTTTTACGTCGTTGTTGCTACGCTGACATAAATTAAAAACAAACAGATGCTGACACAAAAAGTGATATTACCTTTATTTCTATCAAATAAAATTGTAAATGGGTGTTTTAGAAGACTTTCAAAATACAAACAATCATGCAAGTATTTGCGATCAAGCATGGATACATTGCTCATGGGTAAAGCGTATTTATTGCGTAAAAGCTTTGGTACGTTAGCGTCTTCCTTGCTGGGCAAATCAACAATGAGAATCCCTTTTTTGCCCAACTAAGGAAGATTTTGTCAAACAATACGTTATAAAAATTTCATATTTCGGCTCAATATGGCCATGGCTGGAAAGACACAAAATTATTCTCATGTTGGACACTGTGGTTTCGAGTTTTAAATGACCGAATAAATATAGACTTTTTCTTCAACTAAAAGTAAAAATAGTTGATGTACTGATAGATGAAATCTTAATTTAAATGAATGGGTCTGTCCAGTCTAAGTGCGACAGGATGCATATTAATGTACAAAAGTTTAAATTGTGAAATTACGGATCTGGCTATAGACCCGTTTACTGTATCTAAGCATACTTCTTGAAAAAAACGTTGTTCTTGATGATTCAAGCTTTCCAGAGGCTACTAGACATAGCAACTAATGTAATGCGAAGTGCATTCAATATAGAAAGTCCATTATGCATAACAGGTGAATTAAATAGTAAGCAAGGGTTCTGGAGAGAAACGTGCATAAATTGAAATACTTCAGTAAACATGTCTATTTATAAGTCCCTTTTAAAATGAGTGGGACTGACCACAAAGGTCTGGTTGTGGATGCATCCTTCAATTAGTGAACAGATGTGTGAACTTCTGCAAAGCTCATGTGTGTTCTGAGCAAAATTTATGTGTCTGACCCCTTCAAATTGTTATATCCCCTTTTGCTGTTTCCCAAAATACAGGTATCCTAGGTTGGCCGATGGCGAAGATAAAACAGCCGTCTTCGTCGCTTGTGGAGGAGATATCATGGGATCAACGTTTCCCGGTCAACCGTTAATCGCAGATTGCTCCAACATGGTCACCGAGCACGACGGTTGACCAAATGTCCACGCCTGTCTGTTCGCCACAGAGTAGCTCGTCTTCTTTGGGCTAGGGAGCACAGAAGGCTTCATCCAGGACATTGGCAACATGTGGTCTTCACGGACGAGAGCCGGTTCATCCTTGACCGAAAGGATGGGAGACAACGAGTTCGTCGATTAGCCGGGGAAAACCTTCGCGATGAATATATCCACGAGGCGATTCAAGGCGGAGGCGGCTCAGTGATGATATGGGCCGGCATCCATTATGGAGGGAAAACGCCACTGGTGGTTCCGGACGGAAACGTCAACGCCGCCGCCTACAGGGATATCTTGGAGTTCCACTGTCTTCCATATGCAAGACGAGTGTATGGGCACAATTTCCGACTGCAGGATGACAACGCTAGACCACACAGGGCCGCTGCAGTAAGGGAATTCCTGGAGGCAGAGGGCGTCGTACAGTTGCCATGGCCAGCTTGTTCGCCGGATATGAACCCCATAGAGCATGCATGGGATGCCCTAGGCCGAGCCATCAACGACAGAGAGGTCATTCCTCAAAATCTGCAGGAGTTGGCAGATGCTCTGAGGGAAAAATGGGACGCTATGCCTGTTGACGTCATCAACAAGCTAGTGGACAGCATGCCACGACGTCTGCATGCGCTGGTTCGTGCCAGGGGTGGACATACCCGATACTAGTGACTGAGTAAGAACAATGACTCAAGTTTGATGCAAATTTGTCCATGAAATCACAAAAAAGAAGTCATCTGGAAAACTGAGAGAGATTGAAAATAAATACTGTATCTCATGATCCTTTAATTTACTGTATATTGTCGTCATTGTTGTTCTATGCTCATGACATCCATCGCTTAGGACATAAACTTGTAAAAATAATATCACTGTCAAACGTGTGTAAAAGGCAGAATAAGTAAAGTGGTTATCATGCACCATAAATGCCATAAATGCCATATTCAAATCATGTTGTAATAATTACGCTGTGAAAATTTGGTGAAAAAAAAAATATTCCACCTTTATGACCAACAGTGTATCTAGACAAGTTGTTAAGGTTGCTGGTTCCAAACAATTCTGTGCTAAGCAACTAACGCTATAATGATTTCGTGGTGAACCTCATGCGCAGGCTCTGTTGTTTGGAACCAGTAAACTAGGACGACGAGCGAATATGAATACAGCCCTTCGGTACTCTATGACAAAGTGAAAAATTCCCACGCACAGACACAGACAGACACACACCCACACCCACCTACTTGCAACCTATCTGCTTCGCATCCACTGTTGTGTGACCTCATGAAGCAATATGACAATTCGTGTCTGTATTAAATTTTAGTGAAGACAAGTTCGCGGTTTTTAGTTTTGTTTTTTGTTCTTATTTTTGTCTTGTGTTTGTTTTGTTTTTCTTCCATGGTAAACTAGTCAAACATATGTTGCATTCCACGAACGTTAATGAACACTAACATGGCGTTAAATAGAGACCCCGTATAGAGGAAAGTCATAACCTTTGCACGTGAAGAACCCACTGCACTATTATAATAGTTAGTAATATATAGTGATTCAGTTCGCTTCCCCCTCCAAGGCATAGGTGAGGTCAAATACTTAATAATATTTATAATGATAATTCTTCTGTTGAAATGGGCATTCAATTTCCTTAATTAAGAGTTCAGCAATTTTATTTTTTTAAAACCTTATATGAAAAATTGGTATGAGTGTATTATAAATCTTATGAATACAATAACGAGATATCAACTCCAAGGCAATTTCAATACGTTATTGTATATTCCATAAAAGGTAATGTTTGCATTACGTAACAGATCATTGGAACGTTGACACATATCAATAGGTGAGGGACAGAGCTATGGGCATTGGCTTTAAAGAGAAGGTTGAGTTCTAGGAAAGGTGCAAAATAATTTGTGAGCTTTCTCATTCCTTTTATTTCTGTTTGGAAGAACATCATACTAGAAATGTTTCCTAAACAGGATTGCTTTTCAAATGCCCTCATATTCGAAATATCACGAAAAATATCTGAAATGTTCGGGCCGAACATACATGCAACATGTGCGTAGTATTGTGTACAGTTCGATATACCTAGAAGTGCATGCGCTTTTAAGCAAGATTGACTCAACATCTTATCATTTGTATGATTCCAAAACCTTACAGTATACACCACTTCTTAGACAAGATCAACCTTTTCCAATTGCTTGGAGACCCTATTTGCACAATGTAATCGCATGACCATAACTCAAATTTATTTGTGAAGAATATGCAGTTATAGGCGAAACAGTAAAAAAAAATTATAATTTGATATGAGCCAAGACGCTGTTAAACAAGTTGACCTGTACGACTAGTGTGCGTCTAAATATTTGAATATACTCAAAAGATTATACCTGAGGTTGATTTGATTTGATATCTTTATTTATACACGGTTAAAAAGCCCAAAGGGTTACAAGACCGGTTCCCCTTCGGGCGGAGTGAAACAATAAACCTTTTGTTTTAATCGTCAGCTCATGGTGTTATCTTAGACAAGGGCCTTTTGATCAGTTTGGTATTCAGTCTGTTAAATTTTTGGGGTCCTGGAAATGTGAAGAAATATGCATGTCAAGTTTGGAAAGAAAATTATAGCATTCTTGAAGTTGGGAATGAAATTAAATTAACTTTTGTAGGTTTAAATTGTAATTATAAAGAGGAGATTAAAGGGGAATTAGCCGCATGATATAAATGTGCTTATATTCAAAGATGTAATCTATTCCTTCTTATTGTCCTACGTAATTTTGCATTAAAATATACGAGATGGGTATAAATCAAGATTTTATCTGCAAGATTTATCGTCTGCTAGCAATACCCGGGGGCTGCCATTTTCTTGATGTGTACATAAAGATATTTTTAATCCCACTGAAAAGAAACTGACAACTTTAAATTCTCCCCCCTCATGTTTGCATCCTTTACAAAGAACGTACCGCTAATTATACACGTTATGTTTTCATGGCCTTAATTTCTCTGAGTATTAAACCACAGAAACATGGCAATAGTGTCCCTGTATTAAAGAGTTACGACATGGACGTCCCACTTTTCTGGAAACAAAATGGCGTTCGAATTCTTTCTATTGAGAACACCCAGGTGCTCATCGGAATTGAATAGAAATGTTACGTAACAGTGGAAACAAAATGGCGTTCAAATCCCCAGTTGTCGCAACTCTACAGGGACACTACATGGCAATATCAAATGGCTCCCTCTAGCTCTATGCATGGATATATACCTCGAACATAATTATATGCATATCATTTAGTCTTCATCAAGATGAAAATGTATTTTCTTCAGAACTCATGCAAGCTTTGGATAAATAACACATACTCACATGTTGTAAATACTTCTTAGTAAACAAATAACTTTACCCGGCTTTTTTTTATTCACCTTTTTTAAAATAAAATGCTTTTGTGAACAACAGCCCATGAGGATAGACAAAAAAAGTCCTGAACTAATATAGACACAAGGGTACTATAAAAGAATCATCATGGCCCAATCAATGGTTCACAGCAGCTTAGATACACCTAGAGTGATTATTGTGACAAATATACGGTTCGGTGATTAATCATAAACACGGCTAGCGCCGTGGATGTCCACGGGCTGCTTCTGCTGAATATCTATTCTTGAATTCTGGAATATTCAGATCAAATTCAGATCACAGGAAACTATACAACTCTAAATCTACTCCCGCAGTCTGGAAGAGATGTATAGGTTTAACCAATCAGACCACAGAAAACTATACAACTCTAAATCTACTCCCGCAGTCTGGAATAGATGTATAGGTTTAACCAATCACATCACATGAAACTATACAACTATACATCTACTCCCGTAATTTCGAATAGATGTATATTTTTAACGAATCAAAGAGGATATATTAAAGGAAAAACAAAGAAATAAATAAGGAAAGAACAGAAGATATAGGAAAGGGAAAACGAAGAAATATATAAGGAAAGAGGAGAGGATAGATTTACAGGAAAGACAAAGAAATACATAAGGAAAGGGAAAAGGATAGACTAAAGGAAAAAAAAAGGAGATATACATAAGGAAAGAGAAGAGGATAGATTAAAGGGAAAACAAAGAAATATATAAGGAAAGAGGAGAGGATAGATTTACAGGAAAGACAAAGAAATACATAAGGAAAGGGAAAAGGATAGACTAAAGGAAAAAAAAAGGAGATATACATAAGGAAAGAGAAGAGGATAGATTAAAGGGAAAACGAAGAAATATATAAGGAAAGAGGAGAGGATAGATTAAAGGGAAAACAAAGAAATACATAAGGAGAGAGAAGGGGATAGACTAAAGAACCCCCCCAAAGATATACATAAGGAAAGAGAAGAGGATAGATTAAAGGGAAAACAAAGAAATACATAAGGAGAGAGAAGAGGATAGACTAAAGGAAAAAAAACAACAAAAAGATATACATAAGGAGAGTGAAGAGGATAGATTAAAGGAAAACAAAAAGAAACACATAAGTAAAGGGAGGAGGATAGACTAAAGGAAAAACAAAGATGTACATATGGAAAGAGAAGAGGATACATTAAAGGAAAGACAAAGAAATGCATAAGGAGAGAGAAGGGGATAGATTAAAGGAAAAGCAAAAAGAGGATAGATTATAGGAAAGACAAAGTAATATATAAGCAAAGGGAAGAGGATAGATTAAAGGGTCACTAAAATAAAATAATAATTGCCCATTTTTCGTAGGAAGGTGTCATCAGGAGCCAAAAAATATCCATCACACAATGTTTTATGCATTCAGTCATATTTTATAATCATTTGAAGAGTATATATTTGCTGATTTACACAGTCATAAGCCCGCCCCTAAAAAAACCCATCGAAGCGACATCGTGATCACGTGATCTGTGACGCATGAAAAGTAAGGGAAAATATTCCACTAACCTATACCGTGCGCGCCCGGAGGCCCCCGGCAGGCCCAGCCCGGTGCCGAGCATGATATTCACCGCATCGACCATTTGCATTGCGTATTTTCGCGGTTTAATTCCTCACAATAACTTTGATTTTGGGACACAGTTTCATCAATAATGCCTAATCGGTGTATAGTTGCGGACTGTAGCAAGACCCCTAAAGATGGTGTAAGCCTACATCATTTTCCTAAAGATGAAAATCTACGGAAAATTGTGGGTCGCAAATGTAAAGCTCACGCGGGCAGAGTGGCAAGGGCCGGCCAAGTGAGTGGAGTACAATCTGCAGCGATCACTTTGCCGAAGATGATTTTGAGCATCCTGGCCTGTATTCCGAATTTGGCATGAAGATAAGGATAAGCTACATGTGTAGCTAAAAGATTCAGCTATTCCAACGATCAGACTTGGAGTCAAGGGACAAAAAAAAAAAAAAAAATTCGCCAAACCTTCCAAAATCGCTTAGTAAGGGGTTATGGGGTCCAGTTTCCCTCCATAATTTCCTGACAAGCAAAAAAAACAACAAAAAAAAAAAAAACAAAAAAAAGGTCTTCATTCTAAAAGGGGGGGGGGGGGCACAATCGACAAAATGGCGGATCGTCTATGGTAAAAACTCATACCTCTCTTCCAAAAGGGGGGGGGGGGCACGGGCCGGCTGTGCCCCCCCTGGATCCGCCAATGCTTCGGGGTCTGATAAATCATCTGCCAGTAAATCAGAGTTCGTATCTGCATGGCTCAGAAAAGTCCTCCAACTCGGAATCGCGGGCACTTTTCCTCTCTCTATATATAAGTTACTCGAATTCAGCCAAAATCTAAGTCAGTACTAATGTACTATGTAAAGCGAAGTAAAAAAAAAACCCCGTAAGTGAAATAAACAAAACAAAAGCGTTCACCAGTCGCTATGTACGAGGGGAACATAGTCACTGCCGTACTGTGTAGAACATTGTACAATCATATATACAGACGCATAAAAACGACTGTGCACGCGTTTATGACCAATGCAAAACTTTCGTTCGGCAAGCTCAGATGGATGAGAACATTGTTCAAAAGAAAAGCTAAAAAACAAAACAAGAGCTGTATATTTGGGCAAAAGCGTTTTCTGATCTTGTAGAAAATATATTGCTAATGATTATTCACTCCTAAGATTATATTGATTAATTTCCTATTTTCATAAATTGTCCGTTGAACAGAGGGGTCAAATACCGCATTCTGTGTACAATATTATATGCTGCAGCCTGCAGATCTTGTGCCTCTTACTTTCAAACGTCACTTGGGAGTTAGCCAATCAGCTCACGAGTTTTAAGGACGGTCCCAAAACCTCTACTTTTTCCCTTTTTCGCCAAAACGAGACATAATTTGGACAATCAATTGGCAGATTCGTGATTAAAAAGCAAAACTACATGGAAAGAGCACCCATATTTTCTCTAATTTAGTCAACCTTTAAAGGAAAAACAAAGAAATAAATAAGGACAGAACAGAAGATATAGAAATGAAAACAAAGAAATACATAAAAAAGAGAAGCGGATAAGGAAAAAACAGAACAAGAAGAGGAAAGATTAAGGGAAAAAACAAAAACAAAAAAACAACTGCCCGTACGCGCTTGTACGGGTGGTTTATGGGTGGTTTACGGGCAGAAATGTGGAAAAACGCGAGGGGGACGCAGGTTGTTCGTACGGAATTTCGAGTTCGCAGACAGCACGCTAAAGCCGTAGGCCGAAAATGTATGCACATTATTTTCTGCGTTCTCGCTACGACAGGCAGCCCGTGGACAGGACGTAATGAACACTCCAGTCTCTGCAAGAGGGTAGTGCGAATAGCGTGGGTGGGTCGCACGCCGAGTCGCACGTTTGCTGGGGGCGCCGGGCATGGGCGGTAATCGTGACGTCACTCTATTCATCATGGGGGGGGGGGGGGGGGGACAACACAATAGCCTCGGATTGACGCCCATGGCTGGGGGTAAAAACCGCAAGAATACCGCAGGCAGCACTCACGAGGCACGCATGTGATGGTCACGCAAGTGCGCATGCGCTCCTTGCGGGCCACGTGCGTGTCACGCGCGTATCCAATCATAGCTGAAAACGTGCATGTGACTTGCGTGCTTCGTGTGTCCCACCCACGGCGCATGCAAACACGTGCGTGCAACGTACGGCCAATTTGGGGCCGGTATAAAAACCGTGAGGGGCAACAGAGTTCTCACACTTTCGCTCTGAATTTTCAGTGTCTTCAGGAGGTCCGACGTTTCTTCAAGACATTTTCTAAATCAGGACTGACTCTTGAATCACAATGCCTGGAGCAAGAGGCAGGGGTCAGAAGAATGATGTGAACGATGTGGATGATCAGGGATGAGATGTGATGTAGCACAAGTGCGAAGTGCTGATATAGGGGTGGAAATCCACCGCCGACCGTACTGTCGCCGTACGGTTTTAGTACGTTCATCTTGCTTTCACCCTACTACCGTCGTGAATGTGGCGCAACAGGCCCGTACGTTCTTGCAACACGTACGGTGTACGTGCGATTAACGGACGTGAACCTTGCGTCATCTGCACGGAGCACATACAAATCGCACTGCATTTGCACGTTACACTCACGATTAAATTTCCGACTGAGGCGTACTGACGCCTTGCGTGCCGCACGTTAACTGCAAGACATACATGCTCCTTGCGTATGAAGCCCGCGCAACCACGCTACTACTTATACTCCCTGTGCGAACTGCCACGGACCTCTACGTTTTTTCCAACCCCGAAAAAACGCAGAAACCGTGCGTCCTGAAAAAACGTACGGGCAGTTGTGACTAAGGCTTTAACAGATACACGAGTGAGGAAAATGTATTGTCGATCCTTAAATCCTTATAAAAAATGTAGGTTCATAGTTGAATTCAAAGGAGGAGTAAGGAAAGCCATGAAATGTGCATAATTTTGTTAAAATCATATTATTTGGAATTCAGAAAGATAAAATTGTACTTAAGGTATAACATTATAAAGCTCGGTCTTAAACATATTAAACAAATCGTATAATGAGAAGATATAATTAGTGAAAGAATACCATTGATTGCTCTTTGACTTTTTCAATGTCGTTGTACTGACTTGTTGTACCACGAGGAGACCAAAGGGGGTGCATAATTCAAAAGAGGACGTATGAGTGGATGTTGACTATATAGCTCATATCTTGGGACAGATGCCTTTAATACGGAGACGACTTATCATATATTCTCTTTCCTGCTTTTGCCACTATATCAGAAACTTGAATTAATAAAATTTGTGGGGAATTTGACCTAATAGCAATTTTATGTACAGGAAAAATATCACCATGGAACCTCCTCCTCAATTTTAAGAAATCCGGAAGAGAAAGTAGGAATCAATTTTACTTGGATTTGCTCAATGGGATCTTTTTCGTTGTGAAGGACCTTTAGCATTCTGCTATCTACAGTTAGTACTGCCCTGAGGAAAATGCGTCAAGGAAAAAACCCCGAAATTAATGATGTTATAGTGTAAAGCAGATGGGAGAGATGACTGCGAATATTTCAAAATCAGTTTCAGTTTCATATTTCACATTTACAGTGCTTTTACAGTATAAATATATATACAGTAGAAACAATATAAAGTACAAACAAGATAAATTATACAAACATGAAATCTATTGTCAGAGAAAATAATAGAACTGATAGACAAGGTCTAACACACATAAATAATTAAGAATACGAAACACGCATATCTGATAATCTAAACAAGAATTCAGAAGAATTAACACTCAGCTTTGATGACAACGATGAAGCACAGCATTTTACTTCCTCTAATTACTTTACAGTCAATGAATACAAATCAAATATTTCAAATGATACGCCTGAAAACACTTCCTTTTACATTTAAACATCAGGAGCCTGACTAAGAATTTTGACCAGCTTGGCTTACTTATAGAACATTTTAATCCATATAATAGTCCGGTTATTGGTCTCACTAAAACCTGGTTACAAGACTCTAACAATTCTCTCTTGAATATTGATGGTACTTTTTACTCAACAACAATAGAGAAGAGAAAATAGGAGGTGGTGTATGTATGTATGTAACTAGCTGTCTCGAATACTCTTGTCTAAATAATATAACTTACATGACAGAAACTCTAGAATCACTTTTTTGTAGAGGTGAAAATGAAAAACAGTAGGAATGTTATAATAGGAGTCATTTACCGCCCTCCACAATGTCGCCATGAAGACTTTTTAAGAGACATGCAAAATATCTTACAAAGTCCTTTAATCCAAAATAAACACTGTTTCATAATGGGTGACTTTTATGTTAACCTGTTGCAGTCGAATGCACAAGGATTTTCTCACGATTTTCTAGAACTAATTCTTTCAGCTTCTTTTTTACCCACCATATCCAAACCTACAAGAGTAACAGGCCAGTCCGCCACTTTAATTGATAATATTTTTACTAATATGCCTTCACCACAAGAATCAGGAATCATCATATCGGATATATCTGACCATTACCCAATTTTTGTAAAACTAATCTTTTGGATACACGGGCGAACGATGTACCCCCGAAATTAAATCTCGTAGATTGAATGCGCTATGGCGATAATAAGGCAGTGACGTGCCCGAAAATTGTCATAACGTTGAACATTCATGGACATATTACAATAAATACTGTTGAAACTGCCTGAAACTATTTCAAAGTTTTGTGATTAAAGCGAAGCAAGCGACGGAAAACGTATTTTACTATCTCCCAAAACACCCCAAGTGTTATATTGGGGTATCTTGTTATTTCTCATTATAGTTTCCAAGATATTTTATAAAATACTCACATGGCACTTCGGTTGAACAGGCTATATTATAGGTCCATAATTAAAGGGCCTGAATGACTTGACCGGGTCCGCCTGGAGTACTCCATGCAACTTGAGAGCGGGAAAATTTTCAATTTTGAAGTGAACAGACACAATAAAAAATACCCATCACTCTCTTTTCCACTATGGTTTGTATATTATATTCCATTACCACAGATATAATTTGAGTCTTATCATGCTTATCACTGCTTATCTTCCCATGTTATCTTTGTATGATGTTTTAAGCAATCTATCTCCTTGAATTGTAAGGATTTCCTGTCCAATCTAACACTTTTTAAAGATCAAAATGCATCATTGAGCACTTAAGTCCTATAGTCTGATAGGAATCAATAATCATCCAAATGTCAGATGTCAAAGATAGTTTATTAAAATGTCATTCAACAGGTTCATTTTTTTTCGTCAGATTTCATTCGAATTCGTCCGACCTGGCAATCCGCTGCAAAATTTTATCATCAAATCCATCTTTGGGAAGTCGATTTCAAGAAATTGTCATTCATATTCGGCACAACGACAAGACCTTACAACGACCGGGTGACGATTTTTAATACATCTTTGAACTCTTTCAGTACTTGACAAAATCGATAGCAAAATAAAAAATAAATTCCGAAACAGAATGGCCAAAGAAGGATATTGACTAGGCCTTATAAATGGCTGTGCAATGTTATGAAGTTGCAGGACAAAAGCAAATAAAATTGACTGGAAACCCTATTATCTCACATTATTTTCCACATTCTTTCCGCTCTCCCCTTTCACGTGACCCCTTGTGCGCCCCTCCCCTATCTAAGCCAGTTGGTATGGAAATATTTAAAAAATTTTAACCTAAACATTACTATTCGGATGTCACTTTGGATTTTTTTGTATATTCGAACCCTCTGACCCCCCCCCCCCCATTACAGGCCTGCCATGGACCTACTACAAAAAATTCTTTGAATGAAGCTTTGAAAAAATCGATTGCAACATGGTATAACGTACAAAATTCGAAAATGAATGGTAAAAACACGACATTAATTATAGAATTGCCAGATTAGGAAGATAGGGACAAAATCGAAATGAAATGTATTAAAACAGACGGTTCTAGGACACCTACCCCCTGGACAACGACCCCCCCCCGGATAACCACCCCTAGGATAACCACCCTCTAGGACAACTACCCTGATAGCAGAGAGTGGTAAAAATGACGTGATATTTACGTCGTGGTTTACGTCTTTTTTACGTCCTGTAATTACGTCAATAAGACGACAACTTGCACCAACGCAAGACATCATGAGGACGTCTTATTTTGACGTCATCTTTACGTCTTCCAGGTCAGTGAATGACAACTTCATGACGTCTTGCAAATCACCAAATGATGACTTTTTGACGTCTTTTGGACGTCTTGCTGGTGACTAAATGACCACTTTATGACGTCTTTTAGAGGTCTTGCGGCTGGTAAAAAATGACGTGATATTTAAGTCATAGTTTACGTCTATTTTACGTCCTGTAATTACGTCAATAAGACGACAACTTGCACCAACGCAAGACATCATGAGGACGTCTTATTTTGACGTCATCTTTACGTCTTGCAGGTCACTGAATGACGACTTCATGACGTCTTTTGGGCGTCTTGCAAATCACCAAATGACGACTTTGTGACGTCTATTGGACGTCTTGCTGGTCACTAAATGACCACTTTATGACGTCTTTTAGAGGTCTTGCGGGTGGTAAAAAATGACGTGATAAAAAGTGATTTACGTCTTTTTTACGTCCTGTAATTACGTCAATAAGAAAACAACTTGCACCAACGCAAGGCATCGTGAGGACGTCTTATTTTGACGTCATCTTTACGTCTTGCAGGTCACTGAATGACGACTTCATGATGTCTTTTGGACGTCTTGCAAATCACCAAATGACGACTTTTTGACGTTTATTGGACGTCTTGCTGGTCACTAAATGACCATTTTATGACGTCTTTTAGAGGTCTTGCGGGTGGTAAAAAATGACGTGATATTTAAGTCATAGTTTACGTCTATTTTACGTCCTGTAATTACGTAAATAAGACGACAACTTGCACCAACGCAAGACATCGTGAGGACGTCTTATTTTGACGTCATCTTTACGTCTTGCAGGTCACTGAATGACGACTTCATGACGTCTTGCAAATCACCAAATGACGACTTTTTGACGTCTTGCAGGTCACTAAATGACCACTTTATGACGTTTTTAGACGTCTTGCGGGTGATAAAAAATGACGTGGTATTTACGTCGTGGTTTACGTCTTTTTTACGTCCTGTAATTGCGTCAATAAGACGACAACTTGCACCAACGCAAGACATCGTGAGGACGTCTTATTTTGACGTCATCTTTACGTCTTGCAGGTCACTGAATGACGACTTCATGACGTCTTTTGGGCGTCTTGCAAATCACCAAATGACGACTTTGTGACGTCTATTGGACGTCTTGCTGGTCACTAAATGACCACTTTATGACGTCTTTTAGAGGTCTTGCGGGTGGTAAAAAATGACGTGATAAAAAGTGATTTACGTCTTTTTTACGTCCTGTAATTACGTCAATAAGAAAAAACTTGCACTCACGCAAGACATCGTGAGGACGTCTTATTTTGACGTCACTTTACGTCTTGCAGGTCACTGAATGACGACTTCATGACGTCTTTTGGACGTCTTGCAAATCACCAAATGACGACTTCATGACGTCTATTGGACGTCTTGCTGGTCACTAAATGACCACTTTATGACGTATTTTATAGGTCTTGCGGGTGGTAAAAAATGACGTGATAAAAAGTGATTTACGTCTTTTTTACGTCCTGTAATTACGTCAATATGAAAAAACTTGCACAAACGCAAGACATCGTGAGGACGTCTTATTTTGACGTCATCTTTACGTCTTGCAGGTCACTGAATGACGACTTCTTGACGTCTTTTGGACGTCTTGCAAATCACCAAATGACGACTTTTTTACGTCTTGCAGGTCACTAAATGACCACTTTATGACGTTTTTAGACGTCTTGCGGGTGATAAAAATTGACGTGGTATTTACGTCGTGGTTTACGTCTTTTTTACGTCCTGTAATTACGTCAATAAGACGACAACTTGCACCAACGCAAGACATCATGAGGACGTCTTATTTTGACGTCATCTTTACGTCTTGCAGGTCAGTGAATGACAGCTTCATGACGTCTTTTAGAGGTCTTGAGTGTGGTAACAAATGACGTGATATGCTAGACGACCAAAAGACGTCAAATAATCGTCATTTGGTGAAATGCAAGATGTCCAAAAGACGTAATAAAGTCGTCATTTAGTGACCTGCAAGAAGTAAAGATGACCTCAGAATAAGACGTCCTCATGACGTCTTGCGTTGGTGCAAGTTGTCGACTTATTGACGTAATTACAAGACATAAAAAAGACGTAAATCACGACTTAAATATTACGTCATATTTTACCACCCGCAAGACGTCCAAAAGAGGTCCAAAAGTCGTCATTTGGTGATTTGCAAAGTCATCATTTAGTGACCTGCAAAACGTAAAGATGACCTCAAAATAACACGTCCTCATGACGTCTTGCATTGGTGCAAGTTTTAGACTTATTGACATAATTACAGGACGTAAAAGACTTAAATCACGACTTAAATATTACGTCATATTTTACCATCTGAACCACTAATTACAATCTGTTTAAGTGTAATGACGACCTGTCAAAAGCATTCATGAGCACATGGATACCAAAATTCAAAGTACATACATGTACAATCACTGAAAAATAAGTTATGCATAATATACAAGGCAGACATAAAATCAGTTTCACATTTTTAATGCCACTGGTATGAAAATCAGCTGCAAACATCCATTCATAAAACATACATAACAATGATAATCAAAACTGATGTGTCAGTAATTATATACAGGTATATGGATTATTAAATCACACAGTGGGAAACACAAGCTACCCTAATGAAAAGAGTTGTGAAAATGAATGGATTTTTGGCACGAAGTAAAAAAAGGGTAAGAAAATACATTAAGTATTTGAACATTTACCCAAAAAACAGCATCACTGACAAAATTGGAGGGGAAAGTACCTGATTTCTATGGTCTCAAAAATGGTAATGTTGAATGTACATGAATTACTAACTCATGAAATAGCTTGAGTATAAGATTTTGTTAAGAATGTTTTGCCTCATTTGCATAAAGTAGATACTCAAAATGCTGAATTATTTGCAAAGCATTTTTTTTTTTCAATTTGGGTTTGAATCTAGATCTTGCACCAGAACAATGTTTTATACAAGAACAAGGAAAAATAAAGAAAGTTAATTATGGAACGAAATGCTAGGAATCTATGTAAGACAACAAACCAAATGGTGGAACTGTAATCAGAATAAGTTGGTTCAAAATAATGCAAGTTGATTTACCCTTGAATTTCTTTGACAAATATATTTTTCATAAGGAAAAATGCCTGAATGAAGCATATTAATTGTACGTAGCATTTCAGTCCAGTTCACAAGAAATAAATACGCACAACTTGGTGACTATGAAAAGTCCATTATTAACATAAACTTCATAGTGGCTCTTTGAATAATTGATGTACATGTATAACTAATGAATTCTCTGTCCTGTGGATTGGCAGACGAATAATTATAGTCTTAGGAATAATAAAATAAAAGATTTTGAGTTATGAAAACTGCAACTCTCAATCATTGCAAGATATGGCATATTGACAAAATCTATCAAGCTCTTCTCCTAAAGAAAATGCGCTATTGGTAAAAATACCCTTTTACATCTACCAATATATTCTGCAAAAAGTATGAAAGTGCTGAAAATTGCATACACAGTTTCAATTCAGTTCAATTTTATTTTAGTTTCTAATATTTTATATCAAATAAAACTTTGTCATATGTTTAAATGTTATCAGGAGTACTTGCAGTGTGATTTCAGTGTGACACTAACTTTACTTTTGAATTGCTTGTCAATTGCCACGTTTTAACTTCAAATTCTACAAATATTTAAGACATTTTAGGTGCTTTATTTTCATGGAATGTATTCATAAAATGCT
Source organism: Heliocidaris erythrogramma (assembly GCA_025617745.1). Taxonomy (NCBI): domain Eukaryota; kingdom Metazoa; phylum Echinodermata; class Echinoidea; order Camarodonta; family Echinometridae; genus Heliocidaris; species Heliocidaris erythrogramma. Next base: position 40,880,432 of record CM046867.1, read on the forward strand.
TTTAAGTTGGATACAAATGGAAGGGAACTCTCTCCATTTTCTTCCATACATTACCAATACTCCAGATGACATTTAAATGTACATTTATGGACAGAACTAACTGCAGTTTAGTATAAGTTTAAGTTTCATGTCATGCAATCATGAAACAAGTAGAACATTTACATTTTATGTGAATAAAACATTTAGCGCTCCTTATGGAGACAGAGGCACCGAAATTGTATATGAAATACATGCAAGCATCTGTGGAATTCTTAAGAGCATCCTAAAAAACAGATAGTTGTTTGAAATATAGAAGAAATCCACTCCAGAATTTATTCTTCTTATTTCATGAGAAAACATCATACAGAACAGTACAAATGTCACACAAATCTCATACAGGAAGATATGACATTTCAAAATTTCATTTTTATTTTCTTGACCAGTCCTTGCAAATATTTAAATGGGCGAGTAGATGTCATCACCTCATAATTTTTTTCAAAAACACTGTATATGGATTTCTAAAAAAACTTTAAGCTCACACTCGTAACACATATCCCAATGGCAAAAGGTATTATTTCTCCTTTATTTCGGGTGGTGATAAGACAAGTTTTAGATTCTCATAGCTGAAATATGAAACTTTTGTCATTTCTGTATGTGAAAAGGATAGCAAATTGTGAGGCAATGATATCATCACCTCGCTCATTAAAACACTAAGGACTGGTCAAAAAGTGTTTTTCCCCAAAATATGAACTTTCATAATGTCATAACTTCCTTATTTCTTATCCAATATCTTTTAGCATTGTTTCATATTTAATTTGTTTCTGTATGTTTTAAACCTGTAAAGAGGATTCTTTCTTTAATTATTGCCAGTTGTAACTACAGCTTTTTACAGATTATTTGAGTATTCCTCTGTGTCCATTGGCAAGGCTTCTTCTTCCTCTTGCAGTTCTGGAGTTACAGGCCTCCGAAGCTCCAGATCATTCTTTGGTACGTTTTGATAAATGTACTTCAAGTAGTATTGAATGCCACTTTCCACCTCGTCAAGCGGAGCAGATCTTGTCCGTTCGTTGCCCCTCACAGTCGCTGGAAAAGAAATAGAATGTGAAAGGAAAAAATAATTAAAAATTTAAATATTACCTCTCAGATCCGTATTGCTTCACTTCTTTTATGTCTCACATTTAGTAAATACCTGAAATACATGGCCTGAAAATAAACTGCAATGGCCTGAATTCAGGCTTTTGCCTGGAAACTGGCATCTTTGTACACATATACTGACCACTAAAATTGTTTTGTAGACCTTTCTTTTTTTTTCTTTTTGTACCACGGGAGATGGCGAGTTCACTTCTAGGAAACTTTGGCAGTAACAGGCGCGGATCCAGAGGGGGGCGCAAGGGGCGTGCGCCCCCCGCCCGTTTTGTCTGACAAAGTATGCCCCCGGACCCCCTAGATGGCCGTTTGGCTTCGTCAAACGGAGGGTTCCTCAGTGTGCGCCCCCTTTCTGAAATGCGCCCCCTTTCTGAAAATCCTGTATCCGCCCCTGAGTAAAGCTGTTTTTCAATTAAAAACAGAATGCTAGAAGCATATCGAACAGGCACCAGCTCAAACACTGTAATGAAGCTAACAGCCCTTAGAGGTAAAAACATCTCTGAAGATCTTTATCTTAATTTCTGCCTAATGATGCAAACAACAGTCCTTCTGGATTAGAGCATTATGGCAGTTAAGCAGAGGGAAGGCAGAAAGAGTTAAGCATACAAACATACCTATTTGACAATATTTTGAAACACTGAAAAATATATATATATATATATCCAAGTTATATATATCCAAGTTACTTTGTGATAAATAATGTGGGGGTCCAAAAAATAATTTAAATGTAATCTTCTAGATGTCTGCAACTATCTGCTTATGATTCAAGAAGAAAAGAAAATCAACAGACTCTTCTGAAGATGAGAAAATGTATATACATCTAATTACCAAAGATAACATCTATCATCGCCTTATATCCCGAAAACTTGTGCTTCTGCCACGTTGTCCCATCCAACTGAATTGCACAGACAACTGAGGGTCCATCATTGTGTCCAGCACACGCCTTACTGATTCTTTGGTGGCCCCTCCACATCTCTTTAAGTATGACATCTGGAAAAATGAAAGGGAATAGCAGTAAACATGTATTATTCTCACTTTCATGCATCTTCCTATATATCTGATTTAAACATGCTAAGATCTCACATTTGAAACCGATACTGATTTCAAAAGTTCTTTCAAACTTAATTATTCCAAGCAGAGGTCAATTTCATTATAGGCATGCAAACTCTGGAAGACCTACAAGGTGGATGCAAAGCATTGTTTTTCCTCCTGCAAGCTCTGTAAACAACCTGAGGCTGAAATTGATAACTGTATTGCAAAGAAAATGCATTTAGCAGCAGTTTTGCAAGCAAGACAAAAACAAACTTGCTGGCTGTTTGAAGTCATGACATAGCTGCAGAACAATTAATTGACCTCTCCTGTATGTAATAATGGAAATATAATATTCTCCAAAAATAATTGTCAATTTCAATTCTGGAATGAACATGCATGTTGTCAGGATTTTTCTATGATACAACAAATAAACAAGGCGACTCTTTTATATCAATATTCAATGACAATTTAATTTAGAAATAAATCTGTATACCTCAAATACAGGTAGGATCTTTGGTTACATTCAAGTGATTTAACTTGAAGAAATAAAAATACATATATATATATATATATATTTATAATAGAACATCAGTTAGTGCACACACAAAAATAATTGTCAATTTCAATTCTGGAATGAACATGCATGTTGTCAGGATTTTTCTATGATACAACAAATAAACAAGGCGACTCTTTTATATCAATATTCAATGACAATTTAATTTAGAAATAAATCTGTATACCTCAAATACAGGTAGGATCTTTGGTTACATTCAAGTGATTTAACTTGAAGAAATAAAAATACATATATATATATATATATATATATTTATAATAGAACATCAGTTAGTGCACACACAAAAATATTTATATCGTAGAGTAATAAGATCTTATTTAAGTGCCGTTAATTATTGGATTAAGTTCCAGTTTCAAGTTCAGATGTAATCTCACTAAGTAATAGTCATTTTTATTTATTATTCGCTATGATTTGCTACCCCTAGACGGTCCTACTAAAAACCGCCAACAACAGCCAACAACCGACAACAACAGCCAACAACAGCCAACAGCAGCCAACAGCCGAAAACAAATCCCAGAGCAGCCAAGAGATAATAAAGGGGCACTTTCAAGATTGCTAGGGCTTATTTCAGTAATTTTCAATCAGAAATTGACCAGAAAATATTATTTCAGGACCTAAAAATCACGAAATCATCAAAGAACAAGTTGTGATTATCGATAGGGGCCAAGACAATCGGAAACTGATCGATTCATATATATTTTAATACGATTATTATTATTATATGTAATCTGATTGGTCAATTTGTCTGAGAGATAATTCCGTATTCTTGACCAATAAATTATAGGTGTACACTTTAAGGGATAAAATCGTTGCACCCTGCTTGTTCTCACGGAATACGGGAAATATCTACGTTCTGGTTCCATATTCCATTCGGCCACAAGCAGGGTGTAACTAATATTATTTTTTAACCAATAACCATAAGGGTATGGAAGTACAAGTACAAAATGAAGTAGTGGCAAGCATAATGAGACTTAATTTTTGAAAAAAAAAAAACTCTATTCATTCATGTTTTATATTTTAAAGTTTTCCTCCCCTATTTTTTTCCTTTTCCTTTTCTTTCTTTTATCCCCCCCCTTTTTTTTGGGGGGGGGGGGTGAGGGCGGTGAAGGGGTCCGTATTGTAAAAGCCCCTCACCCTAACCCACAATGAAAAATAAAGATAGAAAGAAGGGATATGAAAATGAATAAATGATAAAATAGGTCAACAATACTTTCAAAGCTTTTTATGTTGATAAGTATTAAAAAAAAAGAAATTAAGTGAAATAAATTGTAGGAAGGGGAAAAGGTTTGCGGGGTGCGGGGGGCACGTACCTCCTAGGCCCTGCATACATCAGCCAACAAGTTATTCCACCCCCATGGTCCTCTTATAATGAAAACTAAAATTTCTTGAATAACTAGACAATAAATACATGAATAAATACAAGGGGATAATGATGAATGTCAAGATATATATCCAGGTACATGTAGATGAATTTCTTTTCTTTTCTTTCCTTTTGAAGATAAAACAGTTTCAGTGTTTTCCTCTAGCCTTTCACTCTTTAAACTACTTATTTCTTCATATATTTTCTTTCTTTGATATTTCATAGATGGTGGTTTTCATTAGCTTCGATATCTGAAGTTCGCCATCACTTTTTTGTTTGTTTGATTTTTCTTTTCTTGTTAAAGAAATTTAAATAGAAGATGATAATGAAGATGATAAAGATGATGCTAATGTCCATGATAATAACAATAAATGGCTTAATTCATGTTGATATAATGATACTTATTCACTCATATATAAAATTTATCACAAATTTGTAATTGTGATATTTTTTTTTATGTTTATAGTGTCAACTCCCTGAAAAACATCCTGGCGCTGAGAGTGATTTGACTTCTCTTAACTTATATATTATATGAAGTTACAAACAAACATGAAAATGATAGTGTTTGTATTATCTTTGTTTTTCCATTTCACTACGAATATAGGCCTATTGTAGCCTTCATAAAAACATGGGAGACTGAATGAATGCATTTAATAAACACACGGAAAAGATAATATGACATTGTTTTTGTTCAGAAAATAACATCAAGTTTACCAGATTTATAATGTGTATAATCATATACATACAACAAAAATAACAAAAATAACAATAGTTAATTCATGAATGCGTCATAAATAACCTCTTATCATATTAATAATACGTGTAATAACAAAATATTTGGTAATAACCTGAGAGCGACAGAGACATCCCTAGATAATTTGCCATAACTTCAAAAGACGCTCGTCACTTGTGGTAATTCTTAAAATAATATATTCTATATGCATCTGTAGTAGTAATAATCTACCCTCCACCCCCAAAAGGATAAATAAATAAACGCTGGTTTTTTTCTTGTTTTTTTTTATTCAGGTTTTTTTCTTCATCTGTTTGTTTGAAATGATAGCAATTTCTATCAGTTGAGTACGTAACAGGTTTTGCTTCTATTCATCATTCCGTTGTGTGTGTGTTGTTGTTTTTTTTGTTACTATGATTACTTAATGTAGAGTATAATTCCACAGCGAAATGGTTCTGATATAATTTTCCGACATGTCAAGGTTTTATTTATATTCAGTATGCTGCTATCATGTTTTGTTTTGTTTATAAGGGTAGCTAAATTCCTTTTCAATCAAGTATAATCTGATAATAATTATGTACAACTTTGATTTAATATAACGTGCCTTTAATTTTTTGTATTCTGTATCTATATATTCAGCATTCATGCCTCGGCCGAGTTTTGCTTTGTTTTGCTTTGTTTTGATGATAATTCTATTATGTGAAAATTCTATATCAATAAATTTGAATTTGAATTTGAGTACTATTGACAATTTCAAGCACGACTTAGAACCTCTCCTGATGCAGAAACTTTGAATATAATAATTGGGGGGGGGGGGGGGGGGTGGGCCTTAGCTTTCATCTCGCCGTAGCCTTTTCATGAAATTTCCTTTGGTGTGTTTTTGCATGTCATTGTCTTTTTTATTTCATTTAGCTGTTTGTTACCATAGGCTATTCTTTGTTTGTTTGTTTTTATGAAGTGGTAAAAATAATTTTTATCTTCTTACAAACAAAAAAGACGAGGGTCATGTCAGCTGTATTCAAGGTAGGCCGTAGGCCTATGGTTTCTCAAAAATAATGGAGGCTGGCGAAACCCCAAGAAAATCAGTATCATTATTTTTAGTCATTATTTTACTTATGATAATAATCATTTGCTGACTGGTACATAAATGCTGATCTGTTACCCTTTTCAAATGTTTTTGTTTTCGAGCACTTTTTATCACACAAACACATCATTGCTTGATCTATACACGTATTTGTTTTGAAATTCTCTCTCTGTATTACTGGGATTAGGTAGCATTAAATTAAGAGATGTTTAAAAATGATTTCTTACTTCGGAGGGGGGGGGGGGGGGGGCAGCCCCCTTAAAATTTTCCAGTAAGAGGCGTCCCCCCGAATCGTAGAGCGTGCGTTTCATGATATAGGCCGTACTGGGCTACAGCCCCTAAACAATTTAAGAAACAAAAATGGGAGGGGGAAGAAAGACATTTTTGTTGCAATGATTACAATCAAGCCATTAGTTTGTGATATATTATTTTTCATGTAGGCCTATTATAGCTTTGCAATACTGATCGTTAACAGAGTGCATGTGTCTTCTATTCGGGGGGGGGGGGGGGGGGGTCTATACCAAATTATAAGATCCATGCCCTCTAAAGTAGCCTAGAATAATGATGTTTTTAATGATTAAAGGAGTACATCTTTTAAAAGGTCTAAATGGTTGAATTCTCTCAGCATCTACTCCTAATTCTGCATCTGTTCAATAAAATAGGAGTTAAGGCTCAGCTTCAACAGTATTTAGACTCCGCTCGAGAATATAGTTTCATCATAAACGTTATCTTCTATAGCTCAGTCCATACTCTCCCTCTCATAACCAACTTTAAAATGATGTAGAAGAACTTTAAACGGGAGGTAGATATTCCAATGTGTGTTAAAAAGAGCTATAGATATAAGCAATATGATCAGTTCTTCAAAATACAGGCTTGGTGATTCAAGGGGGATGGGCGTCTCTCCCTGGAAATTGTTCTAAGGGAGGCGCCCCCTTGCAAACGTGATAACCAATGATAACCAAAATTCACTATAATGGGCATCGATACAATGCCGGGGGGGGGGGGTATAAAGGGGGCTATTGATATGGAGTAGTGTGTCTTTCTTGCCTTCTTTGGTACTTGTATTCCAATTCTTACCGGCTCACCCCATCAGTTTTTCCTCATTACTCCACTGACCATAAATAACATTAAAATTATTTATTTATTCTTTTTTCCGTTTCACATAAACAAAATATAAAGAAACATGACATGATAAATATAATACAGCAAAGTTGTTAGAACATGTGTCATGAAAATATCATAATTCTTGAAAAAAAGATCAGCAACATAACAATACAAAATTAAAAACACTTAAGTGTAAAACGGAGGGACTTGCCAGAAAGAAGCAAAGCTTGTATAAGAGGCAAGCCCCTGAACTTAGTTTCAGTACATTTTAATCCAGGGGGGAAATGTGAAAAAATGTATAATGAAAACATAATATATACAAAATATAAGAAGTTATAAAAGTATAACTGATAACAAATATAATAACAGGGGGCAGAAAGAGAAGGTGCAGGTAATTGTGAAAAGACAGACTGCAGGGGTACGTGCATGGAACAGGACGTTAGGCATGCTTATTATGATTTCAGTTAAAATTAAAATGTTATACGAACGTATAATATAGGTATGGATAAGTTATAGTTATTTATGTATTGACTTGACCTGTTGGTGTGAGTATTGACATATTAACATTTTTTTTTAAAGCATACGTTTAAAGCATTGATACAAGGGGATTTTTTAACGTCATGAGGCAGAGAATTCCAGTATGCAGATCCAGAGTAAACAAATGAGTTCTTTGCAAATAAAGTTCTTGTTAATGGTAGATGATAGCAGTTTCGTTGTCTAGTTGGGTAATAATGTATAGAAGTATTATGTAAAAGATAATCTTCTATGGGCATTGTATGAAACTTGAATGAAGCAAAGTTTGCAACCTAATACCATGACTACCATGACTAATTAGTGGTGGTAGTGACGGTTCAGCCCCCCGCCCCCCACCCCCCCCCCCAAAAAAAGGGAAAAGAATAAGATTTAGCATTTTTGAGTATTAAGAAGTGGTGTTTTTTGCGCATTCCGCACTTAATAATGTGTATTATTTTAGGATAGAGAGAGAGACAGACAGTTAGTTTCAAGGTTTTGGAACGGCCTTTTAGAGCATTTTAGAGCGTTTCACGATTTCTTTATTTCCCATATCTTTCCGTGTTTTACAAAACAAACATGTTATACAGGTTGACAGGCTTTCAAGCACACTCAACATGCTCAAGGAAAAAAGTAGGATAAAATTTTCGGAAATAGGAGAAAAAGCAGAAAACTTTTTGAATACACAAATTAGGATGAAAGTACGATATTTGCAGATATCTTTAGATATTTCTTTTTTTCTGTGTCAATAGTTTACTGCCTATAGAGATCTCAACAATATGTATTTACTGCAGTCATAGATTATACCCATTCCATGGCCAACCTCAAAGGGATATTTTATAAATAGCTTTGAGAAAAAAAACATGCTCGCGGGGGTGACCACATTGCCAAATTCCTCTTCCTCGGGATGCACACTCTCAGAAAAAAATTATTAGGTTGGTTAAAATATGAACCTACCAGATGTTTTTAAAAAATCCCCTTGTTTTACATACAATTCTTTTTTAAACAAACAGTTGGTAGGTTCATTTTGTAACCAACGTAATGATTTATAACCAACAATATCTGAGAGGTCGGGAGCAATGGGTATGGCTGCGTTTCCATCTTCTTGTGGCATATCCCAAAGACCCAGCTGGTCTATAAGATCCCGGCAACTCCTAAAAAAGGTGTCAGAGGCCAGCCCCCTTTTATTAGGGATGGGTCGTAAACTAGCGCACAAATCAGGCCCTTAATCCCCCCTCCCCTTACACCGCGGTATGACACAATTCAGGGGTTGGCTTTATCAAGAAAAGAAAAGGAGAGAAGGAAAGGCAAAGAAATACACAGGGATTTTTTTTTGCAGACGATAGAGGGGGGGGGGGGGGAGAGAAATACAGGAGGAGTAAAATGAGAAGATTGATGAAGGGGAAACACAAAGAACTACATGTAGAAAATAAGAGAAGAAAAATATACAAAAAGACATAAGTAAATTAGAAATAGAAAAATGATAGAATGAAAATAAGGAAAGACAGAAAAATGGAGAGTGAAAAACAAAGATATAAATGAAAGGATATGGAAAGAGAATTAAAACAAATAAATACATCAGCAGGGATAGAAATACAAGATGAAAGAAGGCAAACAAAGAAATAAGAATAAATAAATGCACATGCAGAGAGAGAAATCACGCCCAATATATATATATTTATTTATATATAAAATAAACAAAAAATAATAATAATAATAATAATGTGGAAGGAAACAAATGTATAGGGGTATATTGAAAGAGAGGTTGAAAGATTTTTTAAAAAGAACTACATAACTAAATAGAAAAAAAAACGAGTTGATAGAAAAAAAACCCACATAATAATGAATAAGAATAGAAAGAAAATTAAACTTGAAGAAGGTGGAGACAATGAAATACACAAGGAAAAAGGAAATAAACAAAGTAATACATACATGTATATAACATAAACTGAGAAGAGAACATACACAGAAAAACGAAGATACATAAGGATGAATATAAATGGAAGATACGGGACACGGAAAACAAAGAAATACATATGGAAAGATAGAAAAAGTGAGAAGGAAAAACAAGAAAAGAAAAAAAAACCTCAAACAAAACCAGGGGAAACTGTGGAATATAATCACAACGATAAATGAAAAGAGAAATACATGATGAAATGGTGGAAAAGAAGCACATATATAAACAGACAAAAGGCGATGAAAGGATAGCAAAAGAGAATGTGTTTGGAAAAACAGTAGGAGAAATTAACAAAACTGGCAAAAAAGGGAGGATAATTGGTTTTTTTAAATAGTTACGCATATTTTACTGCCTTTTGTAATGCCTTTTCTTTCATTCTAGCTCAATTTTTGGTTCGAAAGGATGTATTCCCAATTGCTTTTGCCATTTAAGAGGTTTATGTATTCAGCAGGAAATTTTCACGTCTACGTTCAATTAAAAAAATGGTGAGAGTTGATGAATGCTATTTAACGAGATCCAGAGTGGTCCGGTATATAAAAGTCTTAGTGCAGTAACTCTTCTGGTCAGTGGTAGATGTAACATATTTGATTGTCTTGTGGAGTACTTGTGTACTTGATTTTTGTTTAATATTTGTAATAGATATACTGGTAAATGTCTATTGTAAAAGCACACGAGAATATCTGACTATATGATACCCATACGGTTTACAGATCTGGTGCAGTATTGTACGTGAGTGAGCGTAGCAACCGAGCAAGAAAATTTCCCTGATCGCCGCCCCTGAGTAGTAATGATTATGAGGTTTATTAGTGTTATAAAGGAAATTATTTTTTAAATTAATCACTAATATCACAATGGGTGGTGATGATGGATGTAATAATAGAGATAAGATATAGGCCTAAGAATAACCATGTAGTTGTAGCGAAAATTTGTGTTAAAACTTTAAGTTAGAACACAAAATATCATTATTATTGTTAGCATTATTATTATCATTATCATCATCACCATCTTCATCATCATTAATATTATTATTATATATTAATTCTTCTTCTTCTTCTTCTTATTATTATTACTATTACATTTCTTTTAGTATTATTAATTATATTAAGCATTAATCATTAATATCAAACAGAGGTCACAGCGTCATCTTTTGCACTTTTCTAGGCAGTGCAACACCCCGCTTGGATGTCACCCCACATTATCAGTAATGCTATACAAAAAGAAAGGAATTATATTTATTTTTTGCAATGATTCATGATCTAATACCTAATATATATATATATATATATATATATATATATATATATATATAAATATATATATCCCGCCCCCCCCCCCCCCCCCCCGCTCCCCGAAAAGAAAGAAAGAAAGAAAATAAATAACTATATTTAAAAAAAAATCCAAGCCTTTCTTGTACCTCTCACTTAAAATAATTTATTTGTGAGAGTATATATTTTCACTCATAGCATTTTCCATTCTTGTTTACTTTAGTATTTCATCTTCAACTTGTTTTGATATTGAAAAGGATACATTTTATTACGAATTTGTATGATAAAAAAGAGAATAAATTCAAGCATGTTGTAATCGTATGAACAATAATCGCAACGGTTTAAATTTATATTTTAAAATGGTTACTATTTTGTATAAACCTTTACATTTATGCTTTGACAGAAGTATTTTTTGAGGGAAGATTCTGATACAAAATCAAAAAATAAAAAATAAACGTAGCATGAAACTATAATCATTAGGATAAACAAAATAATGTAATTTGCTTGAAATTATATAATATTGATCTAATTATTTTTGAGGCGGCTGAATCTACAGTATATCGATAGTTCTTGGCTGTTGTTGGCGGCTTTTAGTAGATCGTTGGCGGCTTTTAGTAGATCGAACTAGTTCTCGGCTGTTGGCTGTTGTTGGCTGTTGTTGGCGGCTTTTAGTAGGTCTCGGCTGTTGGCTGCTGTTGGCTGTTGTTGGCGGCTTTTAGTAGATCGATTACAGTCTGTTGGCTGCTGTTGGCTGTTGTTGGCTGCTGTTGGCTGTTGTTGGCTGTTGTTGGCGGTTATTAGTAGGACCCCTACTAAATGATCAAAATACCGACGTAGGTTTTTGCGTGAATCGATCCTTGCTATGTCGATCGACGAAGACAAAAGTCGGAAAGATGATGCCTGCCACGTCCTCACTGCTTTCAGTCACGTGACCTTACTTGATTGACCCAGATAGTCCTCGGCTGATCAAAACATTAAGCTCAGCGTACCACTCGGGCATCATGAAGAATGGACAATCTTGTCCCTGATAACGGAGTTATCTCCTCCCTGGTAAACGGCTAGGAATAAAATCACCAATACATCCCTCAAAATACATGCAATTATGTCCTAAATTTACAGTTATATCTTTAGGATGTATTTCCTTTATAAAATACAGAATAAGGGTTTTTTCACCAATCTTCATTAAAGGTCCCCTTCTATGAAATTATAATTCTTGGTATTTTGTACATGATACTCATCTAAATTGAAAAATGACATCCGTTTGCAATAAATACGTATCAAAATATTTTTAAAATAATATTTACCCCAGGTATTCATGTCCAAAACAGTCTGCTAAGCTCCGCCCCCTTTTAAACCCCGAATTCTCGTTCTGCGAGCATGATTGACGTGTGACGTCACAAACCGACATTGCCGATGCTTGTTTACAATATTGCCTATGTATCACATGTGCAAACTAACTTGCTGTTCTATATACCACCTCGTAAATCACCTCCAAAGCGAAGTATGCCGCAACGCTGCGTTGTTGCAGGTTGCAGCAACACCACAAAGGAGGGTGTCAGTCTCCATTTATTCCCTAAAGACCCAAATATAAGAAGGAAATGGACCGCAAAAGTAAAATTAACTCGCGCCCATTGGAAGGGGCCGAGTGACCGCAGTGTTGTGTGCTCCGAGCACTTTTGTGCGGAGGACTTCGTCGATAGCACGGGGCTGCATGCGGCGTATGGCATCAAGAAGAGGCCGTCCCTGAAACAAGTTTGATCATACATGTATCAATAATAGGAAATTTGGCGACTCTGAGCTTTACCTCACAAGCACCTCTCTCAATTGGTCTTTGCTATTTGCTATTAAAAATGATTTCTTTTTTGTTCTTGATGAAGAAAAAGATCTTTCTCCATAAAGAGGATGTGATAAAAATGTTTATCATGGTAGAGTGGAAACTCGTATAAAGAGGTCTGATACAACAATATTCCTGATATAACAAGGTAATATTTTGGTCTGAACTCTTTTTATTCTTTTTTTTTATAACTGATATAACGAGATTCTGGATTTAACCAGGTAATTTTAATAGTCCCAAGGACCTCGTTATACTAAGTTTCCACCGTATATTTAATATTTATTTTTGTTACCACCCTGAATGTAGTGAAAATGTAACGGGCAAATTTCAACCGACACCCCCCACCCCCCCCCCCCCCCCCCCCACCCCCCCACCCCCCCCCCCCCACCCCCCCCCGGAAAAAGGGGTATACAGTTACAGGTCGATTCCTACTTCTCTACCTTATGCATGTAGTTCATTTGACAGAAAATTTATTTTCCAATGATCACCTCTCTCTCTTTCACCATTTCTTCTTTTGTGCTTTCCCTCCCTTTCTCCTTCTTTTTGCCCAATATTCTCCAATTACACACATCTTCCCTCAACTTTTTTATCTCTTCCTTTTTGTCCCCAGTGATTCCCTCTCTCTCTATTTCTTCCCTTGTGCTTTCCCTCCATTTCCCCCTCTTTATGCCCAAATTCTCCACTTTCACAAATCTTCCCTCAACTTTTTTATCAATTCCTTTTTCCCCCAGTGATTCCCTCTCTTTTTCACTATTTCTTCTCTTGTGCTTTCTGTCTCCCTTTCTCCTTCTTTTTGCCCAATATTCTCCAATTACACACATCTCCTCTCAACTTTTTATCTCTCTTTTTTTTCTTTTTCCATTCTGCCAATTGTTGGTTTTGATCTCATTCACGCACTCACACCTTTCTTTTCAATTGTTAGTTTCATTCACGACAAGCCTTGCATAGTAAATGTGTTTGAGCTCTTCCAGAGAAGACAAAAATATTCAATTGATTTGAAATATATTATTACTTCTGGAGAAATGTAGATATAGATGTTGTATCCAGGAAATGGTTGTCTTACAATTGAACATCAAAAATTCCATAAAGGAGAATGCCCACCCCCCCCCCCCCTCAAAAAAAAAAATAACAAAACGAAACAAACAAAACTGATTAGCTTCCAAAGTGTGTTTCATTAACAAATTAAACAACAAATGCCATAAAAAATAACAGACTTCAAGTTCATATGCCATTAACAATAGAGTTATCATTCCTAACTGAGATACATGCATCTTTACAACATCAATTACAAAAAATGCTCTGGGCAAATACTTAGATGTGACGAAACTCAGACCAGCTGCAGCTGGATTGTTTTGCGTTTGTGAACTCAGTTACCCAATTCCAATTTTATTTCTGACAGTGAAAATGAATATTCAAAATAAGCCTCCTAGACTCCTCTTTTCCTCTGATACTTGAACCAAAAACAGCAATAAAATTTTTACCACATTGTCACAGTGTATCACACCTTCATGTAATAAACCCAACTTTCAGGGAAACTGATATCCATGTATAGGAATTAAATATCATGAAAAGATAGAAATGACGTACTAGCATTTTTAACATTTCTTATAAACAGTTATGTACATGATAAATGTATATGCTATCTAAGCGTTATCAAGTTAACAACTAGACCAACATATATAAGTACATAATAATAAATACAACAATCGATTAAATGAAAGAAAAAAAATCTGTAGAAAAAATGTCAATTTGAAAAGAAATATGTGAAGCAACAATAATGATGATCACATGAATGACCCGAGTAAATAAAATATGTTTGCCAGTCATTAGTACTGAATAATTTTTTCTTTCAAATAATGAAACTTTGTGTAAATGTTTACACTGATGGAACAACAGTTCTGATACATAAATTATTTTTAAAATGTTCAGTTCTACTATCACCTTTGCATAATGTTGAGATTTGTGCATGTCATATCCAAGCCCCAGTAAAAAAAGAAATATGAGAATAATGGTTGCATAGCTAAAATTAAAGTTCCACAGAGCTGTCCTCCCTTTTGATTTTTTTGCAAAGGTTGAAAAAATATACATACATACAGTTAACTTTGAAAAGAAAATACCCTAAAGAGGTAATGCAGGGAATATTTCCAATTTAAAAAATTATCTTTGAAAATCTATCTTAGAACAGTAATACTGTTACGATCCAAAATCTACAAAAGAATCAAACAAAAGATATTAACTTTAGATGATTTATGGTTTAATTTAAATATTTACTAACATCAGGTATGACACGATATAACAGAATTACAAATTCTAGTTACAAATACACTACATGTATTTAAACTGGCAAAGACTTACAATTTCTCAGCTGGGAAATTCCTATTAGTCCAGAAAGTGTAGAGTAAGTTGACTGCTAATCCACAAATATAAATTCCAAATATTAAATCCAAATGGTATGTTGTCCAACTGGCAAACGAAGATACAGCCGAAGAATGTCCAAGATAATTCAGGAAGTCATCGATGTCGATAATGATGTCGATGACGATGTCCAAGATAATGTCAATGACGATGTTGACCACAATGTTGATAATGATGTCAATGACGATGTCGAACATGACGTCAAATATGTCAAGGATGATGTCGAACACGACGTCAAATATGTCAAGGATGATGTCCAAGATGAAGTCCAAGATGAGGTCCAAGATGATCTCCAAGATGATCTCCACAGGTTATATACAATCTCAATCCCCAACTAGAACCTTCCACACTCCACCACAATACTCATGAAAGTTTGGAACTCTCTGGTAAGTTCTACATAGTTCTTGTTGTAACAAACAAAGGAAGGGGATTCCCATGATCTATTTATAGACTCATTACAATGTTACACTCTTCCTAAGAGGTTCATGCAAAGGTCAACATTCCAACATGGCCAGGAAAACAAATTTCGCCAAACCTTCATAAATCGCTCAGTAAGGGGTTATTGGGGTCCAGTTTCCCTCCATAATTCCCTGACAAGCAAAAAAAAAATCATACTTCTCTTCCAAAAAGGGGGGGGGGGGGGGGGGGGACCGGGCCGGCTGTGCCCCCTGGATCCGCTAATGGTTCTGATGGAAATGCTGCACGGATTCTTGTCACGGCACAAGATGGGAGAGGAACGTCCTGCCCTGCCTAGGAAACTCCAGCACCATCTTACAAGCTGCCTATAGGCCACATGCCTGGCTTTCCTATAAAAGATTTTTTTTTAAAGAGTACAAAGGAAACTATGATTAGACAACTTCAAAAAATGCACAGTGTAGTCTATGATGTAGGTGATAGTGAGGTAACTTTTACTTTGAACTTCACAAATAAAAAAAAGATTAGCTAATAATTTAGTTGTCAACATCGCGGTGTAAAATGTTGTGATGGGGATTGAGGAAACAAACGTTAATCTGCACATAGGACAAGAAAATACATGTACACTGCAAATAGAATAATCTTCCTCTATTTACATAAAGGCTAAAACGTTATTTTATAGAATATCGTAATATTAATTTCATAAGGAGCCAAATTGGCATATTGCATCCAAACTGCTTTATATGATACAGGAATACTGCAGTAAGGATTAAAACAAAAAATATGGTACTCACTGATTTTCAGTTGCATCCTGCCTTGCCTGTCCGCCATACTGCTGCCGATACAGATTATAGTAAGCAGTTTCCATCACATACCGCTCCAGACACACTGGATGAAACCCTGGGTGGAGAAGAAGAAGAACATCATATCTATTGTCAACTATAACGGTACCTACACTTACTTAGTGTAGCAGCACAAAGAAAACAAGCACGATAACAGGAGAGCTAAGAGTTTTCTGGATATCAATGTTAGAATTTACTATAATCAAACGCTACCACCCCATGCACCAGTAAAACTGCATAAGCGCAAGCCCAGGCAGGGTCGACGTCAGCAGGCGAACAACCAAACAGCGCGCGTGTACCCCGGCCCTGCGCACATCGAGCTCACTGCCTCGATCAGCGAAGTATCAGCTCAGCCTCTCGGGCCGCTTGCAAGCGTAAACAAGATTCATAATACGTGGATATGCGTGAATTAAACTTTAATCGGTAATTTATTATCAAAAAATAATTACCAGTTGTTATTCCCAAGTCTCCCGTCGATATCCTCTCCGTTATTAAAATCAGGGACGTCTCTGTCATCATCAGAATCTTGCCCAGAATCCGACATGTCTGGCTCAAACATAGTATACGGCCGGGCCCCTAATTCCTCTTCAATTTCTTCTGGGACTTGATGCTCCAAATCAGATATATCTGATCCTGAATAAGTGTCCTGGCTGTCCGAAGAAGATGCCATCGTTGATGTAGCATTTTGTCTTTAAAAAGCTAAAATGAAGGGCTGAAATAGCACGAAGTCGAAGGAATCTACACGAAGCTCAATAGCCTAACACACACACATCGATACTGATCCAGCTTGTGTGTGAGTCGAGCGTTCTGTGTCTGACGTCACATGACGTCATCGATCGCTGGACCGATTTTCCAAAATTTTTAGGGGCGTTCCCAGTTATTTTTTTATTTTCAAGTTTACAGATTAATGAATGGAATTCAGATAATATGGTTGACAGATCTGGATTCACAGTAGAAAAGTCTATTAAATGAAGTTCCTTTGTAATTCCATAAAAGGGGACCTTTAAAGGGAATTATCACTATGAACACGATGATAAAGAGAACGGACATAATATACAGCTCCTCATTGTACCCTCCACAATTGCTTTGGTAGACAAAAGAACATCCCTTCATTGCTATTATGTAAAAATATGGAGAACAGGTGTCACATGAATATTCACCTGTTCTGCTTATTTCACATAATAGCAATGAAGGATGTTCTTTTCTCTACCAGGGCAATTGTGGAAGGAACAACGAGGAGCTGTATATTTTGTCCGCTTCTTTGTTCGCCATGTTCATAGTGTATGGTCAGTAATATAAATTCCGTTATGCACATAAATACTGGTTAAAGAAAATAAAGTCCCTTCTAGCACAACATGCTCCAGATTTCTAATTTGTTTAACAACATCATTACTAATGTACTATACATTACATCATTATTACACAAATATAATTTACTTTGAATAGAATTCAGAATTTGTGTATGAAACTTTAAAGCATTTGCATGAATAAACGCAACATTATCTCTATCGATCGACAATCGTGAGAACGATAGTTAAATGATTGTGCACGAACCTCTTGAGTTAAATGGGTTCATAATTAATTCCAATACACCTACGTAATTTACAATAACATTTTCTCCTTGAAAAAGGAAATGTTTTCTTTCTACCAAAATAATATTAATGTTAATCCTAAAATTTATGGCATTTATAATAGTATGAACAATTACTTCAATGCCAAATAACGTTAAATTATAGCCATAGTCGTTTTAACATCATTACCAAGCTAACCAAATTGCAGTAAATTGTTACTTACAGTTATCTCGACAAATTTGGTTTTATGGCAGGAAAATGAGGTTTCTGGCATGAAGGATGCTGCAGTACCGGTGTCGTCTGTAGAATTTATCTGCTGGCGCCGAATCAAAATCAAGGCTCTGGTAGCAATTCCACGACACACAATTTAGGATACTGGCTCTCACACACGCCCGACTCGAACCTCGGTCTTACATTCAACTGCCCTTAGTCAAGGTCACACGTACACACATTCACTTTCACTCGACCACACCCTATCATGTGATTTACACAAACACGCTAAATATTTTCTAAGACGCCCTCTCTCGTATATACGACCCGACTGAAATAAATAGAAAAAAAAATAGTATATTTTCCATTTGGTTCTGACAATTTACCCCCTTCTTCAGAAAATATTTTGGGGCTCTTATCATTAATCAAAACTAATTCTGTCTTTTCTACCTTCTCTTAATCTTTAGCAAATACGACTCATGTAATCTGCACCTACGTTATCTTTGCCCTTTATCGCTTGAACACGATACCTTAAAGGCTGTAGGGCAAGAGCCCATCTGAGCACACGTCCGTTCGCGAGTTTTCCTCGACGGAGAGCGCGAAGAGGTTCGTGGTCAACCTCGAGTACGAATTCTCTACCATAGAGATAAGCTTCAAACTTTTGTACCGCCCACACCACAGCAAGGCACTCTCGCTCGATCGTAGAATACCTCGTTTCTCGATCCAACAACTTTCTACTTGCAAACGCCACTGGAAACTTTTCGTCGTCGAACTCATGCAATAAGACTGCACCTATACCAGTCTCGGAGGCGTCAGTTCGAAGTATGAATGGGCGTTCGACATCGGTTAGATGCAAGATTGGAGCATTCGAAATCTTGCCCTTGAGACATCGAAAAGCTCTCTCCTCGTTTCCTCCCCACTCCAATGTGTTTGATTTACCTTTCTTTGTCAGATTCGTCAGGGGTACGGCTATTTCCGCGAAGCGAGGCACAAACTTCCGATAGTAGCTTGTAAGTCCGAGAAAAGACCTTAAATGGCGTTTGGTTTGGGGCCGTGGTGCTTCCCGAATAGCCTGGACCTTATTTGTCATCGGCTGGATTTTTCAGCAGTTAAAATGAGGTTTCTGGCATGAAGGATGATGCAGTACCGGTGTCGTCTGTAGAATTTATCTGCTGGCGCCGAATCAAAATCAAGGCTCTGGTAGCAATTCCACGACACACAATTAGGATACTAGCTCTCACACACGCCCGACTCGAACCTCGGTCTTACATTCAACTGCCCTTAGTCAAGGTCACACGTACACACATTCACTTTCACTCGACCACACCCTATCATGTGATATACACAAACACGCTAAATATTTTCTAAGACGCCCTCTCTCGTATATACGACCCGACTGAAATAAATAGAAAAAAAATAGTATATTTTCCATTTGGTTCTGACACATGTCACAAACAGTGTATTTAATCCAACTTTCTACAATAAACAAATATGCTGTTGAAATTCTGATAGTTAATTTTCCCAATTAAGTTGAATGTTTGCATAAATAATTGAGTATGAAGTGCAGAAGAAAGTTAATGAATCAACTGTATAACACTATTATAAGCAGATAAAGACACTCACAAATTGCTTTTTTTGCAAGATCCTCCTGAAGGATCGTGTTGACCTCACATAAGTCTTGAACGTTATTAAGTGGAAGAGAGGGTATTCCTTCTGGTATATCAGCAATTTCAGCCACTCTGCCCTTCTCCATTTTGGCACGGATTGCCCCAAGAAGTTTCCGGTTTTCCCTCCCCTCCGACATGACTTCCTCCATCTTATTATGCAATCGTCTCAATTCTGAAATTAAATTGAAATATGAGAGCATTTATTTTTGTTTCTTTTTTGTATTTTTTCCTTATTCAATCGTAAATATTGTACATTCCAATCCAATAAGGGTATTTATATAGCACCAATGTCTAGTTGCCTAATCAAAGGCGATGTTGAGACTGAAAAAGATACCAAAATGTTTCTTTTGATTTCTGCCTGACACCATACAATTTTAGGCAAATTATTTATTTCCCCCTAATTTTCTACCTTCAATTTCAAGACATTTTTAATTTAGAAACACATTTGATGTGACATTTGGGAGTAAATTTCATGACCTTTGAACTGGGCCATATTTGCCCACGATCTAATCGGCTCATCTCGTGTCATGCACTGCCGGTTTCCCTGAGCCAAATAGGAACAACATTCATCCAAGGGTTCTCTTGATATTGTGTACGTGCGATTTGGTTCAGGCAGATGGATGGACCGACAACCTGAAAACATAATGCACCTACGAGCCCTAACAGGAGTATAGGCAATAAAAGACAATCATAGAAAATGTTTGGTTTGTTTAGAAATTTAGAATTTTCACTCTTTTTCTGAAATGTACGTAGGAACAGATCGAGGTGCAGTTTATCAGCATCCAAAATTCCCAACATAACAAAAGGGGTGCAGAGTAATTGTACTAACATCATGAAGTGACACAAACTAATAAATAAATGAAATGAAGGAATAAATTCATAAGAGACTTGCCTGAGGGTGGCTTAATTTAAAAGCACTTCACTAACTCTAACAGTTTAATATTACAGTAACGTTAGTAACAATATTCGACAAAAAACATAGCCTGTAGGGTACACTGCCTAACAGTTAGTATTTAGTCTACTTATTTCGATGTTTACTTCAATGGAAGTAGACTTAACTCTGGCAGTATTTAAATGATCACTAAATGATAATTTGTAATTGTATTTATAATTTAATGTCCCAATGACAGTGACAAAATACAGCACTCAGCAGATGCGTAATTTCGACTGTAATGTATAATAACGGTTAGAGTTACTTGACAAATGTGATTGATAGTATACTGACAGTTCTACAAACAGTGTGACTAATAGTAACACACGTTGTCTCACTGTGAACAAATATGGCAAACAAAGAAGCGGACAAAATATACAGCTCCTTATTGTGCCGTCCACACTTGCTCTGGTAGACAAAAGAATATCCCTTCATTGCTATTATTTAAGATTATGTAGAGCAGGTGTCACATGCATATTCACCTGTTCTACTTATTTTACATAATAGCAATGAAGGGATATTCTTTTGTCTACCAGAACAATTGTGGAGGGTACAATGAGGAGCTGCATATTTTGTCCGCTCTCTTTTGTCATCGTGTTCCTAGTGTCTATCTAACTGTTATTGTATTAGCTACACATAATGCACAGTGTGGTGTGACACTATGAACACGATGACAAAAGAGAGCGGACATAATATACAGCTCCTCATTGTTCCCTCCACAATTGTTCTGGTAGACAAAAGAACATCCCTTCATTGCTATTATGTAAAATAAGTAGAACAGGTGAATATGCATGTGACACCTGTTCTACATGTTTTTACATAATAGCAATAAAGGATGTTCTTTTGTCTACCAGAACCAATGTGGAAGGTACAATGAGGAGCTGTATATTTTGTCCTTGTTGCCTTGTTCATAGTGTGAATACCTAACTTACTTGCCACGAAACCTGAACTTGAACTTTGATGGAAGGTCTTTCAAAGATCAACAAAGACGAGTTCATATGCCTAAGTTAGAGTAACCTGTTCCACTGCTTCTTTTTCACATGCACACAGTACACGACAGCGCTGAGTCGAGCAGCGCGGCAAGCAATGCACGCACGTGAAACGACGGACGAGTAAAACGATCACGTTAAAAAAATAAAAAACAAACAAACCCCAAAACCCCGTTATGACAGCAAGATAATTGTATACATTGCGTACTAGCCTTTGACAAGGCCTCATGACTTGGCTATTTTCCTCGTCATGCTGTGCCTGAGATGAGACTAGCCGGCGACGAAAAGAATCAACACGGCCCGGGTGAACGCGCGATCGAGCGACTTTAGTCGCGAGGCCTTTTGGAACCTGGGTTTCCATCGTCCGATATGAATTATTCACGAGTTGACATTCGTATGCTTACACGCCTACCGAGGATTATCGACCAATCACAACGGTATCTGCGGGGCTTGCTTTCCATGATTGATGTACTAGTAGCTTGCACGGGCC
This sequence comes from Heliocidaris erythrogramma, assembly GCA_025617745.1. Lineage (NCBI taxonomy): Eukaryota > Metazoa > Echinodermata > Echinoidea > Camarodonta > Echinometridae > Heliocidaris > Heliocidaris erythrogramma. Next base: position 40,902,536 of record CM046867.1, read on the forward strand.
GCGTTAGCTCGAGATGAAGGCGAATTTGCATACCAAATGTATGCTGACGTCATGCGAAGATACGTTTGCTGATTGGCTCCTACCTATAAGGTAGCAGATCCTCGCTAGGAACAAGGGATAACATAAGAAATACAGGCCAGGTTCCAAAAGGCCCTCGGACTCACGTCGCTCGATCGCGCATTCACCGGGCTGGGCGGCTAGTCTTGTTATGCAGCCACTACTAGCTTACTTCCCGAGAAAAATAGCCAAGTCACGAGGGCCTTGTCAAAAGGCTAATTGCGTACCGGCAAAAGGTACCGGTGTAGCGGCACATACGGTTCCCGGCAGATACCGTTCTAAAAACGGCCAAGAACACTATCTGCCGGCGGATCGTGTTCCAACCCCGGCAGATACCGTACCTATTTCTCTTCGGCAGATATCGTTCTTGCTATCGTTTCTCTGTACTGTATAGTACGTGCACACTTGCCGCGAATTATGGAGTGTGGTGCTACTACTAACTCTGTTAGTTCGAAAAAGAGGTGTAGCTTTAATTGAGAGCTGCCTCAAAAATTCAACGACAACCTCAACGAACAATAACATGACGAAGGCTATTCGTAGAAAGGCCAAGAAGTTTATTCTCAAGACTCAAATATGATGATGATGAGGCCCTATGTATTCACTATGTTGGCATGGTTGGGGCTAGACCGAAAATTCTGTCTCTCGTTCGTAGCTCTTCACTTAGAGACAGAAACGCTCCATTCACTCGCCTGTGCAAACCGAATCCCATTGACTCACACACTATACCGTTTGAATACGGCTGGAAGATTTTCAAACGGAGAAAACCTTGGACCCTGAATTACCTGAAAAAGGAGCATTAAAAGGAATAACAGTCAAATTGGTAAGTTGAACATGTTCGTTTAAGTATACAGCCTAGGCCTAATCTATTTAATTTACACAAATATTGTTAAAATGTGAATAATACGATTTACAAAAACGACATGCCTACTGTCAAGCGGTTGACAGTGAGTTTGCACAGGCGAGTGAATGGAGCGTTTCTGTCTCTAAGTGAATGGCCGACCCTAACCAAATAAGAGGCTAACGAACGAGAGACAGAAAATTTCGGTCTAGGTTGGGGCATGCGGAGCTGCTGGAGACGCCATCTCGCGCTCGGCTCCTACTCCTAGTTCCCCGGAAGGTGGTGGCCAACCCTGCGTAGTAGCAGCGGCTGCTGAAACGATAGCACGACGAGAACGGTAATTATAATTTATATCAACTTCCACGGTATTACTGAATAAAAATCTTTTCGAGCCTTCTTGTCTTGTCTTTCTGTTACCCACCTGTTAATGCCCACCTGTTAATGCCCACAATCAAATTAATGTTGATTATTTTGGCAATTGAAGACAATATTTGTTGCGGGGGACTGGCTAGACACTAAGACACTAACTAAGACACTAAGTCAGAGTAAGACAGTGATTGGCTTCGTGAGTGTAAAGAAAAAATAATAATTGGCTATAGGCTACGCCTTTTACATCACGAAGCCAGGCGTTCATCCCCAGCAGGCAGCAATCTAATTGAGCACGGGTTAGCATAGCCATAGACCGAAAATTCTGTCTCTCGTTCGTTAGCTCTTCACTTAGTGAAGAGCCGACCCTATCCAAATAAGAGGCTAACGAACGAGAGACAGAATTTTCGGTCTAGGGTTAGCATAGACCGAAATTTTCTGTCTCCCGTTCGTTAGCCTCTTATTTGGATAGGGTCGGCTCTTCACTTAGAGACAGAAACGCTCCATTCACTCGCCTGTGCAAACTCACTGTCAACCGCTTGACAGTAGGCATGTCGTTTTTGTAAATCGTATTATTCACATTTTAACAATATTTGCGTAAATTAAATAGATTAGGCCTAGGCTGTATACTTAAACGAACATGTTCAACTTACCAATTTGACTGTTATTCCTTTTAATGCTCCTTTTTCAGGTAATTCAGGGTCCAAGTTTTTCTCCGTTTGAAAATCTTCCAGCCGTATTCAAACGGTATAGTGTGTGAGTCAATGGGATTCGGTTTGCACAGGCGAGTGAATGGAGCGTTTCTGTCTCTAAGTGAAGAGCCGACCCTATCCAAATAAGAGGCTAACGAACGAGAGACAGAAAATTTCGGTCTAGGGTTAGCATAGACCGAAATTTTCTGTCTCCAGTACGTTAGCCTCTTATTTGGGTAGGGTCGGCTACTACTTGGAGACAGAAGCCGTCCTATCACTTTGCTGTGCAAAATTTGTCTATGGCGTTGTGCCGTTCTAGTCTCGTACAAGGCAAAATGATTATGAAGGAAAAAATACGATAAATTCATTACGAACTCGTGCACATTGATTTCAAAACGGTTATTTCTTTAACATAAAATATGTTTGTTTAGTGTTAAAGAAATAACCGTTTTGAAATCAATGTGCACGAGTTCGTAATGAATTTATCGTATTTTTTCCTTCATAATCATTTTGCCTTGTACGAGACTAGAAGCTCGGGTAACGGTTTGAATACGGCTGCAGGATTTTCGAACGGAGAAGACCTTGGACCCTGAATTACATGAAAAAGGAGCATTAAATGGATCATTTTGTCAAATTTGTATGTTGAACAGATTAAATATATGAATTAGAGCCTAGCCCTTATGATTATTTTTAAAAAAATACAGAGGAAAAATGATTTTTTTTCATACTGTTCCAGCAGGCACAACGCCATATAAAAGGCATAGACAAATTTTGCACAGCAAAGTGATAGGACGGCTTCTGTCTCCAAGTAGTAGCTGACCCTACCCAAATAAGAGGCTAACGTACTGGAGACAGAAAATTTCGGTCTAGGGTTAGCAGGACATGGAAATGCTCTGAAATGACACTTTCCGCGACTCCCGCGGACCGACAGGTCCTTCACCACAGCGTTTCCTCCTAGGGAAACTTTTGGAATTAGTAGGCTAGGCCTATGTCTTTTTGATCGTAAGTATTTTTACAAAAAATTTTTTTAAAAGAGCATAAGAAATTTCCGAGAACTAACCAGTGTTTGTGTATCCATGCCTCCTCTTGTCATGCAGATATCAAATGGCGGCTTCGTGCGACGGGGCTCAACACAACCATAATTGAATCTATCCGTCGCCAACAGTGCAAAGCAATTTAGGAAAAGCAGTATTTTGTACACAAATGTATGCCAAATGTTGTTGTACGTCAATTAGGGTAAAGCTGCTATGAGTACAGGCTGTATTAAAAAGGTTACCTCACATCATACTGATGTCAAGATATGAATTATAGGTGACTGTTGACTATAAAATAACATTGCTTATTTTATCTTTCAGATGGTGTCATGTTGTCGGCAAAAACATAACTTGTACTGAATGTGGCCAGACGCACCAAGGAGGTGCAATGCAATATTCGGTTGTGCCTGTGCAGGGCAAGGGCAAAACTATGCAGGATTCCTGGGAGATGTTTGTCGGCACTACCGACTTCAGTTGTGTATACATGTGACAAGTGGTGAGTGAATTAAATGGAAGTCCAACCTTGAGTACAATATTTCAATGAGAACTATTCCAGAAAGAAGTATGCAGATAATGTTGGCAAAGTTTATCATCTCCCAGTAGTACCTGGGGGGCTGCCATTTTGACATATTATAAGGAATTGTACATATTCCAATAGGAAATGTAAGGAAGATATTTTAATCATTGAGTGAATAGGTCCTGTTCAATAACACAAATTTCCATGGTGGCTCAGTGGTAGAGCGCCCGCCTCATGAACGGGAGTTCGTGGGTTCGATCCCCGACCGAGTCATACCAAAGATTAAAAAAAAAAATGGGACCTTCTGCCTTCTAGTCAGGTGCTCAACGTTTTAGAATGAAGAAGGGTAATAATAACTTTATGTTATGCAGGGCCCGCTGTGAGAACAGTTCATAAGAGCTGAAGTGGCTACCCTGGGTAAATAAGAATTATTATTATAATTAATATTTGTGATGAAACTTATGTATTAGGATGAATATGTCAACAAAAATGTCTCAATTTCTTTTAGAATACGGCAATTAATTTGAGTAGAAATTCATATTTCTGGCCCTGTCTAAAATAACATAATGTATGCAGACTGCATTCTCACCATTGTTGGCTCAAAACAGATTCACTCATATTTTGCCACTGTTGGCGCCTTTTAATCTGGTCTAGAGTTAGGCGAGTGTGAGTACATCACCAGTCTGTTGTTTATGTAACTTTTTGAAGATTTGTAAATATGTTTTTTTTTTAATTTAGAAGAATCTTATACATTTATTGTAAATAAAAGGATCCTTTGTTCCTATTACATTTTGAATTGAAAAGATAAAGCATTGAAAAAAGATAAGACTTTTATCTCTTTCTTTTAAATACAGTGGACATTTCCAGTCACAGAAATTGGCATCACCACATATTCTAAATGCACCAGATATGCTCTGGATTGCAATTAATCGATGGCAGGAGGAGCAGGTTGTTGGGAAGATGTGGCATGAGGAAGACCTACCAAAGAATGCCAACCACCTTGAGGTGCACCACATTCTTGATGTCATGGCATCGAATGGCGTTCTGGTTGAATATAGATTAAACAGTTTGGTTGTAAGTTACAATGTACCCAATTGTACAGAAATTTGAAACCAATTGATCATAACAACAAAATATGCACAGTCCTTCGGTTGTTGGCTGTCTTACACTCAACTGACAGATGTTGAGCAAATTCTTCATTCACTGATGCATAACTTTGAAGACTACATGTACATAATTCTATTGGGAAAATGCAAATTACTGAAGTCAAACCATAACTCCAACCAAGATACAGTCTATCAGGAGGCTGATGTAATTACAACAGTGTTTGATAAGATAGTTACCCACACGTAGTATGATGTTATTTGAAGGTGTCCATGTTAAGATGAAACATTACGGGTCAATGAACTTTGAATTTGGACAAATTTTGCATTTTTCATGTATTTCATCTGGTTTTGGTACTGTTATCTTTATTATGGTGTAGAACTTGGTTTCTGGGGTCAGAAATGATGTACACATCTGTTTAATGATACTTTTTTGCCCTTAATCATATTTCACGCTTAACAGCTGCATAGATGTCGAGTGGCCATTATACTTACCTAGTTATGAACCAAGAAGGTTGGTACCACATCGATGACGGCAAGGTCCGTGTGACAGACCCAGTCCTGTCAGACCCAGCCATATATTTGGTTGGGTACACCAAAGGTAAGAAACATGTACATTTTATTTGTTATAATTTCCTTAACTGAAATGGGGTGTGTAATCTTATTCAACATTTAAAGCGGAAGTTCACCCTGGAATTAAATTTGATATGAGTGAAGGTTTGATGAAAATCATCTGAAAAAAAATGAAGTTATGAAAGTTTTGATACTTTGAATGCTTTATGCGAACTTTTCTCACATGTTCTGTACATGTAGATTAAATTTCCTAAATTGTCCATATTTCAGAAGAATATTAATTTCCCGATGCTGTTGATATATCATCAAAACTATCATATTTATGCCTCTATGAAATACATGTATATCTATTAAGAACCATGAAAAAGGATAAATTGATGGAATTTATAAACAACTCATGGGAGAGCAGCTCACAAGTAATGTCACAAAATCAAAATGTTAAGAATTCCAAATTTTTTTATTCTTTGGTAGATTTTCTTAAAACCTTCACTCATATTTTTCATATATTTTTCTGCATTTTTAAGAACTAATTAAATTCCAGAGTGAACTTGTGGATGCAAGTTGCTTAGAGTTTATCTTGAATTTCCTTACCTATTCCCTATTGGTTTTGTCCTTTTCAATTTGTAGGAGATTCCTTTCCCATAGAACATGTAACATCTCCAAAGCTCGACGAAAGTTGGAAAGAGCAGGTAAATATAATATTAGTCGTCTCCTTTTAAGAAGAATTTGACATCTTCATTATGCAAGGGATTTTTTTTCACTAACATGTGTTAATCTTTGGAGTTATTCGCTATAATTATTCCATAACATATTAGTTATCAGCAGATATACCCTTGATGCCAAATCTTGCTAGTTACTAAATTGCAACATTGCTACAACTAGATGTACGTAGGCTGAAAATTTCAATTTGCCTTATAATAATGTTCTCACATGTATAACTTTTCTGAAAAACAAAAATTCCCAAGTTATAAATGACTTAGCACTGCTCATTTGGTTATCACTATTAAAGCACATGTTACCAGGCCTTTCGTTGTTTTTGTGAAAGGTGCGCATGCTCAGGCAGTTATACATGTATAGCAACCACATCTGTCTGAGAATGCGCTCTCTGCATCTTCAAATTTGATACCACATTGTAAACTTCTGGCAAAGACAGAGGATTGCCGTCAAACATTTGCGTAAACAACAATAAATTCATTGGCCACTCTTAATCTATTGCTGTTTTTTATTTTGGACAAATACAAACAACCTTTGCAACTCTCTTTTTAAAATAATATGCAGTGAAAGAAATTGGATGAGAGAATAATAATGATTTAATTGACTCAATGACCCTCTACTACGGCTTGCTGCTAACCCGCCTCTTTGGTCTAGTACTTAAGGCATTGGAGTTTAATCCATCTCTAATCCAACACGGACTACTTTTTATGACATTAAATTCCACAAATTTAGAGTAAGGCAGATACAAAGTAATAGAGCTGACAGGTTCATGTAGTAAAAGTGTAAGTCAATAGCACAAATCAAAATCAGATCAAAAGTTAGCCTACTAGAAACAACTAAAATGTCAGATCAGAATGTATGATAAAATGAAGAAAAATATAAATGAAATAAGCCAGAGTTTTTAACTGGGGCCTGACCTGTACATTCATCTCCATGTTAATGGGCATTACAAATTGAAAATGGGAAATTTGTTTGCCTTCAAAAAAATTATATTACATTTTGCAATTATTCTGAATAAAGAATACCATAATTACCACCATAGGTGTAGATATTTTCATTACCTGATCTATGGATTTTTTTTCTTTTACTGTTTACAAAACGTGAATTATTGTTGTACCATACAGTATGAAATTGTGTTAGAGTCTTAGGAAATATTAATATTATTTTTAACGTAAATCAATTGGAATGTTTTTTTTCATCTAACTTAATCAAATTTCTTGAAATGTTTCCATTTGATACAGCTTCCTGCTATCTTCTCACACCTTGGAAAGGTGATCGCAGGCGATGTGCAGTAAGTGGTTCTTAACTGGTCTGATAGTATAATGTTCTTGTGAACTAAAGACCATTCAAGGGACCAGCTTTAAACTTGGCTGTGTATATGCATATGGGAGTGACAATGATCTGATATGATGTGGGAGTCAAAGGTCAACGGTCACAGAGGTCATTATTTTAAAAGTTTACATTTTAGGTGTGTAATATATTTCTTATGTGATAATGGCAGAGGCATAACTTTTGACTGCACGTAGTCGAGACTTCATTTAGTTTGGAATAGTCAGACCCCTCTTAAGCATTGGTGGCACAAGGTATTACCAAACTTAGACTGTGTAACTTTCCATTTTTATATTTAGAACATTGCGACTACAACAAAAACATTATTGATCACTGGGAAGTATGGATAGCATTATTTAATATGATAGCCTTTCTAACAAATATTATTTCATATTTCATATTACAGGTCGGTCTGGCTGCATGATCTGCTGCATGGTGTGAAATGGCGTTCAATCATGGGGCACAGCAATGTGCCGGACGAGGTAAGACGCATCACGATCTTGTACAAAATCAAGATTTGCATGTACATTCCAGTTCATATATTTACTTTTATATTCCTACAAACATGTACATGTATCAGTTGAACCTATTCTGACTGTTCTGAAGAAAATCTGTTGCTGCTGCAAATCGTGTTCATTACTAATTTACGAAACATGTAGTCGCATGTTGTCACACAACAAATTTTACAGAAATGGGCGTTTTGCATACATTGGAATAAAAAATATTGTTTTTCTAAATTGCTCCCTAATACTTCCATTTGTGTATTTAAGACCTTTGATTTCTTTTTCACATGATCGAGGTTCAAAGAACTTTGACCATGTTGTGGTATCAACATTGAAATCTTAACCAAGGTTAACTTTTTGAAATGTGATCATAAATTTGAAAGTTAGTATGGATCTACTTCATGAAACTTGGACATATGGGTAATCAATTCAAAGGTCATTTTGGGTCAACGAACTTTGACCACATTGTGGTATCAACATCAAAAACTTAACCAAGTTATGATCTTGAGTTTTCAAGGTAATATTGAAAGTATAAATCCCTATCGCATAAAACTTCATTAGGCCAAAAAAAAAATTTGTTGCATTGGCGTAACCCGCCCGACCCTAAAAATGTCGCAGACCCTAGGTTTTCGGGGTTTTTTTTACTATGGATATCGCGTATCGTGCTGCCTTTGCGATCGCAAAAAAAAAAAAAAAAAAAAAAAAATCCCGACCTACCTACCCTATTTTTCAGTGACCCGTTACGCCAATACAACAATTTTTTTTGGGGGGCCTTATATCGTTATCAAGAATTGGCAAATGGGTGAATAAAATTTCATGTCACTAGGCAAAGGTCAAAGGTCATTTGAGGTCAATGAACTTGTATTTTATTATCAAATGAATTTTTTATTGGAAAATTATTCATCTTAGTTGTTTTTAAAGTCAGCACTGCTGCTAAATTGAATCATGTAATGCAGGCGAGACTGCCAGAGGTATTCCACTTGTTTTTTTTAATCTTATCTTTCATGCTACACAATGTATTTATCTTGTGTCTCCAGCACATTTGTACAAAATACCCTGGTGAATTTGTTAAAAGGTTAAATCAAGGAGTTTCACCACTTCAGAATTTGATATCAACAACCTTATTGTTCATTTTCATATCAAAAGGTCGAGCATGAACTAGTGAAAAGAATACAAAAGAAGTATCTTCTTCATGAAGAACCCAAGTTGGGGTAAGCTGTACTTTGCAACTTGTCAGGGGTTAAATGTGATTTAGAGGATACCCTAAAATAAAGTCCTATAGAGGTTAAAGGGAAAATCACCCTGGAATTTAATTGGTTTTAGAAAAAGCAAAAAACAATAAAATAAAAATATCAGTGAAGGTTTGAGAAATATATCAAAGACCAACAAAGCTATAAATATTCAAATTTCTGATTTTGTGATGTCACTTGCGAGCAGCTCACCCATTATGTTGCGTATGTAAACATTCAATAAAATTGGAAGCTTTACAAATGTGTTATATAATAATTTTAATAAATAATTAACCGTGTTCACCTGTATGAAACCATTTTTCTGTCCTTTTTCTTATCTCATTGTACAAAATTTTTGTGCAAGTTATGTGTTCCATGGCCTGGGTTAAAAACTGGTATTAAATTGATGTAATTTGAGGCTCATAAATAAAAAGAAAATTTCCATATCTTGCTTTCTTTCTAACCCTATAATTGTATGGCAGAGGTAAATATTTCCCTTTTGAACTACACCAAGTGTACCTTTTTAAATTAGACTTATAAAGCTTTGCTGAAAGACCAAATCAATTCCTTTTCAGTGTACATACATGTGCATATTCTAATTCTCTTATTATTATCGTACTCATTATCTAACACTTGTCATTATGTAAACAGTATTCATTTCTTTGTACGAATTATCACATCTGTCATATCCATTGTAGGAACTTGTTCGGGCTCCCCCAAAAAGACTCAATGTTCCAGAGAAGTTACTGCAACAACTGTCTGCATGGCAAATACCACAGTAAGTATTAGAATCCACAATCCATGTTTTTAGGAGGATATTTATGCCCCTTGGTATTACTAGGTCAGGAATATCATTTAAAGATCACATTGCAAGAAAATCACAAATATGGCAATTAATGTATCACTGGAAACTGGGAAGCTTACAGATGGCAATCGTATAAGTTTTATGTCAACTGCGTATCTGATGATTATAAAAACAACATAAATAAAAGCTCTTCTAAGCATCTGGAATATCCGAGGATTCGCCAGAAATATAGCGATGTTTTGATGTCGTCACACTAGGGATCGATCCTGCTTAAGCAGACGACGTCCTATAATGAATGAACGTAATTGCAATGCAATTATTTATCAAATTATAAAGAGTTTGGTATATTTAACATGACCTTATTTCACACCATTCTTAAAGGGAAAGTGAAACTGATTCTGATAACTAAAACCGTTTGATTGTAAATACACAGGAGAAGGGTCAATGATCAATGAAATAAACCCCATTTTCAAATTGAAAAGCCCTCCGACTAATATCACAGATTGTATTCGTTCCCTCTTGAAACGCCGAACATGCCCCGGTGCCAGCAGCTGAAAATACAATGGCGTCTTATTTTGTTTACAAGTGACTGATTCCTTTATTTTTTTAACGCTGCATTTTTCATCAAAATAATACCATACACGAAGTTAAGAGTGATGCAACAGACTAACATTAAGACTGACGCTAGTCAAGTAAGAGAAATAAGTGAAGAGGAGATGACAAAACAGGCACTGAAAAATGTGTAAGATGTTATGGGACATCGTCTGCTTAGACAGGACTGGTCCTTCGTGTGTCGTCACACATCTCAGCAGCGTTCAAGGAGCTCTTCAGCTGCTATATCGGGGGCTGTATTTTACCGTTTTATAATTGATAATAATCATTAATTCAAATGTTTCCAAGCGTTGAATTTGGATAACCTTGTATAATTTATGCCATCTATGCAATAATAAGTATTAAGCCAATATTTATTTTGATGGAATTTTCTTGCAATGTGATCTTTAATGGTTTTCTTCTTATTTGTTTTCGTAGAGGTGTGAATTATTTTGTACACATCTCCAAAGAAATAAATGCTATCCTCTTTCTAATATGCAAGTATTTCTCTCTTATGATCATATTTTTTAGGCTTAGTACAGAATGCTGGTATCTGCCGGTGTAGCGGCACATACGGTTCTCCAGCAGATACCGTATCCGCCAGCAGATATCGTTCTACCTTGGAACCATATCTGCCGGATAAGGTGTATTGTATATTGGCAGATTTGTACGAGACACTCTCGTGCCTAAATAATAGACCTGTCTAAGTGATTCAAATTTATGGATGTTTCTTTCCTGGGGACCTAGTAACGAGGTATTCCATTAACCTGTTATTAATGAATGAACTACAATACTTGGAATCCAGTTTGCATACATTATTTGTTGCTATGTCTAGGTACGGTATCTGCCGGGGTTGGAACATGATCCGCCGGCAGATAGTGTTCTTGGCCGTTTTTAGAACGGTATCTGCCGATCCCCGTATCTGCCGCTACACCGGCTTAAAAGAATTGTTTGGCATTTATCTCTTGTGCAATCTTGTTCAAAAATAAAATGTACCATAACATGCAGTGAAGGTAACTGATATGTCTTCAGAATTCAAGTACTCATAAGATCTCAATGTAGTGAACAAGCACACTTATTAAAAAAATAAAATATATACAGCCAGAGGCAGAGGCACATTTCTAAGCATTCCTCTATGTTCATGCTAAAACATCTCCCAACTTTTACCTGTATATCAATCCATGCAGTTCGAGATACATAAGTGAGGTTCTTGTTCCAGAAGCAGTTCAGTCCCTCGTCTCATTGGTATGTGTAACCAGGGATACCTGTAGAGCAAGTTAAATTACGTACTTTCTTCCCATGCTGCTAATTATGTGCTATATGTTCTGTTCAGGTGTTTCAACAAATTCAAACATTATTGTTTGGCAACTTTTGCTCTGAGAAGACACAAGAAATGTAGATGCACAAATACATGTGAACAAAACAAGAATGGTGTACAGTATAACTCATTTGCAAACGATAGTTCATCTTTTGTGCTCTTTAAAAACAAATTTGAAGAGTTTAATTGTTATAGGGATTTAGTAAGAATACATAGGCACTAACTAATGATTAAAAGGTTCTCATAAACTGTGAAACACAATTTAAGGTATAGAAATTATGTGTCAAACAAGTTCTTGTCTGACAATGGCAACATACAGACAGACACTCTCATTATATTAGGGAGCTTGGGATTAAGGCAATTACCTCATAGAGTGGACTGTAATATAATAACAGGCCATATAACTTCTGTTTAGTACCATAAGCATAGGGAACAAATAATGTGATCTATTCCTGGTGTTATTGAATTGATTCTATTACTATTCATATTGCAATTTAGTGGTAAACTCTTTAATGTATTCTTAATTATATATTTTTGGAAGTGCCATCAGCATCATATGTGATGGACCTAGGTGCTTAAAAAGGAGTGACCTGACCATTATTATCTTAATCATTACTAATGATTAAAGCTGGAGTATATTATTGGTGATTCTCAAAATGTATTTTTCATTATAAAACTACTTTATAGACATGGCTGGGAGGAAAATTTCAGGATAATATCTTTATAGTTATTTGTCCTTGTCTAGCTAAATCTATGGAATGAACATCTACATGTACAAGGCCTATTTTAGGGGAAATTATATCAGTGTCAGTAGCAGGTACCAGAGCAGCCTTAACAGCAAAATACAGATTTTTACAAAGATTCAATGTGTAGAAATTAGTGTAGCGACCATTCTGCTTGTTTTTATAGTATTTGAAAAATGACCAATATAACTGATATTATTCCATCTTACCAAGACTATTTTTAAACCCAACTTTAAGAGAAGAATATATAGGCATAAAATTTTTAATTTAGTTATAGGTTTTTATTTTTGCTTATCTTGTTTAGTCTTTGTTTTTCATTTGTTTCCTTTTCAATGCAGATGAGCTGGAATAAGTGAAGTCGATGGATAAAACAAGCCTAGAGCAATCTGTATGAAGGGTTCTATACAGCTCTATAGCAGCTTCATGAATATTTTCTATGTTGTACATGACTTCCATGAATGGTATAAAAGTAGTTAGCTTTTTATACACTCGCTAACAAAGTTCAAGGGGATATGTAGGAGTCAGCATGCATCAGAGTTGGCGACAGATGTTAAACTTTTAAACAAGACACATTGTTCCACAGTAGCCGAATATGACCGCTTGGTCTATTTGCCAATTAGTCTATATGATAGCCAAATTGTCTAATTGCATTTTCTTCTAATTTTCAAATGAATGTTTGGCCTATTTCCGACTGTTACAGGAATTTAGACCAAGTGGACATTTGATGAAATAGACATTAGACGAAATGGGAATAAGACAAAATGGTGAATTATAGGCGAAGTGGCAATTAGACAAATAGGTTATTAGACAACTGGTTGTAGACAAAATGGAATTCGACCAAGTGGGGATGAGACCAAGCGGGCATTTTTATGCCTCCACCCACCGAAGGTGGGTGCCGGAGGCATTATGTTTTCTGGTTGTCCATCCGTCCGTCCGTCCGTCCGTCCCACTTCTCGTTACCGCGATATCTGAAGAATCATTTGAGGTAGGAACCTCACACTTGGTACTAGTATGTATCCCCATACGTAGATGAACTGATTAGATTTTGGGGTAAGTAGGTCAAAGGTCAGAGGTCAATTTACATGAAATTATATGAAATTACTGGTTTTTAGCCTCGTTACTGCGATATCTCTAGAACTGTTTGAGGTAAGAACTTCAAACTTGGTACTAGTATGTATCCCTATACGAAGATGAACTGATTAGATTTTGCGGTAAGTAGGTCAAAGGTTACAGGTTGCAGGTCTCAGCGGCCAATTTACATGATATTAATACAGTTTTTGGCTACATTTCCACGATATCTCAAGAACAACAATTATATTGCTGTATAGTCAGGAGGTCAATTAGTAATATAGGATACACAATTTCGCAACCATTTGATGAATGCGCATCAACTATATTATACTTGTAGGTGATCAGGAATTATCTGAATACAAGCGGAGGCATATTGAAGACGCAGTCGTATCTTTTGCTTGTTGAAAGAGGTTTTTAAAAGCTCAAATACTGTTTTGTCTGAACAAAGGACTGTATGTAAATTTGTTATACAATAACATTCATAATGGAACAGCTAGAAAGTGCTTCAATCTTTAATTTTCTGGTTGAAAAGGGTGATTTTGTTACATTTTGTGTGAAAAGACTAAGCCACCAGATGTACCGTCTTTTGTAAACAATTTTTTTTCTTTCTTTTGCAAACAATTATTTTCTCTGGGATGCACCATTCCATTAAAAGACACTTTCATTGATTTTGTGGTTAGTTTGATTGTTATATAGAAATATAACTAAAATCATGTTTGTCATACAAAAACATTCATTTATGCTCCAGTAGCTAACATTTACTGTATTCTTTATTTTTTTTTTAAACATGATTTTGCTACGTTCTGTGTGATTTGTATGCCAAGACTAAGCTACAGTTTTAGTACTACAGTTGTATTATGATTCCTACCATTAATTTTTTCATAATGAATATGAAATTTAGGTTTTGGGACGTCTATTGATAAGTTGTTATTGCAAATGATACAAACGTAACCCGAATGATGCATGTTAGAACAAAACCCAACCTGCTGATATCTCACAGACAAATGTAACATGAGTAACCATAATGTGAGTAACCATGATATCTGTCAATTCTGAAAAAAAAATTATAGGTCCAGTGATATTCTAAACCTGCCAGTGAAAGTCTTTATAGCATATTTCTTTGAAAATGATAAACTAATTTTTCAAGAAAGTTTAATTTTAGGACACTTCATACCCCAGAAATGATGTCTCCGTTTAGTGATGCTTAGGCAATATATTAGGCAAACCTTAGGCAAACCAATATATGAATTACAAAAATATTCATCAAAAGAAAGAGCAAACAAATATTGATTAATGGAAATTTATTTATGTTGCAGTACCTTAAACTTTCTTGAATTTGGAATGAAACGAAATACACTTTTTGCAAATTTGAGAATAAAAAAAAAGATTCATTTAGGCCTTCAGGACATCTTGGGTATCTTTGGGTTTTGAGCCCTTCTTGAAATTTATGCATGTCCAAATTTTGTAACATTAGTAACCAACACATTAGTTGCGCTAGTAGTAAATAAAATTCAGTTTCTAAGGTTTTAAGGTACTCCAATATGTATGCATTGAGGTAACTAAAACTTAAGCCTATCTTTAGTTTTGGTAAATCTCAAAGTGCATGTCACTATTCCAATTCATTATTAGATTATATGAATGTGTGTGCCCTAAAACGGTTATGATGTGAAGGATAAGAAATAAAAGTGTTTTATTGGATAAATTTAACAATTTTCCATCAAAATTTATTTTTAGCGGGTGCCCAATCAAAATGAAATATCTGCGTATATTTGTCGTTAATATAAAACCCCTTCTCAACCATGGAATGGGCTGAAAATTTATAGTCTTTGTCTGTACCTTTCTAATAGCCAATTACTAAATTTTAAAGTAAGTGTTCAAAGGGCTATTTTTAAAGAAAAATATTACAGAGAGAGGGCCCTAGATGCCAATTTAAATTCTAACGGTTGAAAAACTTCCAACTTTGAATTCCAGCGGCTGAAAAATCATCCAATGACCACTACACCTTTGTAATATAGGAATGTTAGATGATACTCAAGTATAATTCACATTACTGACCCTTTACCAAAGCTTTAGACAGGCATTGCTTAGCTAATGCTTGTAGTAAGAGAATGTTTTATGTATCCATGCCCATTTGTGTAAAGGTAAGTTTTACATCATATTCATGGATATGGTTTGAAGGGGAAATCAAAGAATCAAGATTGTGTAGACACAAAATAAAAGAGTTTTTCACAGAAATGATACAGTGTTTTCTGTGTTTTGTAGATGGAGTGAGGATGTGTCAAAATGCCTAATACCACATCTTATTTTATCATTATTTAAAATTACTGTGTTGGCCTCTTGGACATTGATCGAGTAATATTAACTGTAAAATAATGATAATTTTATTCAATACCAATGTGAACCATCAAATGATGTCCATTGATGTAGATAATACGAATGTATTATGTTTAAAATAAATCTGAATGAAACCTTTTTCGGTTACAGTTACATCTAGATCGGTAATCTCACTATGATGGTAGCGGAAACTGTAAACCAATTTTTGTTTTTCTTCTTTTTTTTTCAATATATTATAGTTGCAGAACATGATTCCAACAGATTTCGGCAGAGGCAAATCTGACCTGACTTTTTCTTGGGGGATATTCCATTCCATTCCATTCCAGAATCTTCTGTGATTACAGTTAACCTATCACATTAAGGAAATGGCCTAAAATTGATATTATCAAATTGTGAAATTATTAGGATCTAGGATTGGTTTATTTTAAAGACACTAAATAATGGCCATTTAACAGCAAACTCGTGCGTCATTCACTTAGGAGTAATTAGGTAGGGCTACCATTACGAGCAAAACTTGGGTGACAAAATAATTCCAGTATTAACGGGATAGTCTAGTCCGAAAACTAGTTGGTCGGAATAAAAGTAGAACCAAAAAAGAAAGTTTCGGATTTTTTTTTTATTTAGTGCTTTTTATTTGTCAATAACTTAAAATCTTTGACGTACTAGTAAGAAAAATGAAATACAGCAAATTCAATATCTTTTTACAAAATAGTGGATACATTTACAACTCCTAAAATACATAACATTTTTCATCTTCTTTCTCTTTCAAAGCAATAAAATGATATGGCAGAATTATATATGGGTTTTTTAAACTCGTTTCTTACGTTTGTAATCGATTACACGCAAATTGCGATAACGTCACAAGCGATCTTTTATCCCATTTGTTTAGTATCATCGGATGCAGAGATGCCAACTGTTCCTTTTTTTTTGCAGTAATTTATAGTTTTTAATTTTGAAAATACTGCAGGTTTTGTAAAAATATATTTCCCATAACTGTATTGTACACATTGTCTAATGCAGAAAAATTAAAATTCTATTTTTCTACCCAAAATACCCTTTTTCACCCCTAAAAAATACTTTAATTCGTTTTATGAGGTTGGCATCCCTGTTAATGAAGGAATAGATCAATCACATACAGGGGTTGTCTAGAATATATGTTTCATAATGCAGTGTATTGTGTCTAATTATTTTCGAGAAATATTTTGGTATCGTTTTAAATAAATATCTAATGGGAAAGGAGCTCACATGATTCATAATCGCAAGTTGCCATTCTGCCAATTTCTATCTGATTAATTTTAATTAGGCCTACTTTCACTTTAATAGTCCACATTCGCCAAATTTATTTCGGTATGTAAAACATTGCGCATGGCAGCTTTAGGGCTGAATTAAGTACAATTTACATCAATCATGACTGAAACAAGAGTACTACACAAAAGACAAATAAAACTGCTTTAGATACCGTATTCAAAGACTACTAACAGTAGGATTAAGAAATTGAATTTAACAAATAAGGATTTTTTAATATGGTTTCATCAATCTGTCAGGGAGAATATTTGTTTCATAAATTATGAAACGAACAAAGAAAATGAATTGGTTTGCACGCTTCCAGGGTATTGTGTAGTATAAGTAATTCACACCCTGGAGGGGGCGACCTGATTTTTGGCGCCCCTAAGTTAAAGATCTATTTGACATCCCCTAACTTTATGGTCAATTTGGCGCCCCTAAGCTTGAAAATAAATTTGGTGCCTCCTAATTGTAAGATCAATATGGTGCCCCTTACTTTAAGAACAATTTGGTGCCCCTCCCATTATTTTTCTTTCCCCTCTCTTTTCCTTTTTTCTCTCCCCTTTCTTTCTTTTCCTCGCTTTTTTCTATTTTCTCTCACTATCTCCCCTTTCTCTTTTTTCCCCCTCCTTTTTGGAGCCCCATTCACCCCTATCCGGTTACCACTCACACAGATCTATATATAAAATGGCCACTGAGTAAGCGCGAAGGGGCGCCAAAAAGGGTAGAAAATTGAGAAAAAGAGGAGGGAAAGAAGAGTGAGAAAAGAGAAAGATAAAGGGAAATTTAAGGCAACAAAAATAGATGAGAAAGGAGAAGGGGGAAAAGGAAAAGAAAAAGAGAAGGATTAAACAGAAGGGATATACTAAGAAAAGACAAAAACAAAAAAGGAAAGAAAAATTAGTGAGAGGGGTGCCAAATTTACCTTAAACGTATAATAATAATAATAATGACGGTCATTTATAACGCGCTATTCACAAAAGAGTATCATAGCGCTTACAATTCACAATCAATATACATGTATACAAAAGAACTCATCGGCACCATATTGATCTTAAAATTAGGTGCCTGAGAGGTGTCATATTTATCTTAAAATTAGGGGGCACCAAATGCATCTTACACTTAGGGAGGGGCGCCAAAATTGATATTAAAATTAGGGGCGCCAAATCGATCTTTGGGGGCACCAAACTGACCTGAAACTAAGGGGCGCCCACTGATCTTAAATTTAGGGGCGACAAATCGAGATGTAACTTAGGGAGGGGCGCCAAAGTAAGGGTGTACCAGTGACAAAAATAACGGAATTAATTTAAAAGATATTGTATGTTCAAAGGAACATTGCCTTAATTAACCCCTCCTAAAAATAATAAAAATGACAGGTTTCAATTAATTCTGGGTATTTTTATGGATTTCAATAATGCACATTTTGATTTAATCTGAATTTTAAATAATTCCTAATAATTTATTATTTTCATTAAAGTTGCTGATATCTGACAGATGTACATACCTCAGGAATGGGGGGGGGGGGGCTTAGGGACGCAATTCCAAATTAGGTATCCCTTTCCTTCGAAATTACCCCTTTTATTTCTATTTTTATATCCTTATATAAGCAAAATCAGGTTAGCTTTATCAACTCTAATCAACTCTAATTTGGATGTTATTCGGACGAATCCCACCAAGTTTGCTCACAGCCCAGTTGCATTTCATGGAGAACAAAAAATATTGCCCCAGGGGCACTTTGAGGAACTTCCTCTACATGCTACTTAATTGATTTTAACAATCTGAAATTTGACATTATTTATGATCCATATGATACATACGCACTTTCCGCTCGAATTGCCTGTTGAGTGAGATGATAATGTCATGATGTACTCAGGAGTATTAAATGGGGTTTAAAAAAAAAATATTCTGCTCGCGCTTCACGCTCGCATTAATCGTTACATACGCATCTTCTTCATGATTACAAAAACTGCTTAGAATATTCAATTTTCGTGTCTAGGGGAACACCCTATTGTTGCATCCAGGTGTGTCCCCCCACTTGAATAGAATTCCTGTGAGGATTGACGCCCATGGTGACGTTAAAGGTCGGTCCCCCCCCCCCCCCCCATTGGCCGTCGTAAAAAAAAAAAAACTAGCAAAAAAAAAAAAATCCTCATACCAATTGAAAATATTGTTCATTAAATAGGCTTCAAAATTGGTCACATATAGCACTATTTTGCATCTCAGCCCTTCTTCAGAAGCAAAAATTTTCCAAAGACCCCTCCCCCATGACGGCGATCAATAATTCCTGGCGCCCCCCCCCCCCCCTATTGGGAAATCCTGGATACGCCACTGAATAATCATATCTGATTGATACACGTATTAAAAAACTATTCATTCATTAATTTTCGCCAGTGCCACCAATTAGACACGAGAGTGTCTCGTACAAATCTGCCAATATACAATACACCTTATCTGCCGCGACGTACGTGGAACCAAATCCGCCGGGGAACCATATCTGCAACGTCAAACCCGGCAGATCTGGTTCCGAGGTAGAACGATATCTGCCGTTAGGAACGATACCTGCCGGCAGATAGTGTTCTTGGTCGTTTTAGAACGGTATCTGCCGGAGAACCGTATGTGCCGCTACACCGGCCGTGCTTGCCTAGCCTGCCAGGCTAGCTAGCCGTGTATCAATATCACGCGCTAGTTTAGTGGCTCGATGACGTAGCCTGCAGTCAATACTGTATCATTTAATTGTATTAATTATCCTTTGTTCTTCTTTCCCTTATGTTTGCAATAGCAAAACATGATTTAGCTTTTATTTCCAAAGTCTAACGAATGCATGTTCTGATTTCCTTTTTTCTAGGGCACATATCGAACCATAAGTGGAATATTGACGTCAAAATCACGTCATGAACTAGTCATGGATAGCACAACTCATCAATGGTCGTGAATTGGCAACTGAAGTGACGTAATAATTACGTCGAGTTTGGTCTTGAAATATAAGAGGAAAATAACTGACGTCAAAATCACGTCATGAACTATTCATTCTTAGCTGGGGGTGAGTTGGAATTGAAGTCACGTAATATTAACGTCGATATTTGGTCTTGAATAATCGTTAAACAGTGGTAAATACTTGACTTCAAAATCACGTCGTGAACTAGTCATTCGTAGCTGGTCGTGAGTTGGCAATGAAGTGACGTAATAATTACGTCGTTTTTTGGTCTTGAATTGTTCATATAAGTGGAAAATAACTGACGTCAAAATCACGTCATGAACTAGTCATTCGTAGCTGGTCGTGAGTTGGCAATGAAGTGACGTAATAATTACGTCGTTTTTTGGTCTTGAATTGTTCATATAAGTGGAAAATAACTGACGTCAAAATCACGTCATGAACTAGTCATTCTTATCTGGTCGTGAGTTGGCAATGAAGTGACGTGATAATTGCGTCGTTTTTTGGTCTTGAATAATCGTTCATAAGTGGTAAATAATTGACGTCAACATCACGTCAAGAATTAGTCATGGATGGTGAAATAACTGATCGTCAGCTTGCAATGAAGTGACATAATATTTACGTCGTTTTTTGGTCTTGAATTGTTCATATAAGTGGAAAATAACTGACGTCAAAATCACGTCATGAACTAGTCATGGATAGTGCAATTCTTAACTGGTCGTGAGTTGGCAATGAAGTGACCTGATAATTACGTCTTTTTTGGTCTTGAATAATCCTTAATATAAGTGGTAAATACTTGACGTCAAAATACGTCATTAACTAGTCATGATCGTAGCTGGTCGCGAGTGGTCAATGAAGTGACGTAATAATTACGTCGTTTTTTGGTCTTGAATAATCAATCATATAAGTGGTAAATAACTGACGTCAAAATCACGTCATAAACTAGTCATCAAAATATGACAATACATACTCGTCTTAGAAGGTCGTCACGAAGACGTCGTAATAACGTCGTTCATACGACGTATGACCAGTTGACCAGAATACGACCAATATACGACGTCTTTAAGACGTCCGTCTGCTATCAGGGATGCTCGATCTGTAACGAAAAACACCAGTCAGAAAAAAATGGAACCAGCGGGATTCGAAGCTGTCATCTACTGCTTGCCGGGCAGCGACTTAACCACCAGGCTATTCTGGTTCACGGCCAAGTCACGATGAACTGGAATCAAATACCCAAGATCCTCTTCTTTCTGACTCATTAATATTCAAACGGTCCGCCGTAGACAATGGTTAGTAAACGAAGAAGCTTGATGGGAGGAATTTTTAATTTGTAAACAAATTTTTAGGCATTTTACTCCCAGTGTTAAAGATCGTATGCTCGATCTGTAATGAAAAACACAAGTCAGAAAAAATTGGAACCAGCGGGATTCGAACCTGTC
The DNA here is from genome assembly GCA_025617745.1 of Heliocidaris erythrogramma. Lineage (NCBI taxonomy): Eukaryota > Metazoa > Echinodermata > Echinoidea > Camarodonta > Echinometridae > Heliocidaris > Heliocidaris erythrogramma. The sequence continues at coordinate 40,924,008 of CM046867.1, forward strand.
ATCTACTGCTTGCCGGGCAACGACTTAACCACCAGGCTATTCTGGTTCACGGCCAAGTCACGATGAACTGGAATCAAATACCCAAGATCCTCTTCTTTCTGACTCATTAATATTCAAACGGTCCGCCGTAGACAATGGTTAGTAAACGAAGAAGCTTGATGGGAGGAATTTTTAATTTGTAAACAAATTTTTAGGCATTTTACTCCCAGTGTTAAAGATCGTATGCTCGATCTGTAATGAAAAACACAAGTGAAAAAAAAATTGGAACCAGCGGGATTCGAACCTGTCATCTACTGCTTGCCGGGCAGCGACTTAACAACCAGGCTATTCTGGTTCACGGCCAAGTCACGATGAACTGGAATCAAATACCCAAGATCCTCTTCTTTCTGACTCATTAATATTCAAACGGTCCGCCGTAGACAATGGTTAGTAAACGAAGAAGCTTGATGGGAGGAATTTTTAATTTGTAAACAAATTTTTAGGCATTTTACTCCCAGTGTTAAAAAAAAAATCCTCCCATCAAGCTTCTTCGTTTACTATTATTTTTGACTTTGCAAATGTGGAAAATTGCCTACAGGTACATTTTAAGCTTCTACGAAATGTCGTGGGGTGGGTTGGATTAGATACCCAAGGTTGTACCATATTAGGGAACAGAACTTTGGAAGAAAGCTCAGGAACACCAGATCTTGGCTTCTTAGATTTTATTGAAGCATGACAGAAGTATAGTACAAAAACGAAAAAGACAACAACCCTGCAATAAACAGAGAAAAGGAACAAATGATGAATAACACCATTCCATAACACATTGAATCATATGCATCCCACAAGTACATAATAAATTGTAAATGTTAAATATGATACAAATTCCACCAATATCTTATAAAACTCAAACATTGCTATTGTAAAGGTACATGTATTAATTTCTATCAGTTATCCATATACATGTATTGAATTACATGCATTCTCTAGAAACAATTAGATATTTACTTTATCTTCCATCTCTAAATTAATTGTTATCAAAAATATACAAGCATAGGATATAATTGACACTCTAAACAAAATTGTCCAATAACAATACTAATGCCTACCCAAAGTCAAGAGGCTACTGGTGGTAACCCACCACCAACACCATCCAGGATACCAGGATACCAATTCTATTGCTGCATGATGGAGTTGGATCAACTATAAGGAAAGCAATAAACAATCATAACTACGAGGTAACCATGGAAATTGTTTTGGATTCCTTAAATAACAAAGCAGAAATTACATTTCTCAATAAGTTTACTCCTTCCAAACAAGAGGAATATCAATCATGATATCAAACAACCGATACTAAACTAGTGTTATTTTATTTTGCAAGAATGAATAATCAAATAAGTGGAATCATGTTCATTAATTCCCACCGAATTGTGATCAACTAGCGTAACTCACAATTAAATTGCATATTTCTGTCTATTAAGTTTTCTCCACCATACATTGTCATAGTTTACTCATCTGATACTGCAAATGAAAAAGTACTTCATAATTATAGCCACAACCCAAATATGGACATACCCATTACTCGAATACAGACATACCCATACATAGACTCAGAGTGTACATACAAGTTGCAACTGTTTCAATCAATACAATCAAATAAGTGATTTAACTTTTGATAGTTAAAATTAAAGTGCTCTGTTCAGATCATACTCCTAATGAAGTAAGCATAATATTTGAGTGTAAGAATCAAAATCAGAAACGTTCATATTAACTTCTATATAATGGATAAGGCTTAGGGCATGACTCATCATGGGCGCCGCCATTTTGAAATACAATGTTTATACATGAACGCCCTCTATGTTGTATTTTGAATAATCTATTAAATCTTTACGCTTCAATTCAAAGAAAGTCATAAATTTTGGATCTTGTTAAATAATCCAGTATTCTCTACACTCAACATTATTCTTAACGATAATGTCTAGCAAAAAGTAAAACGTAAATCAATATTTTTATAATTCATAGGCTACTAACCACCTCAACCTTGAGACAAATTAACTTTCTTTCCTGGATTAAAACTAAAAGCAATTAAATCCAACATTACAATGAGTCGTCTTCATTTCCAATAATCCAGAAACTTTAACTATTCAAATAATTACATTTCATTACAACCCTAATTGAGAATAAGATAAAACAGAACTTACATCAGCCCTTCTCCAGACTTGCTTCGATTGCAGTTCCGACTTGCACCAGAACCGGAACATGCAATAAACCTAAACCTAAAATGCCTTGCAAGCAGTGCAACCACGGAACCACCCTAAGAAAATATCACTCCGCTACAGAGTTGTAAAACTGTAAAACAGCCAATATTTCTGAAGAAATACATACTCTTGTTTCAGTCGATGAGAAGATAACAAAATCCTCCAAATTCATCAATTACATAATTATGATAAGAAATAATAACCATAGAATTATATTATCATAGCGTACAGACATCGATCATCCCAACTCTATCAAAGTGATTTGGTCAATCAAAAGAATTCCAACCACCTGTACGCAAATAATATGCAAATTGAGTCGTTCTTCTCAAGTAAGCTAATCAAAATTCCATTTCCTGACAGAAATAAAGTGGGGCATGATGGGAAAATGAGAGGCATAGATATTTTTCAAATCCTCTTATAAGATGGCGCCATTAGGAGTTTCAGTTTACTGTCACTTTAAAGGGGGGCATTTCATCTCCTTACGTTCGTTTATTCCCCTTTCTTTATCTCTTTCATTGGCTCCCTCCCTACCTCCCCCTCCCTCCCCCATCCCTTCCCCCTCCCTCTCTCTCTCTCTCTCCCTCCTTTCCTCCCTCCCTCTCTCCTTCTCCACCCTTCCCTCTCGTTCTCCCTGTCTTCCCCATTTGTTTCCAGTCGGGAGATGGGCACGCACGCCACAATGAGCGCCACATAGACGATACACCATCAATAGAAATAAAGTATTGCTTCACATGCTAGGCGAGTGCATTTTATGGAAAAAAGGGCCTTACCCCAAAAAATTGCAAACAAAAGGATTTTCAGTTGTTTTTTGTAGCATTTGATGTGCTCAATAACAAACTAAAAGTCTACCAAAATCTGACCATGGGAAAGGCAAAAAAAATTAAAGATGGCATCCAACATGGCCGCCAATACCTTAAAACATGTGTAATTCCTTAATTTTTCATCGTAGACAAGTAATTTTGTCTAACCCCATATTTTCAGGGGTGAGCAATTCAGTTAGCTAGGTCGAATCATAAAATGACGATTGCATAATTGCAAAATCCATGGCCGAACAAAATGGCCGCCAAAGCCGAGAAATTACCCATAATTCCTCTATATTTTCATCATGACAATGCAATTATGGTGCCAAACCATGTTTTAAATTGCTGCAAACTGAATAACCACATTGATATCATTTTGTAATTATCCTTTTTTTGTGAATCCAAAATAGCCGATCAATATGGCCTCCAAAATGGTAGCCAAGCTATTCCCACAATATAAAAGCTTGGCAAATAATGGCTAATTAGCAATTGATTTCAATTTGGCACTTGACCATTTAAAACGGGTGTTATTATACTGTTAAATAACAGCGCGTGTGTTTGGCTGTTTATGCATTTGCGATTGTTTGCTGAAGTAGCAATTAATTGCAAGGCTTTCCCCCTCCTTCCTTTCTAACTTAAAACTCAGTGTACATCATTCCGCCTCTTATTCTTCCCTCTCTCTCCCTCCCTCTTTCTTTCCCTTCTATTTGAACCATCTCTATCTTTCTCGTCTTTTCTCTGCTTCACCGTTCCCACCTTTCCTTCCTCCCCACTCTCTTTCTCCATCAGCTCCCTCCGAAAACGCAAAAGTTAAATTTGTCCAAGATGTCCACATCACATTTCATAATCAGCGTGCCAGTCAGGCCTGCTGGAACAACGAGCGGACCGTCTGGGAGAGGCAGAAGAGGTGGCCACAGGTAGTGGGGTAGCAGGGTCGGGGGTCATCAAGCCGGGGAGGCGATATTGTGGGCACCGCGCCGACAGGCTCACTGTTCAGGGATGGTTCATCTGGAGGCAGGGGTGGTGCACCAACAATTGATGGATGGCGACAACTTGGAGTGCCATGGACCATCCCGGACGACACAATGGGAGTGGCAGGAGGAGCCTAATGTGCAGCAGGCAATGAGAGATGATGCGGGCCGTGGAAGGGGACAGCGGAAGTCAGGGAACCTCTTTGTGGCTGAGGGGACGTGTAGTGGACCCAAAACATGAGCACGGAGTGGGCGGGCAAGGTGGGTTGTGATGCAAACCAATGTCATCATCGATGGTCAACCTCGGCTTTGGGAGCTGTACAGGAATGTACCTCCTCAGGAACCTATTACGAAGGGTGACACGCCCGGAGCCATCAACTCGTACGACGTATTGGTCAAATTGCCAGACTTCCACTACAACAACGGTCTTATCCCATTTCAAATAACGTGTAGCAATAGCCGTGAATTCAGGACCACCATCGGAAGCCAGTTCGTCAGGGATACCAAAGGTGACAAAGATGCGTCGTAGACAAGTGATAAGTCCATGTGCACCATGGTAAGTTAGAGTAACGGTCGTTTATTATACCAAGTAGTTGCAACCTTTGTAGTGGAAGAAGTCTGCACAAATGCACTGGAATGGGTAAGCTGGAGATGCCAAGGGGGTGGGTGGTGCGCTCGGCACCTAGCACGAAGGGCTGTGATGGTAGGAGTGACGCCAGGCCAGAAAATAGTTCATGGAGGTGACCCAATGATGGGCTGCATGAAGATGGTTTAACACCTCCTCCCTGAGTGATGGGAGTATAACTACGCAGTCCTTGTGAGGCACCACACCATCAGCTGTATGTAGGACATCCTGGAACTGGAAGTATTCTGCATGGTGCTGTCGCTGGCCGTATCAGTATACAGACCCTGTCTCACGTAACAGACTGAAGGCTGAGGGACTCTAAGGAGGACACGGCAGAAGATAAGACGCTGTTCTCAATGGCATCCACATGCCATGATAGTTGTCAAGATGATAGGGTTGGAGTCAACGGCTGCCACATCAGGGAGGACCATTTGCACAAGATCCCAGTAGGGTTGCGTGAGAGGCAGTCTGTGACACGATGCTTGCCACCTGGCACATCCATGGATCATCCGGAACCTGTATATGAGGGACTTTTCCTTCAAGTTCCTCAAGCGTGGGTTACGGATGTCTACCAGGGTGCGGTCAGCAAAGATATTCAAGAGGGGCTTGTGATCAACAGCAATGACGAGGTCATCGCAGCCCAGAACAAAGTATCTGGCCTTATCTAGAGCGTCAGCGACTACAAAAGCCTCACCCTCCACTGGATCATAGCGTGATTCAGCAGGATGTGTGAATCTGGTTCCAAGTGCGATCTTTGATCCTGTGTGGCAACAGAAGGGTTCATTCTTGACACAGTTACAGTGTTTCTGTAGAAGCCAAAAGACCAATCTGTCGCCAAACATGTAGGCTTTCGCATTACTCTTGTAACTCTTGAATATTTAATCCCGATGGCAGCTTGTCATAAAGCTAAACTGGGATGTCGTGCAATGTCTTGGCAAATTGGCAGTGCATAAAGCGGTGTATGATGGCTGTTATTTACAATAAAACAGTGGACGTGCAAGTAAAACCCGAGACGTGGAGTCTACATCCACTACAAGGCCATTCTCAACATCTTCAAAGCTCTCCATGGCATATGTCTAGAATATATCTCTCAACTGCTCATACCGTACATCCCACCAAAGGCGTCTGCGATCATCTTCCCATCACATTCTCATCCTCAATCCTGGAGCAACAAAAACCTATGGTGACGGGGCATTAAAACATGGTCAATACCTTAAAACATGTGTAATTCCTTAATTTTTCGTCATAGAATTTTGTCGAACCCCATATTTTCAGGGGTGAGCAATTCAGTTAGCTAGGTCGAATCATAAAATGAGCGCTGAAAACCTTTTTGACGAATGTTTCCTATGATTGTAAACATTGAACTTTGTAAAGCGCTTTGTGAGGGCCTATGATACTGCTTGCAGACTGTTCTAATCAGAGAGAAGTGTACAAAGTGGTCAACTCCATGCTTCATCGAGATAAACAATCCATTCTGCCGTCTCATTCTCGTGACCATGTCCTTTCTGAGATGTTAAACAAATTCTTCATGAATAAGGTTGCAGATATTCGTGCCAGGTTGGACGCTGTTACTTTACATCAACCTAAATTATCACGATTACACATAAGTAACGTTCATCAGACAGCTGATCAAAATCAACCCAGACTGGACTCCCTCCACCCAGCATCTGAAAGTGATATTCGTAGAATAACTTTCGCTTCACCTGCAACTTCCTGTTCGAGTGACCCTATTCCTACTTGTCTGTTGAAGAAATATATGGATACTATTCTTCCTAATATTACGTTGATGTTAACAAGTCTCTTGAAGATGGTATTTTTCCAGATTCTTTGAAGCAAGCTGTAGTTGTTCCATTTCTGAAGAAGCCAAACCTGGATAAGGAATTCCTTAAAATTACAGACCAATCTCTAACCTCAAGTTTATTTCGAAAGTTCTTGAGAGGGTTGTAGCGAAGCAACTGCATGAGTACCTTAACCCTTTGAGTGCGAGCCCGCGCACAACGATTGTTCTCCTTGTGACGGAGCGATTTCGGTTACATTGCCGGTAACGGGAAATTTGGAGGTGCTACTTTCATTGCTCATTGCACCTCACTCGGTAATTTTCGTCATTTTTAGTAAATGTAAACATGAAAGGTCAGACTTTTCTCGTTCTAAAAATATAAGTTTTGCTTATCGAAACAAAAAATATGGTTTGTTATTTTACAGGGGAAAAGCCGTCTTATTTTGTTGAAGCTTCGCTTCCTTCCTTTTCAGTACCCTTACAATACAAATTGCGTAAACGCCGTCGCACACGCGGTTAGATCAAGGTCTGTGATAACTCCTTGGTTCGATCGATACCCCATTCATTGGCCCCATTGTCGTCTGCTAATGCTCGGGCGATTATCTGCCAAGTCATGCATTGCGCCCTGCATTTTACACGTGTTTCCGACTCATTTTGTAGTCGTATTCTGACCAGCATTGTGACATGATCACTAACTGCTTTCTATATCACATGTATCTGGGAACTGTTTTTTCAGATGAACATTATTTATTCAATAAGACAAAAATAATCCTATTTACTTTCGAATACATTTCTCATGATTTGTCATAACTATTTGTTTTATTTCTCCCGCTTCATTCGTTTATTTCTCTATCTATCCATCTCTCTTTCAACGCTTTTTTTGCTATGTAGTTGTTTTATCAATAAAACAATTTATTAAAATCATGTACACATATGTGATTTGTTTTGTTTGTAATGGGAAAGAGCTAAATGAATAACAGTGAGTGGAACAAAATAATACTTTATCACATCTCAATGCCGCCTGCTCTCTCTCTCTCTCTCTCTCGCTGAACTCGTCAGGAATTTCGTGCAATTAAAACTTTGTTTCAGTGCGTTTTATTTCCGCATTGCATGCAATTTTTATTATAAAAGGATGTGGCTATTTATCAGAGTTTGATCGATTTGAAAATAAAGAGAACATCAGAAAGGAGCATGATATCGAGAGTGTAGTAATTCATTGTATGTTTCGAGATAATGAGGAAAATATTGAAACAGAAAGACAACAGTTGAGTTGGATAATGACAAGGATCATAAACTAAAACGATAAAGAAATATGTTTTTAAAAAATAACAGCGATGGGGGGGGGGGGGGGGGGGCAATGACAACAATGGCGATCGGCGATCCCGATAGTATAGCAATCAATGATGGTAATCAGCCCCCATCAGTAGCTCGACCTACGTTTACTTCCTCTTCTTTCAAAACGCTAATCCTTGTTAGTAGTCCACGGAACTGAGAAAGCGTTTCATTTTGAAAAGGTTCATTGAAATTCATGAATGAAGCGCTGAATTGCCAATTTAAATTTTAATAACCCTTGACCAAGCTCCTTTTATTTTATTTTATGAACTTGGATTATAAGGAGCGACGTCGAGTTTTCAAAGCACATGATGTTTGGAACAGGGAGGCAATTTCTTGTCATTGACCGGGATGGATTGGAGGGGGGAGGGGCTCTCTCTCTCTCGCTCTATCTTCTATAGCTCTCATCTAGTACACACTTTCCTAAAAACATTAAAATATAAATACATTTACTATAAAAATCAATAAACAACCAATCAAAGGTAGTATAGTTGATGGGTGCACAGCAATTTAATTCCTACGAGAAACAACAAATCATGTGTTTATTTCAAATCAGTTGAAAAATGCCTTAGATAAAAATAAATAAGTAAACAACGTCAGGATCGAAGTCGGGAGTGTAAATGTAGTGAATATGCACATAACGTAGCTGCAGCTTTTTGTCAAGATCGATCAGCGCTCTGAACGCTATGATATCACGTGATCGGAGCTCTAGACTATGGAAATAACATGATCGGAGCGGACGCGTACGCGTACGTCTGTATGTATACAGGATTTACGATCCCAAACAAGAATTTCGGGTAAAGTTGAAACGAAATCCTATTTTTCTCGATTTTTCTCCACGTAACCTCATATTCTTTTAAACGGGTATTGTGAATGAATATATCTACATAATACTACTAAGAATTTTAGCGCTTAAGAGCTGATAGTTAGCTGGAAAACTTTGTCAACATATTAGGCATAAATCTCGGCTTCTGTAGAAGCCCTCCGTCACAGACTGAGCACCTCGCTCGGCTTCTGTAGAAGCCCGTCGCCTCCAAAGGGTTAATCATCATGGTCTGTCAGAACCTCTTCAATCCGCTTACAATAAATATCATGGTACTGAGACAGCTCTTGTTAAAGGCATTGAGTAACTTTGTTGGAGATCTGAAAAAAATCTGAATTAGCTCATGCTGCAATGATAATTAGAAACCTTCAGGTCAGTCGGGAATCGTATGACTTTTACAGGTCAATTGCTGATTTCATTATCAAGATATTTATGATTTAAAAACTAAATTTTATAAGCGTATGGCATGACGCTTATAACTTGTAACGGTCGGCATACCTCCCTCTTTCGGCAAAGGCACAGCGTATACGTCTATTTACATTGGCCTGCCGCTGTGGGGTGTAATCACTGATCTCTATGTAAGAATCTGGATAGAGCATTGGTCCATACGCACTGTGCAAACATCTGAAGCCACAGTGCGGCCATTTAAACCACTCCCAATACAATGCGCACGCTGCGCATCACTGCACAGCCATTGAACCAGCTTCGACGTGATTGGCCTTTCCAATCTCCAGCTATAGAAATGGGAGTGGTAGCATGGCGGCCTAGCGGCTTCACCTCAACAAGCCAATGCTCTATCCAGATTCTTACATAGAGATCAGTGGGTGTAATCCTGACAGAGATTGCAATACCAAGGATTGATAACTCGGCAATACTATCGCGCGCGTTAGAGAAAGCTTGAGCGCTGGAGCTCATCCCGTGGGCAAGGGGCTAGCATAGCCTGTCGATCGCCTGTCATGGGCGGCGGGCGGTCGCTGGGGTAGTCGCGACATCGTGTTTGAGTAGAATTACCAAATTTTGATTATTGCATGGTAATCCTACATACATGAATAACAAATGTTTTTGCCTGACAATAAAGAAAGAGAAAGAGGAAACAAATGAAAAGGCATTTAAAAGGGGGAAGGGGAGGTCGCACATTTTGAAACATGGACGAAACAACAATCCATACGATCAGCTCTATACCAGAGACGTACTAGACGTTGTGTAAGCTAAGGGAAGGAGGGGCTGGAGCTCGGAGGGAGAGAGAGGGAGAGAGATCGGAGTGGAGGAAATACAGCCCTGTCGTCATTCACAATTATTGCCGTACGAGGCATGGGCTGGTTTCAGAGCCCGCCACTCTGTTTTTATTTTCGGGTAACGGCCACCGCGCGCGGAGTACGAGTGCCCGCAGGTCCAATAAATTTATTTCTCGCTCTCGAGGAAATGGAATCATTCATGCCCGCATTCATGTCGACAATGTTTAGCAAAATAAAGGAGGCGACCCCCAGGAGCGAAAATATCCCCTTACGCCCATGTCACATTTTCCAAACTAATTTCGGTTACTAGTCGTCAAGATATACATTGTACTGGAAATAGTGCGGGGGCGGGCATATAGGCCTATGCGGTTGGATGCTTAGACAAATTTCCAATACTACAATCGGAGGATAGAGAGAAATGTGGGGAAAAGCCTTTTTGTATCTTCAGAATAGCAGGATCATGCGATCGATTGAAGACTGATGAAACAATGAACAGATACGATTTTATTTTGTCTCCTTGGACGGGGAATTGATTAGGGAGACGTAATACTTGTCATAAGAGTGTGGCATCCCCCCCCCCCCCTCACGTCAGTGATTTTTGTTTGGGGGTTTCTTTCTTTTTTCTTCTTCTAATATTTCTAATATTGGGCTATAGCCTAACATTCTGGAAGCTTGATAATATATCTAAGTCCTATCAGGTTACCGTCATATCTGAAAAGTGAGAAAATTGTCATTACGCCAAAATCATCCAAATGTTTGTGGTAAATTTTCTCAAAATGAAACAAAAAATCGGAAGTCCATACCAGTAATATATTCGACGCCAGCGGTCCGGGCCGAACTTGACCCAGCCCCCTACCCTCATAGGCCTACGCCTGATTTGCCAAATCATCTGGCTAAGGAGTGTAAGCTTCTTGCTCTGACTGGGGAGGTGGAAGAGAGATCTCTCTTCTACCTCCCTGCTCTGACCAAGGAGTTATGACAGAACTCCTTGCTCTTTACATATAGCCCACACTTGTGAAATTTGTATTGCTGCTCTCCGCGGTTCACTTCGGCTTCATAAATAGTCTTTTCACCAGGTAGCTGCAGAAAGCTCTTTTTCAAAGAGAGTTTAGACTGGGCATAGACATCAATTTCTGTCAGCAAACGCCTCGCCTTCCCCTCTCTTTCTCTCTCCGTCTCTCTCTCTCTCTACATACACATCCTTACTCTAACGTACACGTTCACAAGCTTCCATCTAATCACAATGTTGGTTCAGGGAAGGAGTTATCACAAGTGTTTTTTAGTTATAAATTCGGTTTAGTAAATAAATACACGTAGATGCAGAATACATGAAGTGAAGAATAAAATTAATGCAAGAAGGTAGACCTACCCATGCACTTATCGAGGGGGGGGGGGGGGGGTGTCCAAACACCCCTTTTTGTGTTATTGTAAGTCAGCACACACCTTTTTGATGTTAAAAACGCCGCCTTAGAATTCCTGTTAACTTTTTTTAAACACTTATTGGATCATTTTTGAGTGAAAGTAACCCCAAATAATTTTATTTGGCTTGTCAGAGATTTTTTGGAGTAAAAAGACCCCCAAAATACTGATATACTGATATATACACCCACCCCCCTCCCTTTAACAAATCCTGGGTACGCCACTTGGCCTACTAATATTTCAAAATTCACTTTGGGATTGTGTTCGCTCTTCACTACTCTCCCCTCTCTCTCAATATCTCCATCGCTGCGTTCTCCCTCATCCTCTTCTCATGATTTGTTTCTTCATCCTTTCCTTCCTTTCTCTCAGTGGCTTGATTTTACCGTTTTTTGCACCTCTCCATTTTATCCTCTCTTATTCCTCTCCTTTCTGACCCTTCACAAGAAAAGAAAGTTCAAATTAAAGGAAAAAGTTCATTTTTTGTTTCAATAAGGGTATATTCAAATTACAATACAACAGAAATTACAGACTAACTGGTTCGGACCATTATGTGGCTCTATATGGTTGGTAAGGGCAGGGATTTTTCAAGAAGGATATTATCAGTGGCAAAGGATGTGTCAACATTTTAAATAATATATCTGGACATAATATTTCTTGGCAGCAACACGTGCTGAAGACAACATGCAAGTTGTCTTTAACACTTTTCCTAAAGATTCAGGAAAGGGGGGGGGGGGGGCACAAGTTACACCCACTCATCCTATTACCGCCATCACACCACCAAACCGACCAGTTCTTTGCCATTCAGGGTAATTTTGTTCTGGGTCTTGTGTCGGTCTTATTAGTGTGACTGAGGTATTAGGAAGATGGACAAGGAAAATTGATAATTGAAAATTTGAAAATTGATAAATGTAAAAAAAAAAAAAAGAGGCAAATTTCATTTTCTCTACATGTACAGGAATTCATTGCTACTGAATTGCCATTCACAATAATAAAATTCCATTTCTACTATATATGATATATATATATATATATATATATGACATATTGTAACCTAATTTCAAAAGAGTCACAGCAAAACTGAATTAAGTCTAAATCACATTTCGATGGAGAACAAGAAAAGTCCAGGCCGGTCCACTCTTTGATATCGTCTTCCCATCTTTTCTTCTGTCTTCCTCTTTTTCGTATGGCCCAATTACTTGGTGGATGATGGTGCGGACCGTCTCGTTGGTTATGTGGTCTTTATAATTATGAGATGCCTAGTATTTTACAGAAGCATCTCATTTCCATTGCTTGAATTCGCCTCTGGAGGTCTGCTGTGAGGGTCCAGGATTCCCAGGCAAACAGGTAGATGGATAGGACGAGTGATCTCATCAATCGTATCTTGGAACTGAGCAAGACCAGGAAGTCTAAAGTTTACTTACACCATAACTAAGCTGACAGTGGCAGGGAATCCAATCAGCACATACAACAGTTTGGTGGTGCTGTAATAAAAGAAAAGATAGTTAAAAAAAAATGAATTAGAATTTCAATGAAATAGATTTTTTTTTTCTTTTGTGAAAAGGCCATGGCCTGAATTCATGAATACTTCTGTAAGGGTAGTACCAGCAACGTACATGGCCTCATGTCAATCATAAATGGCAATACAGGCTACGCTTATTTTAAACCATAGTTTAGACCATGGGTTTACCCTCCTTTGTGAATTGTGGCCAATGTGCTTCTTAACAAGGTGTCAAGCTTTTCATTACACTTTTTTGGTCATGAACTGAAATGGAAACTGTCCTAAAGTGAAATATGCCAGTGTTGCGAACACAACATGCACTGGTCTACATGATGGTAGAGGTACCTTCTAAAAATATTCTAGTAATTTACACAGCAACACCTTGTGTAAAACTAATGTGCAAACAAATCAGACAGGAACTAACAACTGCCTACAAAAAATTACTTATACTGACAAAAATCTCTATATCTGTACTACAGAATCCCATAAATTATTCATTATAAGAATATTAAATGTAAAGTAAATCCATCCTTCATCCACAAATATTTCTTTCATCATTCATCAAGACAAATTTACAAAATCTATAGGAATGCAGATATAAATATCATAAATTTGTCAACCGGGGCGTCGCTAGCGGCAAATGCGCCACCTCTGTTAGCAACAAAAAAAAAGAGGGGGAAAGAGTGAGGGAAGAGGAAATATAGGGTAAAAAAGAAAGGAAGGCAAAGGAAAATAAACACTAAAAAGAAGGAAAGGAAGGGAATAGAAAGAAGGAAAAACTGGTCAAATCTTTTGCTCGCTCGCAAAAACATTGAGATGTTAATCTTCCCTTCTGCAATAGGCTACAGCTGCCCCCTGGGATTGTCAAAGTTCAGATAGTCACATTCGGGCAGCGAGGTGCTAGTATATATGGGTCTGTTCACAAAGTTGGGGCACCAAAACTTGACATTTTATCGTAAAAACATTGTAGTTTTAACACTATGACTTACACCATTAAGTTGTTTTATATGAATGTACTTGGTGCCTCCAGGAAGCTTTTGAATAACACAAGACAAATTGTTTTGAGAGGCATTTTCAAAATATTGACAAAAACATACTGGTGTTCCATGTTACATCCACAACCACCTTTTTTTTTAGATTACCAGCATATCTACATGCATGATACCTTACAAAGCTAAATCCTATTAATGGGTACATTGTGTTATGGTGCTTACTTAATGAAGCAAAACTTTTAACAAAAGAATAAATATCTTCCCTGAGTTTATCATGAATGTTGTGGGTGTAACGGTTTCCAATCAAATGTCACAAGTTGTGGATGAACGGGACACCAAAGAATATCTGCAACTTTCATCAATAACTCTTGAAGTCAGTATACTCTCATTGCAGTTGTTGTTGCATTGAATTAAATAGAGAGCCTAAAGTAACCAGGCAAATATTTATCATCAAGAGCATTATGGATGTGCCGTTATGTCTCAAAATAAGACTTTGCGGATGTAACACGGACACAATGTCCGGTTACATCCACACGCTGGTTTTTCATAATTATTTCCAAAATACATTGTGGAACAACATGTTTATGATTCTCAGATGCTTTTTATTTTCACCAGAGATAGAATGGCCAAGTAAGAAAATTCTAACTAGACTTTTTCATCGAATTACAGAGGATTAAAGAAAAAATGCCTCAAAAGGTGCCCAACTTTGTGAACAGACCCATATCCACATATTGAAGAAGAAAGGTTCCAGGATAATTATATAACTTATCTAAGTTAACTTCAGTAATTTTCACCTAAAAAAATGTTGCTTGACTCGCTTCGCTCTCTGGCAAAATATTTAGAAATTGAAAAGCTGATATTTGGGCAAAAGGCGTCAGTCCCCTCCTTACGAAATGGGCCTGTCTGATCAAGATCTCTAAGTCTGCGATTTTCTTTTATTATTTTTTGTCGGGGGAGAGGGATTAGGGTGCAGCAGTTTTGTCGGCAAAAATGGGTATCGCATCCTAAAAATTTGTTGGCAAATTTGGGTGTCACAACCCTCCCCCATTCAAAATGTTCTAGCAACGCCCCTGTTAGTCAAGCTCTTGCATGACAAAAACTCTAATGGAATAGACCCGAGTGGCAATAAACCAGCTTAATTTTATTTTTATTATACTTCATTTCTTTATTTTTTACATGTAGACCCTACTACTCCAAATACAAAATTTCTTTGTTTCATTCCTGTTCTATAATTGCACATCTCTCAAGTAAACATGGAAGGTGACGAAAGAGGATATTTACCTGTAGGTGAGTGTAGATCTATTTGCATGTTTCTGGCATGACTGTGTCTGCTCCATCATCAAATAAGAGATGTCATGCATCTGTAAGCAAAATAGAATGACTAGTCAAATGTATCCATAACAGACTATCAAACCGTTTTCTTAGGCGAGTATATGGATCTGAATGAAAGACTGAAAATAAGAGTTTGTAGATATCTACTGCAATCATATACATGTACCTGTGAACAGCCCACACCTCCCTGCCCTATTGCATATCCACTTATCCAGGAAAGTATTAAAAACATTTTAAAAATAAAATTCAGTAGTATGAAGGGGTGGGTCCATATAACTGAAGTTTGCCATTGGATTTCTCCAAAAATAATATGCATGGAATAGCACTAACCAAGATAAAATATTTATTCATGCTTATGCCCAACATACATTGCGATTTCCCGAATATTGAATGCAAAATTTTTAAAATTACAGATCAGATCTACCAGTAGTTGGAAACTATCTGTCCGGAAAAAAACAACCTGTCCGGACACCCAACATAGGTATACGTAGTGATAAGGATAACTCATTCTCATTGATAAGAACTGTCACAAATAAATCCTATATAAATCAAGATTTTGAACTGCTAAGAAAACAATGCAATTACTCTATGGCATGATTGGTATTTTATATTCCACCAGATTGGGAAAGCGGCAAGAAGACGATTCAACATTCCAGGAAAGAGCAGAGTGAATCTAAGTGTTTATTTTTTTCAAATCTGGAAGAAAGAAACATATCTAACGACCCGGGGGGGGGGGGGAGGGGGGGGGGGGGGGAGCACTAAGTATATACATGTACATGTAGTGTGCGGTGGGTATGTGCCGCCCAGAAGACCCCCATTTTTACACTAAAATTTCGTTCCAAAGCATACCATTTTTTTCTTGAGAAAATTTTGTCGTTCTAGTCGTTCTGCAACGCCTCGGCCTGGCCCGTTTCGCTTCAAAGACAACATAGAATAGACGTGTCATGACACACAGCGTATTTAGCGAATGCATGGGAGCTTGCGTGTGGGTACCAGGGTAGTGCGTCATCATCAAACGGTCATAGGCGCGGGTTCGCCGACATCTTATTGAAACGCGTGTATTAAAATTAACACGCGTTTCAATAGGATGTCGGCGAACTTGTGCTTGTGACGGTTTGGTGAAACGATGCCCAGTTCCGTAGCATCATATTTATATTGTAGTCCAGTTCCAAAGAGCCCCGTTTTAAAAAAATGTAGTAGTTCTGAAGACCATCTTTTTTCATGATACGCTCGTTCCAAAGCCCCCTTTTTTGTCTTGCGGGTGGCACATATCCACCACTTTTTGGGTATTCGTGATCTCTGCGAAAATAACTGTGCGCTTATTCATATTTTGTCTAAATTCCAGATACGGTAGGTCACTAGCTGTACAAGCTCCTTGGCTTATCAATCTGGTACTGGCCTACGGAGCTGTACATGGGATCCATATACTGTGTGTGGAGGCAGATATCAACCAAAAATCGGCCAAAGTGGTTATTATGCCCAGCGGCCATTAAATCCACCTGAACAAGTGAATAATTAGTCAAATTTCTTGGTTTTCATTGTTGAAATTCAGTTATTTATAACGGAATAAACGCTATCGTTATCAATTCATAACTGAAAAAAATTATCAGCAAGAAAGAGCGGGATTCGAACCCGGGACCTTAAACGCAAGTGCAGTATAGAAAGAGAATACTCTGACAGTCTGACCAGACGCCTTTACCACTAGACCACGAGCAATTGACAGCGAATCTGTTCTTGCTGCACTCACTATATACCTCCGCTCCATACAAATCTTATCTATACCTCCGTTCTGCTGGGATTTTTTTTGATATCCTAGGTAGGATTCTTGCCAATTTGAGGATTACTGGGCATATTAGCTATTTAGCCAAAAAATCTATACACGCACGCATCACCATTTCTCACATAATGTGAGCCATGCAAACCACCCTCTGAGTTTGCTGAAGGGGTTGCCTACCAGGATCAACTAAGATTGTAAAAATTGAATGACTAAAAAAGAAAACAGAAATCGGCAGGTGTGATCAGGTTTGTATATACCTGGCATGTGTAACTTGTATATATGGGACTACACAAACCTTACCTTGCATGTGTAGTCCCATATATATATATATACAACTTACATGTGCAAGTAAAAAAAAACCTGATCACACGTACCTGCCAGTTTGTGTTTTTTTTTAGTCACTCAATTTTTACAATCTTAGTTGATCCTGGAGTGGAAGGTAACCCCTTTAGCAAACTCTGAACATGAGGCCTGAGGATGGTTTGCATGAGTATGAGTATGTGAGAAATGGCGATATTTATTTTAGATCAATTTTTTTATTTTATTTTTTATTATTTTTTTTTTTTGGGGGGGGGGGGGGGGGGGTTGATATCTCATTATCTGCCTCCACACGTCACACGGTATGGATCCTACCTATATGAGCTCCTTGGCTTATCAATCTGGTACTAGTACTGGCCTACGGAGCCGTTCATGGGATCCAACTGTGACTGTGAGTGGAGCCGGAGGCACATATCAACAAAAACAAGATCTAACAAGTAACATGTCTAAATAATTATAATCATTTCTCACATACTGCGAGCCATGCAAACCAGACATTTTATTTACAAGCCTCAAAATGTTACGTGGAGAAGGTTTACGGTTCACCATGTGTGTTGGTAGGAGGAAAGGGAAAAGAAAATTAGAGATGGATGGACGAGAAAGGATGACAAGAGAGAAAAGAAGAAATAATCTTTCGTGACAATGGGTGAAGTCCTGAAAAGGACTGTATACCAGATGAGATGAGATAAGAAGACTTGGTTGATGATCGATGGATGAGCAGCGATGGATTGAGTAGCGAAGGTTTGAGTAGATGAGGCTTGAGTAGGAGGTTACTCGACGTTTCGGACAGGTTGACTGTCCTGATGACGGACAGTCATTGTCATTGTCACGAAAGATTATTTCTTCTTTTCTCTCTTGTCATCCTTTCTCGTCCATCCATCTCTAATTTCCTTTTCCCTTTCCTCCTACCAACACACATGGTGAACCGTAAACCTTCTCCACGTTATAAGCTCCACCATGCAAACCTTCAAAGATCCTCAAAATGTTGTTTTTCACGTCAAAACTCCCGAACTGCGTGTAAATGCATAAGTGCGCAGACATGGGATTGGGAACCATGCATGATTGTTTACATGTATATTCAATGTTGAACTTGAATTACTTGAAATAACAAGCCACAAGGCCACCGTTTCTTTAGTCTAGTTCTGGACTCTTTTTATTGATTCTTTTATTCGCCGACTATACGCGATAAGCCGAGTGATGGCGCGATCCCGAGAACCTGTTGGCCCCGAAAAAAAAGAGTCTAGTGCAATTGCTCCACGCTGACGTCTTTCCCTGAGATTTTTCAGGGAGAGCAATTAAAATTTGCCGCACCTCCCCAGCTAAAGCGCTAGTGAACTTTGGACCCCTGACGTCAGCGTGGAGCAATTGCACTGGACTCTTTTTTTTTTTCGGGCCAACAGGTTCTCGGGATCGTGATCCAGAACTAGACTACCGTTTCTTGTGAAAATGGCATTGTTCTTGCTCTAATTTTGATGCAATTTTTTTCAAACTTACTCTTTAGAATATCAGGAATAAAATAAAATAAATCTTTAGAGGAATATTAAAGAAATTCTTGTTCATTTTCCCCGTCAAAACCTTAGGTGCGCAGACCTAGGGCTCCCCATACAACTGCGGAGGCCAGTAGTACCACTACCACTATACGTATACCAGATTGATCAGCCAAGGAGCTCGGCGTACAGTAAAGTACGCAGTAGGTCACCCAATTTATTATACCCGGGATTATACCTACCACTCCAGTCAGTTGTGGATATCACACTGTGCCCCTGTCCCGACGCTGGCATGTTTGGTCAATCTGACTAGACAGCTGCCGCTGCTTGTCTGAAGGAGAAACAAATCTCAAGTCTCAAGATGATAAAACAAACGTCGAGAACTAGCTTTCAGTATGCATGCTAGCTGCACTGAGTTAGCTACATGCGTATATACGCCGGCGCTGGCTAGCTCGCCGACGGGTACGGTACGGTACGACCGTATACCGTTGCACTGTACCAGTAACTATCCCCACAGCTCAGCTAGCTAAAAGCTGGTATATCACTGGTGCCTAGCGCCTGTAAATGGATGTTGGGTATAAACGGGCTTACCATAGTATGTATCTCTATACATGTACGAAACACACACATAGCGTATTGCCAATGTCTCACAACGAAAGCTAGACCAAATACTGTTTGAAATGTAGATCTGCCGTTATTTCAGCCAGAATTTTTATTTCAAAACCACATTTATTTTCTTTTTTAAAAATAGTAAATGAGCTCCAATTTATATCTTACTTTCACATGTCACTAATTATAGTTCTAACAGTAGGATTATATATCATTGGACCACTTTCACTCTGAATTTGTCAAATTTTGCAAGGCTACACAATACCTTTAAAGTCCATAACGATATTCTCCTTGCACTCGATTCCAAAAAGACTGTGTTTCTTGTATTGCTTGACCTCAGTGCAGCATTTGACACGATCGATCGTAACTTTCTTGTCGATCGTTTTAGGAAACGTGGAGTAAGAGGTTCTGCGCTTTCATGGATTTCTTCTTATCTAAGTTCCAGATCACAAACCGTTAAAATACATAATTCTTTTTCTTCTGAATTTTTGATTATAGCATCACGAAAACAAATGTCTAAAATTCAATGTCATTCTTTGCATGTTGGTAATTCTGTTATTAACGCAAAGCCCAGTGTACGTAATCTTGGGGTTCAATTCGATTCTGAGATGTCAATGTCTGCCCATGTGAATTTAACATGTAGAAATTTATTTTTCCAAATTCGTAATATTAATAGTGTGAGAAAATCTATGTCTGATAAAGTAACTTCATCTGTTATACATTCATACATTATTTCTCGTTTAGACTATGGTAATGCATTGTTGTTCAATGCTAACAGTGATCAAATTCTTAAGTTACAGAGAGTGCAAAATGCTGCTGCCCGAATTCTCAGTAAGACTTCGAAATATACCCCGATAACGCCTGTTCTTAAAGAACTTCATTGGTTGCCTGTTGTGGAGCGTATTAAATTCAAGATTTTGATGCTTACATGGAAAATTGTTAATGGTTGTGCTCCTCACTATTTTGATGATCTGATTTCAGAATATGTTCCCACTAGAAATCTGAGATCTTCAGGGATTGGGCTGTTGACACCCCGTAGAGGAGTCAAATGTTCATTTGGTGAAAAGGCTTTTGCTACTAGTACTCCTGTTCTGTGGAATGCAAATTCTGTAGAATCAAGTCCGGTCTTAAAACATATTTGTTCTCATCATATTTCAAATGAACCCCCTCCCCCTTCCGTATTAAATCCCTCTGCGAATCTGAATATGAAACTAGATAGAAGGCGTACCTTAAATGTATATATTATTATTATTATTATCCCAAAGGGCGCTATAGAAGAACGAACTATTATTACTATTATTACAGCAGCTTGGATCCAACAGGTGGACGCAACGCTCTGATGATGGGTAGAGCAACCTCTTCAGTGGTGGAGGAGATATAACTGGAGATGTTACTGCGGCAACCGACAGCAGGTTCCACGTCCGGATGATGCGAGGGTAAGAAGAGTACTTCAAGCTATCGATAGAAGCTGCGGGTGAACATTTCTGCTGAGATATGTAGCTGGTGTGATGTGAGCAGGAAAAGACATATTGGTGTGGTGATAGTGAATCTTGTAAAACAAGGTGCATTGTGCAAGAAGCCGGCGAGTGCCGTGACCGAGGTTACACACCCGGAAGTCTTGGTGTACAAAGCGGGCGGCAGCTCGCTGTACTTTCTCAAGATTCTGCGTTGATGTCAAAGTCCATGGGTTCCAAGCTTCACTGCTGTACTCAAGCTGAGGACGAACAAGCGCTGTGTAGGTTTTGTTTTTGATGTTCATGGTACAGGGTGATAGAGTCCATTTCAGGTCATTGGTTATTGTGGCACCAAGGTACTTGTGTTGTTGTACGCGGGGAATTGTCTCGTAGAGTAGGGTGTAGTCCACTGTGATGGGATGCTTCTTGTTAGTGATTGATAGTGTAGCACACTTCTTGACGTTAAATCCCATCAGCCATTTTGTGGACCAGTCTGCAAGAGTGTGGAGATCTTCTTGCAAGACACGAGTGTCGGAGGGGGAATTGATCCGGCGGTAGATAACACTGTCATCCGCAAATATATTAATGTACAGCAGGAAAAGGGCCGGGCCGATGACAGAACCCTAGGGCACTCCTGACAACAACAGCTTGATGTCTATTTGCTAGAAGTGACATAGTCCACCGGAGAGTGTCCCCTCTGATTCCGTAGTACTGCAGTTTGGATTTGAGGTGTGGGTGCTGTACACGATCATAGGCTTTTTGAAAGTCGAGGAAAATGACATCAGTTTGGCCTCTAGATTGGAGGGAGGATGACCAATCATCGGTATTTGCGACCAACTGTGTTGTTGAGAGGTTCTGTCTGAATCATCTATAATGATGTTGTTAGCCGCAAGGTGTTTAGATTATTTCCATTATTTTACTGCAAATACATGTCAGAGAAATGGGTCTGTAATTATTCGGGCAACATTTATCTCCTGCCTTGAGGATAGGAGCTACAAGTGCATGTTTCCAGTCTGTAGGTACTTGTCCGGTATTGTAACTTTGTTAAAACAGAAATGACAATGCAGGGGCTATTTCGTGTGCTAACAACTTCAGAAGCATTGAATGTAGCTCATCTGGGCCACTTGCTTTAGATGGATTCAGTTGAAGCAGTTGCCCAATGTTGTTATATGGGGAGGGCCGGCTTATGTGAACTTGATCCACGTTAGTCTTCGTAAAGAGAGAATGAAAATAATTATTCAAACATTCAGCTTTGTCCCTGTTTGTGATGCGGAGCTTATCATCACTTCTCAAGGGTGGTATGCCAAAGTTTTCGGATCGATGCTGTTTTACATATGACCAGAAAGCTTTGGGGTTCACATATTTGTCTTCTGAGGGCGCTTGTCTTGCATTCCAATTTGATGTGAAATCCTGCATGTAATTTCTTTAAAAAAATGGCCAATACATACATTTTAAACACGATAATAACTATATTTTTTCTATCAAATTGTCCCTTTTATAGGCAATACTTAAAGGCATACCTTCAGTATGTGATTAAGCGCAGCAAATACTACAAAAAACAACTTAAAGCCCTTTTGATTTTGTCAAACCACAAATGCACTCGCCTATGCCGTGGCCTAAAGATTATTAGAAATTCAGAGATTTTCTTCATAATTACATTATAATATCATCGGAAAGCTTCAAACCCCAAGAATAAAATGTTTCCATTAGCAAGCATTGACACAAAAGTAGTAATGAGAAATGAGCACAGTGAAAAGGGAAACATGTAATTATAGGTCAATCTCAATTCTCCCAATTTTATCAAAGATTATAGAAAAAAATCGTATTTAATCAACTCTATGAATATCTAAAATGTAATGAAATAATTAATAGGTATCAATCAGGATTCAGACCACTTCGCTCTACGACCACATCACTCTTGAATGTAACTGATGACTGGCTTAAAAGTATAGAAGAAGGAGAGATCATAATTGCTGTAATGTTAGATTTTAGAAAGGCTTTTGACACTGTAGATCACCATCTCCTGCTTCAAAAACTTCAATACTATGGCATTCAAGATCGCCCTCTAAGATGGTTTGCTAGCTATCTAAAACACAGATCCCAAGCAACATGTATAAATGGTAAATTATCTGATTTTTTATCTTTGAAATGTGGTGTCCCACAAGGGTCGATATTGGGCCAACTTATGTTTCGTGTGTTGAGAGCCAGAAGGGCGTTAACTCATATGTTTTTACACAGAGTTAACGCCCTTCTGGCTCTCAACACACGGTTTGTACTGTATATCAACAGCCTACCCGAAGGACTTCGAAATTGTAAAGTTAGCATGTATGCTGACGATACTGTCTTATATCTTTCTGGCAGGGATATTTCTGTTGTATCACACAACATTAATGAAGATTTGGAATATGTAAGGCAATGGCTCGTTCATAATAAGTTAAGTTTAAATGTAAACAAAACCGAATATATTGTTTTGGGTACAAGGCAGCGATTAAGAAAAATCCAAGATGATGATATTAATATTAATATAACAGGAAATCCAATAAAACGAGTGCAGTCGTGTAAACATCTAGGAATAATAATTGACGAAAGTCTCAAGTGGCGTGGCCATATTGAACTATTGCAGAAAAAACAAATTCAGGTTTACATATGTTGAGAAGTATCAGAAATATAGTAGACAAAGAGTCTTTAAAAATGGTATACAATGCATTGGTATCCTCCCACTTAAATTATGGTGATGTTATATGGGCAAACTGTGGGAAAACGCTGCTAACCACCCTACAAAGAATTCAAAATCGAGGTGCTCGCTTAATCAACAACACACCCTGGTTTACATCGGGAAAGGAGAACCTTGATCTACTCAATTGGAACCCTATCGATAAGAAAATAGAAAAAGACACGGCGATAATGATGTATAAAGCTATGACAAAACAAGTGCCGCCTTACATCAGTGATAAATTCACATACCGAACACGTGTATATAACACGAGACAGAGTAATCTCTGTGTTGATGTACATTCATATATAGAGGTGCCCAGATATGGAACTCACTTACCGAGGAGACTCAAATGTCTTCTAGTATTGGCATTTTCAAATCTAAATTGGCTAATACTAATAATGTATAATGTGGTTTGAAGCCAATCATGTCAAAGAACAGTTAAATAATCTATGTGTTTATTCATTATAACAATACAAGAGATGGTAGTATTTTGAGTTCAGTAAAGTCATATGAACGTTTTTTTTCACTCAAATTTCTATTAACCTATAGATTGTAATTTACTGAACAATCCGACAGTGGGATGGTAATGTACACTAACTTATAATACAATATAATATAATATATATAGATATCTACATATCCATTCTTCTCTTTTTATAGGTGTATATACTTTCTTTTTACTAGTATTATTTTAATTGTACATAGTATTTATATATTTATTTTTTAGTGTTTTTCCCAAAATAAATTGTTTACATTATTTGCAATTTAGTGCTATTTTACTTTCTTTTTTAACTTATAGATATATACTATATGCTATATTTTCATGTTTTATTTTATATTATGGTGTGTAATATCCCCTCTATTTTAATGAATTTGTATAAACCATGAAAAAAAAATCAGTTTACAAATATTCCGAACCATTTTAGAATATTTCAGTTTTACTCACTCCTCAACATATTCATGCAATAGTTTGTATATGTTATATACATATATTTAATTTATATTCTAACTGTGCATCATATTTTCGTCATCGGCAATTTAATTTTGTTAATTTCTATATGTTATATTTTCATGTTTGTTTTATGTTATGATGTTGTTTTGCACGGCCCCATTGTAAAACAGTCTTGCAGCTGAATTGGGCTTGTACCGTGAATAAATAAATGAATCAAATCAAATCAAATCAAGACAGTACTTCTGGAAAGAAACAATGGGGAAGGGCCGCCGATGAAAATGGTCAGTCGCCTATGACATCAGCGTATGGACGCACTGATCTCAACTGCACATTCATTAACATTCACGCAGTAGTCGTGAACGTGCTTCTGCGACAAAATACATGGCTCGTGTACTTCGTATTGCTCGACGTACTCGTTTCGCTCTACTCTCCACACCAGAAAACTTCAATTCATCAAGAGGTCCACTTGACGCCACCCCTTGTAGCTAGTCAACGGATGGCAGGCTTGGTGATGCATTGGATGTTTTAGGCGTTTTGGGCCACTTCTGCCATTTAGCTTGCATACAATAAAACCTGAACGGCGAGTTTCTGGGGTTTTCTCTTCTTCTCTTTCCCCTTTAATTTTAAATTTTAAAATTTGTGTGATGCGTTTTGATCACAATGCGGTGATGTTGGGACAAACTGTATAACATACGGGGGTGTAAGTGATTGAGTGAGTGATCGAGTAGCATGCTGGTAACAATTTCATGGTAGTTTCGGTTATGATATAGGGCTAATATCTATGGGGCGCCAAGTGTTCGCTTGTTAAGTCTGTCCAAGTTTACACAATTTCGTACGAAATTCAATTTGCTTTTTGATAAAATGCAATTCCGTACACGAAATTCTTTTTGACCCGTGCGAAATAGATTTCGTTGTGACGAATCTTCTTTTGGTGGTACGTTATGTAATTGCGTGCACGTAATTAATTTCCCGCCATACGAAATTAATTTGTAATTGCGTGCACGAAATTAATTTCCCGCCATACGAAATTAATTTCGTCACCACGAAATACACTTTCGCTGTACGAAATGTAAATTTAAAAAAAAAAATGTAAAACACGACATTCATTTTATACCATACGAAATGACTTTCGTTGCAACGAAAGCCATTTCGTTTTGTTCTTAACGCAATTCCGTACACGAAATAGATTTTGTACCATACGAAATGGCTTTCGTTGAACGAAATCAATTTCGTTGCAACGAAATTTATTTCGTGCGCTACTTAGCGCAATTCTGTACACGAAATGTATTTCGTGGTACACCCAAATCCATTTTGTCTGTGTCTGTCAAGTAAGGGATATAAGAAGGTCGCTGATTGGCTGCCGTGTTGATCGTGCTTTGCTATGACCACGTGCCACTGATCTGTACGGAAAGAATTCTCTCCGTATATCGTGCCACGTGTATCTTGGACTGGGATCCTACATCAAACTCGGATGCAAGTCGACTCGCCACCGAGTTGTCTCGGCATCCCTTAACTTTAACCATGAGGAGAGAGCGACAAGAATTGCGTTGTGGCACTATTTGCTTCATAAAGGGGTACTCCAGGCTGAAAATTATGTCATTTGAATAGACAGAGTAAAATCAAACAAGCAAAACAGAAATTTTTTTTAATCAAAATCGGACAACGAAGTTATGACATTTTAAACTTTTTTCATTATTTTGGGGAAACAGTTCTGTAAGGAACGAGCGACCTGATGAAATTATACCCCCACTTGCACCTTTGTAATTTATTATATAAAATTATAATTATTAAAAATTTCTCCTCCAAGAATGTGAAAATTGGACTGAATGCTGATTTAAGGTCATCACTTTTGCTGAGACTTATATTGTTACAAGGAAGACAGGTTATACGCATT
Source organism: Heliocidaris erythrogramma (assembly GCA_025617745.1). Classification (NCBI taxonomy): domain Eukaryota; kingdom Metazoa; phylum Echinodermata; class Echinoidea; order Camarodonta; family Echinometridae; genus Heliocidaris; species Heliocidaris erythrogramma. The sequence goes on from CM046867.1 coordinate 40,950,256, forward strand.
TATGATGAAATGAAATAATGATGATTTCATATAATAAAATGCAAGTGGGACGTGACATCATCAGCCCACTCATTGCATATTCATGACGATATGCATAGAACTGTTTGATGAAACTTTCAGTGTTTTGCTTGTTTAATTTTACTCTTTTTATTCAGTATTTATTATTTTCAGCCTGGAGTAGTCCTTAAAGGGATACCCAACCGCAGATTGTGGACGTTTTAATGCCGCGAGAGGGCACCATGATCGTTACCTGATCATGCCGTTGCCCGCGGGGCGCAAACCTCGGATAGACTGGTCGCCGCACAAACATGCACGCTCCGCCTGAGCTCGGCCTCTCGTGCGAGATTCGGTCGGCTTCGTGCAGTCGAAATGTAATCCCACTTGGTCCAACGGACACGTTCGACGCACAAACTTTGTGTACGAGTGAATGGGGCTTACGCAATCCTGACTTTCCCCACGGCCGCCCGGTGGCGTATCCCTTTAACTCCTCTCATGTTCATTGAAGTTTTTATGGTAAATGATAGCAATGATATGTCACAAAACAAGGTTGCAAATGTATTTTTTAATACTGATAATATAGACGTATTGTATGATTCTTTCAAATTTATAAAAAGGTTCATAAGTGGCCTCGGTGATGGCCGGGCGATGGCTCCGGGTGGATGAGTCCCAGCCCGCCTTCTCTCCGCACTCCTCCGCCGCTTAACCCAAATCCTAAATCCTACTCTAACTCTATATAGCGCTAGAAAAACCTAACCTGAGGCTTAACCCTAAACTCTGAACTTAACCTTAAGGCTAACAAAAAATTAAAATTAAAAAAAAAAATGAAAATTCAATCATGCTGCCAATTTTCCATCGAAGGCAAGTTGTCTTCGGGTCGGAATTATATCAGGGCCGAGTTTTCCCCATAATGAGCACAGGATTAGGGGGTGGAGCTTGATGCTATGATCAACAAGGCGGCCAATCAGCGACCTTCTTATATCCCGTACTTGACAGAAAGCATTGCGTCCACGAAATGGATTTGGTGGTACACCAAATTCGTTCCAACGAAATGTATTCCGTACGGCACGAAATAAATTTCGTCTACGGAATTGCGTTAAGTACCCCTGATAGCAGAGAGTGGTAAAAACCCTTGAATTTCTTTGACAAATATATTTTTCACAAGGAAAAATGCCTGAATGAAGCATATTAATTGTACGTAGCATTTCAGTCCAGTTCATAAGACATAAATACGCACAACTTGGTGACTATGAAAAGTCCATTATTAACATAAACTTCATAGTGGCTCTTTGAATAATGGATGTACATGTATAACTAATGAATTCTCTGTCCTGTGGATTGGCAGACGAATATAGTCTTAGGAATAATAAAATAAAAGATTTTGAGTTATGAAAACTGCAACTCTCAATCATTGCAAGATATGGCATATTGACAAATATATCAAGCTCTTCTCCTAAAGAAAATGGGCTATTGGCAGGATTGGTAAAAATACCCTTTCACATTGCATACACAGTTTCAATTCAGTTCAATTTTATTTTAGTTTCTAATATTTTATATCAAATAAAACTTTGTCATATTATTAAAGGTTATCAGGAGTACTTGCAGTGTGATATCAGTTTGACACTAACTGCCTATAACTTCACCTTTGAATTGCTTGTCAATTGCCATGTTTTATTTTCATGGAATGTATGCATAAAATGCTTTTAGGTTGGATACAAATGGATGGGAACTCTCTCCATTTTCTTCCATACATTACCAATACTCCCGATGACATTTAAATGTACATTTATGGACAGAACTAACTGCAGTTTAGTATAAGTTTAAGTTTCATGTCATGCAATCATGAAACGAGTAGAACATTTACATTTTATGTGAATAAAACATTTAGCGCTTCTTATGGAGATAGATGCACCGAAATTGTATATGAAATACATGCAAGCATCTGTGGAATTCTTAAGAGCATCCTAAAAACAGTTGTTTGAAATATAGAAGAAATCCACTCCAGAATTTATTCTTCTTATTTCATGAGAAAACATCATACAGAACAGTACAAATCTCATACAGGAAGATATGACATTTCAAAATGTCATTTTTATTTTCTTGACCAGTCCTTGCAAATATTTAAATGGGCGAGTAGATGTCATCACCTCATAATTTTTTTCAAATACACTGTATATGGATTTCTAAAAAAAAACTTTAAGCTCACACTCGTAACACATATCCCCATAGCAAAATGTATTATTTCTCTTTTATTTCGGGCGATGATAAGACAAGTTTTAGATTCTCATAGCCCGATTTGTCTGACAAAGTATGGCCCCGGACCACCTAGATGGCCGTTTGGCTTCGTCAAACGGAGGGTTCCTCAGTGTGCGCCCCCTTTCTGAAAATCCTGTATCCGCCCATGAGTAAAGCTGATTTTCAATTATAAACAGAATGCTAGAAGCATAACGAACTTCAAAAGGCACCAGTTCAAACACTGTAATAACAGCCCTTAGAGGTAAAAACATCTCTGAAGATCTTTATCTTAATTTCTGCCTAATGATGCAAACAACAGTCCTTCTGGATTAGAGCATTATGGCAGTTAAGCAGAGGGAAGGCAGAAAGAGTTAAGCATACAAACATACCTATTTGACAATATTTTGAAACACTGAAGAATATATATATATATATATATATCGAAGTTACTTTGTGATAAATAATGTGGGGTCCAAAAAAAAATTTAAATGTAATCTTCTAGATGTCTGCAACTATCTGCTTATGATTCAAGAAGAAAAGAAAATCAACAGACTCTTCTGAATATGAGAAAATGTATGTACATCTATTTACCAAAGATAACATCTATCATCGCCTTATATCCCGAAAACTTGTGCTTCTGCCACGTTGTCCCATCCAACTGAATTGCACAGACAACTGAGGGTCCATCATTGTGTCCAGCACACGCCTTACTGATTCTTTGGTGGCCCCTCCACATCTCTTTAAGTATGACATCTGGAAAAAATGAAAGGGAATAGCAGTGAACATGTATTATTCTAACTTTCATGCATCTGCCTATCTGATTTAAACATGCATAAGATCTCACAATTGAAACCGATACTGATTTCAAAAGTTCTTTCAAACTTAATTATTCCAAGCAGAGGTCAATTTCATTATAGGCATGCAAACTCTGGAAGACCTACAAGGTGGATGCAAAGCATTGTTTTTCCTCCTTCAAGCTCTGTAAACAACCTGAGGCTGAAATTGATAACTATATTGCAAAGAAAATGCATTTAGCAGCAGCTTTGCAAGCAAGACAAAAACAAACTTGCTGGCTGTTTGAAGTCATGACATAGCTGCAAAACAATTAATTGACCTCTCCTGTATGTAATAATGGAAATATAATATTCTCCAAAAATAATTGTCAATTTCAATTCTGGAATGAACATGCATGTCACAAACAGTATATTTAATCCAACTTTCTACAATAAACAAATATGCTGTTGAAATTCTGATAGTTAATTTTCCCAATTAAGCTGAATGTTTGCATACATAATTGAGTATAAAATGCAGAAGAAAGTTAATGAATCAACTGTATAACACTATTATAAGCAGATAAAGACACTCACAAATTGCTTTTTTTTGCAAGATCCTCCTGAAGGATCGTGTTGACCTCACATAAGTCTTGAACGTTATTAAGTGGAAGAGAGGGTATTCCTTCTGGTATATCAGCAATTTCAGCCACTCTGCCCTTCTCCATTTTGGCACGGATTGCCCCAAGAAGTTTCCGGTTTTCCCTCACCTCCGACTTGACTTCCTCCATCTTATTATGCAATTCTGAAATTAAATTGAAATATGAGAGCATGAGAACTTGGCCACATTTGCCCACGATCTAATCGGCTCATCTCGTGTCATGCACTGCCGGTTTCCCTGAGCCAAATAGGAACAACATTCATCCAAGGGTTCTCTTGATATTGTGTAGGTGCGATTTTGTTCAGGCAGATGGATGGACCGACAACCTGAAAACCTGAAAACATAATGCACCTACAAGCCCTAATAGGAGTATAGGCAATAAAAGACAATCATAGAATATGTTTGGTTTGTTTAGAAATTTCGATTTTTTTCACTTTTTTTCTCTGAAATGTACGCATGAACAGATCGAGGTGCCATCATGAATGCCCCCCCCCCCCAAGAAAAGAATAAGTGACATAAACTAATAAATAAATCAAATGAAGGAATAAATTCATCAGAGACTTGCCTGATGGTGCCTTATATTTAAAAGCACTTCACTCTAACCCTAACAGTTTAATTTTACAGTAACGTTAGTAACAATATTATTGGACAAAAAACATAGCCTATAGGGTACACTGCCTAACAGTTAGTATTTAGTCTACTTATTTCGATGTTTACTTCAATGTAAGTAGACTTAACTCTGGCAGTATTTTAAATGATCACTAAATGATAATTTGTAATTGTATATATAATTTAATGTCCCAATGGAAGTGACAAAATACAGCACTCAGCAGATGCATAATTTGGACTGTAATGTATAATAACGGTCACTTGACAAAAGTGATTGATAGTATACTGACAGTTCTACAAACAGTTTGACTAATAATAACACACGTTTTCTCACTAGGAACATGGCAAACAAAGAAGCGGACAAAATATACAGCTCCTCATTGTACCTTCCACACTTGCTCTGGTAGACAAAAGAATATCCCTTCATTGCTATTATGTAAGATTATGTAGAGCAGGTGTCACATGCATATTCACCTGTTCTACTTATCTTACATAATAGCAATGAAGGGATGTTCTTTTGTCTACCAGAACAATTGTGGAGGGTACAATGAGGATCTGTATATTTTGTCCGCTCTCTTTTGTCATTGCATGCATCGTGTTCTTAGTGTCTATCTGTTACTGTCTTAGCTAAACATAATGCATAGTGTGGTGTGAATACCTAACTTACTTACGAAACCTGAAACCTTACCACGAAACCTGATGGAAGGTCTTTAGAAGATCAACGAAGACGAGTTTGTATGCCTAAGAAGTTAGAGTAACCTGTTCCACTGCTATTTTTTCACATGCACACACTCCACGCTGAGTCGAGCAGCGCGGCAATGCACGCACGTGAAACGACGGACGAGTAAAACGATCACGTTAAAAAACACAAAAAACAAAAAACAAACAAAACTAACAAAATAACCCCCCTTATGTCAGCATTGCGTACCGGCAAAAGGTACCGGCCGCGCGCGTCTTTTTTTTTGTAACCAAACCTAGGCAGAAACCCCTTTTTGAAGACTTTGAAAGAGACTACAAATATCGGACTTGTATTTGCTTACTCAGTCACCTTATTTTTAAATAAGCAAAAGAAAATTTCCTAATATAAAGTTCTGCCGAGGTTCGAACTCGTGGTTCTTTCACCAAGAGAGGACTGGATTATCCGATTGCGCCACAAAGAACAACTGCTCCATGCCCTTGCTCATTTTATTATATCGCTATAATTCGTTTTCATGAATATTTATGCAGACTAGTCTTGACGGAATAAACCGTATTAGTATGAAAAAATGCAAAGGCTTGGTTACAAAAAAAGACGCCGGCCGCGCATGCCTAGCCTGCCAGGCTAGCCGTGTATCAATATCACGCGCTATTTGAGAGGCTCGATGACGTAGCCTGCAGTCAATACTGTATCATTTAATTGTATTAATTATCCTTTCTTCTTCTTTCCCTTATGTTTGCAATAGCAAAAAATTATTTAGCTTTTATATCCAAAGTCTAGCGAATGCATGTTCTGATATCCTTTTTTCAAGGGCATATATCGAACCATAAGTGGTAAATTGACGTTAAAATCACGTCATGAACTAGTCATTCTTAGCTGGTCGTGAAGTCACGTAATAATAACGTCGATTTTGGTCTTGAATAATCGTTAAACAAGTGGTGAATACTTGATGTCAAAATCACGTCATTAACTAGTCATGATTGTAGCTGGTCGCGAGTGGTCAATGCAGTGACGTAATAATTACGTCGCTTTTTGGTCTTGAATAATCAATCATATAAGTGGTAAATAATTGACGTGGAAAATTACGTCATAAACTAGTCATCCAAATAAGACAATACATACTCGTCTTAGAAAGTCGTCACGAAGACGTCGTAATAACGTCGTTCATACGACGTATGACCAGTTGACCAGAATACGACCAATATACGACGTCTAAAGACGTCCGTCTGCTATCAGGGACCACATATATAATGGATTTCGTTCAAGGAAAGCCATTTCGTATGGTACGAAATCTATTGCATGTACGGAATTGCGTTGAGTAGCACACGAAATTTATTTCGTCGCAACGAAATCCATTTCGTGCGGTACGAGGTGAATTACGTACCACAGGCAGTGGATTTCGTATGGTGCGAAATCCATTTCGTGTACGGAATTGATTTCGTGACCACGAAATGGATTTCGTCGCAACGAAATCCATAGCGTATGGTACGAAATTAATTTCGTACCACAGAAAGTGTATTTCGTCACCACGAAATCCATTTCGTTTAGGTCGAAACAAATTTCGTGAACGGAATTGCATTTGTACAAAACAAAGTGGATTTCGTACGAAAAAGGTGTAAACAAGGACGGACTTTACAAGCGAACACTCGACGCCCCATAAGGAGTTAACTTTCCTTCCATCCTTGGTTATGGAATGTCTCTGCTCAATTCATGCAAGGACAGGTCATGACCCAACTGTTTTTGACGTCAAAATGACGTCATGAAGTAGTCATGGACAGCACAACTCATAACTGGTCGTGAGTTGGCAATTATGTCGTTTTTTGGTCTTGAATAATCGTTAAAGAAGTGGTAAATACTTGACGCCAAAATTACGTCATGAATTAGTCGTTCGTAGCTGGTCGTGAGTTGGCAATGAAGTGACGTACTTAATAATTTACGTCAACAACACACCAAGAATTAGTCATGGATGGTGCAATAACTGGTCGTCAGTTTGCAATGAAGTGACGTAATAATTATGTCGTTTTTTGGTCTTGAATAATCGTTAAACAAGTGTTAAATACTTGACGCCAAAATTACGTCATGAACTAGTCAGCAGTAAATATAAAAGTATTCTGTGTGAGTGCTGTACGAGTTCTTGGGAGGTGATAAAGATTAATTTGTCTGGTGGGAAAGTGATGGATTTCATTATTTGCTTGAAATATATTATTAAAACATTGGGTAGTTCTCCTTTGTGAAACTGATACATAAGTATGGCAAGATTTAATCGATAAATGTCGTAAATTTTTAGAATATTATTAGTATAAAAAATACCATCAGAGTGGTGTCTATAATGTACATGTCCTATGATCCGCATAGCTTTTTTTTTGTAGTAAAAGAATTCTATCTAATAGGCATGCCGCGCTGTTCCCCCTAGTCCAGTCTGGCCCCTTTGAGTGAGAATCTGCTTTCCCGAAATCCAACATAGAGGGAGACACGGTACAAGGCCGGTCGTGGCTAATTCTACATCCGTCCGCAACCTGAAGTTAGCCCAAGCGATCCTCGAGCCAATCTAGAAACGTTGCCTAGTTGATTTGCCCTCTCCCCTGCATAAGGCAGGAGCTTGTTAAATTTTGCGCCCCCCGATCGGATATAAGTGCATAAAAAGCACTTTCAAAGTATAGAACATTCGATAGAAATCATAAATTTGCCTTGCAGTTGCCTTACTAAATTCCTCTTTTAAATTTCTCCTAGGTTAAAAAAAAATTGCTTGGTCGCTGTATTGCATTGGATTTTTTTTTTTGTAAGGGTGAAATACATATACAAAAAATTCAATTTGAGGGGTGAAAAGGAAAAAACAATTTGCCACTCGGTCGCGTTGCTCCCTAGCTTATATAAATTTGGGCTAACAGCTCCGGGTTATGTGTATCAAAACTCATTTTCACGTAGAGCCATCATTTCTAAATTAAAAACGTTCATTAATCTGAGTTTGGGAATTGGGGGCGCATATGTGATTTGCCCCGGGCGCCAGAATACCTAGATACGCCACTGCCCCCACCCCTCCCCCCGAAAGAAGCCTACCTATGCCCTTCTTACTGTTATGTAATTCAGTAAAAACCCGACCTTTTTAAAATGAAAATCCAATTGTGTTATACAAATGTATATCTGGTAGGTAATTTGATTCCCTCTTTTCTCTTCTTCTTGGTGTGGAACTTTTTTGGGGGGCTGCGGCGCCCCCCCCCCCCCCACATGTACGCCAGTGATGTAATTAATGCACTCTTGAATGACTTAAAGTAATGCAGTCATAGTTAAGTACGTATGTGTACGACTGGCACAACCGCACTAGTATTAGTTCTAGGCTCCTTCAAATTGGCAACGTTTCTAGAGTGGCCCGAGGATCGCTTGGGCTAACTTCAGGTTCTGGACTGATGTAGAATTAGCCACGACCTACAAGGCCTCTCACCACCCAACAAAGAGTCCAGTACAATACTTTCGAATCCTGGAAATCCTAGGCATCAGTCAAACATTCTTGTCCCTGATTGGTCAAACAATTCTGGAGACATGGGGGAGGCGGTCTCTAACCACAGTTGTTGATCAGGAACGACTAGTCTAGCGTACAAAACTTTTGCCTTCACCAAAAACAACTTTACCTCAAGGATGATGAAGTTTTTATTTATTTTCTACAAAATAATCATATTGTCATGACATTTGAACAGTAGCTATCCATGCTTTTGTTATTCTATCGAGTTTTTCCCCCTCTCACCAAACGATTTCATCCATGAACTAAGTATTACAGTTTGGATTATTAGACTATACCAATCAGCTGGAAGTAATCAGCTGGTTTGCAGCGCGCTTGTTGCATTTTTTTACCTCCACACACTATCACTGTACATGTATTGTTGCATTCACTGTACCGTGAATTGGTATTTCTGTATGCTACTACACTTACTACCAAATGGGAGATCAGGTGCTGTGATAAGAAAAGAAACATAACTTTTGGAAGTTTTTCTGTGTACGCTTGCTCTCTTTTCGATTATTGATTTTCAACGATAATTTTACTTAATATTTTAGCATTAAATTACTGCGAGCAAAGCAGTTTCAGTTCATTAAATATAAACAGGTATAGAAGGGCTGCATGAACATGATTTAATTTTGGGTTCTAGGACAATTACCCCCTGGCCAATCACCCCCCGGAAAACTACCCCTCGGAAAATTACCCCCCGGAAAATAACCCCCCGGAAAATAACCCCCAATGGACCAGTACCCCCCAAGGACAATTACCCCCGGAAAATTACCCCCCCCCCCGGCAACTACCCCCAGAAAGAAAGTCGCTAACATGTTTTACATGATATTTCTTCATGAAATTACATGCTCTAACCGTTTTTGATAATTGTTTTTCACAAAATCAACGTTTTAGAATAAGTTTCATGTAACTAAAATCATCTTCCTGCACGTCGATTGAAAATCTTGTTCAAGAGCTACAAAATCAAATTAATCAAATTAATGTACCAGAAAGCACATTATTTTCAAGCACCGTGCATACTAATAAGTCTTGAAGGTAAATTTCATTCTGAAATAATTACTGAACCAGAAAGCATAATATCTTACTTCAATATGAAATGGATCATGAGATAGATCATGAAATAGATCATACAAAGGCAAATACATGATCAGTTGATTAGCAAAATTACAGAGGATGCATAAATGATGAAAAATTACACCCTATTTTCTTGTTGGGTCCCCTTTTCTTTTTGGCGAGAGGATATAGCGCGTATACTCGCTCATAGATCTGCGCGCAACCTATTATTAAATTTCCTATATAGAAATTTAGTCAGAGGTTTAAATTATCTTCAGAACACTTTGTGATGATTCCCGCCTTTGTTAAATTCACCCAAGGGTTAAGAGAAGTTTAAATTAACTTTTTAGAATGGGGGAGGTAGCCCCATAGATAACAGACATCCTTGCTTTAATCCTCGATGAATTTAAAGTTATGTTATTTGTTGTGTTATGATTATGTCATTACGCATTTTCATATTAATATTTTATTTTCCTTCTTATTTTCCTTCTTATATATATTATATATTTATTACACAAGCTCTGCTTCTCAGTAGATCCTTCCATTTTTACGGTTTGCAGCAAATAATTCGATACATTCCTCCTTAGTTGAAATGATGATTTGCAAAATGCAAAAGTAATGTCACTGAGTTAAAGTCGTGCTTCTCAGTAGATCCTTCCATTTTTACGGTTTACAGCAAATAATTTGATACATTCCTCCTTAGTTGAAATTATGATTTGCAAAATGCATTAAAGTAATGTCACTGAGTTAAAGTGGTTAAAGTAGCAGTCCTTTGCTTCGAGAATTCATGAAAAGTGAAACTTCTATAAGGTCAGGGGGCCAGTAATTTTATGGGGGAATTTTGCGGGGGTGGGGTTATTGCCCTCGGGGGTGGTTGTCCTTGGGGGTAATTGTCCTCGGGGGTGGTTGTCCTTTGGGGGTAATTTTCCGGGTGGTAACTGCCCTCGGGGGTTGGTTGTCCTTGGGGGGTAATTTTCCGGGGGGATATATAGGGGGGGGGGGGGTAATTGTCCTTGGCGGGTAGTTTTCCGGAGGGTAATTTTCCGGGTGGTAATTGCCCTCGGGGGTTGGTTGTCCTTGGGGGGGGGGGGGGGGGGTAATTTTCCGGGGGGTAATATACCGGGGGGTAATTGTCCTTGGCGGGTAGTTTTCCGGGGGGTAATTTTCCGGGGGTGATTTTCCAGGGGGTAATTGTCCGGACACGTAATTTTGCACTTTTTCCATTTCTTTTTTTTTAGTATTAAAATATACAGCACATGTAACAATGGCTCCTTGTCTTATAATAACTCTAGAACACCCAGTTATGTTCATGATTTTGTAGGTCATGATAAAGTGAATGTGCATTAGTTTGAGTTTTATGGAAATAAATAAAATTTTACTAGCACTTGTTTGTGTAACCAATATTGTTAAACACCTGTGAAGCATACTTTCTTTGTATTTATTATCTATAAATTGAAGTGTGTTTTGAGTGATTGATTCATTATTTAATTGATTGATTGAAATGGTTTATTAAATGTATGTGGATTGCAGCCAGGTGATGAATAATTACAAATAATTACAGGTAGAAAAGTTCAGTTTTGGGAGAAGGAAAGGAGAAACAAAGGACAAGGAGATATGAAAAGGAAAGAGAAGGGGGGGGGGGGGGGAGGGGGTTGTGAGAGAGAGAGAGGGAGTGATAGTCATAGGCGGCACCACGGGGGGGGGGGGGGTTGCAGTAGGGCGACTGCCCCCCCCCACAGGGATTTTTCAAGTACTTAAAAAAAAAAGGAAAAAATAAAAAGGGAAAGGGAGGAAGAAAAACAAAATTTAAAAAGAGCTCTGAGGCTAGTAACACAAAGCTTAGCAATGATTCTACAACAATTTTACGATTGACTACATGTACAATCAGTCGCGAAAATCAAGCTAAGCTTTGTGTTACGGGCCCCTGGGGCATGTAACTGTATAATACCCTCAAGTGAGAAAAAAATGATGTGACTTTCAGGTAGTCTTGCCCACCCCCAAGTTATCAAAATGCCCTGGTGCCACCCTTGGGATAATGTCGGTGTTTACATGTGTGAATGAAAGCTGTGTGAGGAATGCGTGCGAAATTCTGAAATTCTCTGAAATTCTGATATTTTGTAATGTTTGGCAGCAATTTCAAAACACAGACTCATCAATCCACATACATTTAATAAACCATTTCAATCAATCAATTAAATAATGAATCAGTCACTCAAGACACACTTCAATTTATAGATAATATACCACAATTATTTGGTTCAATACAAAGAAAAAATGCTTCACAGGTGTTTAACAATATTGGTTACACAAACAGTACGTGCTGGTAAAATTTTATTTATTTCCATAAAACCCAAACTAATGCACATTCACTTCATCATGACCTACAAAATCATGAACATAATTGGGTGTTCTAGAGTTATTATAAGACAAGGAGCCATTGTTACATGTGCTGTATATTTCAATACTAAAAAAAAAAAAGAAAAGGAAAAAGTGCAAAATTAAATCATGTTCATACAGCCCTTCGATACATGTTTATATTTTAATAAACTGAAACTGCTTTGTTCGCAGTAATTTAGTGCTAAAATATTAAGTAAAATTATCGTTGAAAATCAATAATCGAAAAGAGAACAAGCGTACACAGAAAAACTTCCAAGTTATCTTTCTTTTCTTATCACAGCACCTGATTTCCCATTTGGTAGTATTAAAGTGTAGTAGCATACAGAAATAACAATTCACGGTACAGTGAATGCAACAATTACATGTACAGTGATAGTGTGTGGAGGTAAAAAAATGCAACAAGCGCGCTGCAAACCAGCTGATTACTTCCAGCTGATTGGTATAGTCTAATAATCCAAACTGTAATACTTAGTTCATGGATGAAATCGTTTGGTGAGAGGGGGAAAAACTCGATAGAATAACAAAAGCATGGATAGCTACTGTTCAAATGTCATGACAATATGATTATTTTGTAGAAAATAAATAAAAACTTCAACATCCTTGAGGTAAAGTTGTTTTTGGTGAAGGCAAAAGTTTTGTACGCTAGACTAGTCGTTCCTGATCAACAACTGTGGTTAGAGACCGCCTCCCCCCAAGTCTCCAGAGTTGTTTGACCAATCAGGGACAAGAATGTTTTGATTGATGCCTAGGATTTCCAGGATTCGAAAGTATTGTACTGGACTCTTTGTTGGGTGGTGAGAGGCCTTGTACCGTGTCTCCCTCTATGTTGGATTTCGGGAAAATAGATTCTCACTCAAAGAGGCCAGACTGGATTATGTTCCCCCATGCAAGAACTCCGTAGTTTAAGTAGGGCAGAACTAACGTGGAGTATAAAGATTTAAGAATATTGGGGGAAATGTCCATTTCAGTTTGTTGATTATGCCAATATTTATAGAAATATAACCTTACATATGTTATCAATGTGATGTTTCCATGAAAGTTGTCATCAATTAGTGTTCCTAAAAATTTTGTTGTAGTAACCTGGTGTATTTGAATGTTATCTATTAAGATTGGGTAATTTTCCAGCTTGTGGAAAAGGATGCATGTTTGTAAATATGTTGTCAATTAGTGTGGAAGATTTTTCTGAGATACCAGTTGGTTTAGATATTAGTGGTACAAATGATGGTGAGAGGAGCGTTCCATAAAATTCATGAATAAAGGCATCGGAGTCGTATTTCAACGAATTGGCATTAAAATCTCCCAATAAAAAACAATCCTTACCACGGAGGATAGGGTTTGAGATAATGTTTTGAATGTTTAAGAAAAAATCATTGTGACTGGAATTGGGAGGTCTATATACTAATCCAATCACGATATTTTTTCTACCTACAAAATCGATTTCAACAAAAAGTGTTTCAATCGAATCATTTATTTTGTTTAAAAGAGTTATAATATTAAAATTGAAATCAGAGGAAATATACAAAGCCACCCCTCCTCCAGATCTGTTGGGTCTATTATTCACTATTAGGTCATAACCACGGAGAGAGTATAATGAATGAGGTGTGTCAGAGGGGTCATCCCTATAGCTAGAAGGTCCGATAGTTAGCGGGTCCCATAGACCGACACCCAATAGAAAGAAGGTTCGATAGACCGAATGTACGAGAGGGTCCAGTAGACAGAAGGTTCTATAGACCGAATCGGCAGGAAGATCCGATAGTCCGAAGGTTCTATAGATCGAATAACCAACGGGTCCGATAGTCAGAAGGTCCGGTAGATAGAAGGTTCGAGAGACCGAATGTACGAGAGGGTCCAATAGACAGAAGGTTCTATAGACTGAATCGGCAAAAGGGTCCGATAGTCCGAAGGTTCAGTAGGGGGTCCGATAGTTAGAAGGTCCGATAGACCGACAATAAATACGTAAAAAGTGTAAAATAGTGGATAAAATGATAAGTGGGTAAACAAATAAGTGGTTAAAATAAGTGGGGGCGTTCCAACCAAAGAAAAGGCAAAAAAGGAAGAGTTGAAAAGGAAAGAAGAAAAGAAAAGAAATGAAAAGAGAAAAATAAAAGAAGGTATCAGAAAGGAAAGAGAAGAAAACAAAAATTCAAAAACTTCGCTCACTAGCATTATTAGGGTTATTTACCAATGCCCATTATATTTTCATTATATTAATTAGTTATTAATATAATCGCCATATTTATGTATATAAACCAATGTCAATTATATTAATAAGTAATATTCTTATGGAAGTTATTTGGTTTGCATCTTGAATCTCTAGCTAATGTTATGCTATTTTTCTAATCAAAGAATGTTAGCAAAATAACTGAAAAGAATCGAGCGGCAAGTTAACCTAAAGGGGCTAAAGAGATGAATTTTCAGAAATAATGGCCTGTGACTAATAGTCTCTTCCCAATATGAGAACGGAAGATGCCAATAACATGTTACACTCTTTTTCCTTTCTCTCTCTCTCGTTCGCTCGCTTTGCTCGCTCATACAATCAAGAAATTAGGCCTAGATTGTTTCTTGCAGCAAGCACCTCTTACGTCCTGCAGCAACAAGAAGCCCGAATATCATAATATTCGGGCAGTTCCAACTCACGATCAGCTAAGAATGACTAGTTCATGACGTGATTTTGACGTCAGTTATTTTCCACTTATATGAACAATTTAAGACCAAAAAACGACGTAATTATTACGTCACTTCATTGCAAGCTGACGATCAGCTATTTCACCATCGATGACTAATCCCTGACGTGATGTTGACGTCAATTATTTAATGCCTAGTTCATGACGTGATTTGGACGTCAAGTATTTACCACCTGTTTAACGATTATTCAAGACCAAAAATAGACGTTAATATTATGTGACTTCAATTCCAACTCACGATCAGCTAAGAATGACTAGTTCATGACGTGATTTTGACGTCAGTTATTTTCCACTTATATGAACAATTTAAGACCAAAAAACGACGTAATTATTACGTCACTTCATTGCCAACTCACGACCAGCTACGAATGACTAGTTCACGACGTGATTTTGACGTCAAGTATTTACCACTTGTTTAACGATTATTCAAGACCAAAAAACGACGTAATTATTACGTGACTTCAATTCCAACTCACGATCAGCTAAGAATGACTAGTTCATGACGTGATTTTGACGTCAGTTATTTTCCACTTATATGAACAATTTAAGACCAAAAAACGACGTAATTATTACGTCACTTCATTGCAAGCTGACGATCAGCTATTTCACCATCCATGACTAATCCCTGACGTGATGTTGACGTCAATTATTTAATGCCTAGTTCATGACGTGATTTGGACGTCAAGTATTTACCACCTGTTTAACGATTATTCAAGACCAAAAATAGACGTTAATATTATGTGACTTCAATTCCAACTCACGATCAGCTAAGAATGACTAGTTCATGACGTGATTTTGACGTCAGTTATTTTCCACTTATATGAACAATTTAAGACCAAAAAACGACGTAATTATTACGTCACTTCATTGCCAACTCACGACCAGCTACGAATGACTAGTTCACGACGTGATTTTGACGTCAAGTATTTACCACTTGTTTACGATTATTCAAGACCAAAAAACGACGTAATTATTACGTGACTTCAATTCCAACTCACGACCAGCTAAGAATGACTAGTTCATGACGTGATTTTGACGTCAGTTATTTTCCACTTATATGAACTATTCAAGACCAAAACGACGTAATTATTACGTGACTTCATTTCCAACTCACGGCCAGCTACGAATGCCTAGTTCATGACGTGATTTGGACGTCAAGTATTTACCACCTGTTTAACGATTATTCAAGACCAAAATAGACGTTAATATTATGTGACTTCAATTCCAACTCACGATCAGCTAAGAATGACTAGTTCATGACGTGATTTTGAGGTCAGTTATTTTCCACTTATATGAACTATTCAAGACCAAAAACGACGTAATTATTACGTGACTTCATTTCCAACTCACGACCAGCTAAGAATGACTAGTTCATGACGTGATTTTGACGTCAGTTATTTTCCACTTATATGAACTATTCAAGACCAAAAACGACGTAATTATTACGTGACTTCAATTCCAACTCACGACCAGCTAAGAATGACTAGTTCATGACGTGATTTTGACGTCACTTATTTACCACTTATGAACGATTATTCAAGACCAAAAGACGACGTAATTATTACGCACTATCCATTATTATTTCATGACGTGGTTTTGACGTCAATTATTTACCACTTATGTGAACGATTATTCAAGAACAAAAAACGACGTAATTATTACGTCACTTCATTTCCAACTCACGGCCAGCTACGAATGCCTAGTTCATGACGTGATTTGGACGTCAAGTATTTACCACCTGTTTAACGATTATTCAAGACCAAAAATAGACGTTAATATTATGTGACTTCAATTCCAACTCACGATCAGCTAAGAATGACTAGTTCATGACGTGATTTTGACGTCAGTTATTTTCCACTTATATGAACAATTTAAGACCAAAAAACGACGTAATTATTACGTCACTTCATCGCAAGCTGACGATCAGCTATTTCACCATCCATGACTAATCCCTGACGTGATGTTGACGTCAATTATTTACCACTTACGAACGATTATTCGAAACCAAAAACGACGCAGTTATCACGTCATGTCATTGCCAACCCACGACCAGTTAAGAATCGCACTATCCATTACTATTTCATGACGTGGTTTTGACGTCAATTATTTACCACTTATATGAACGATTATTCAAGACCAAAAAACGACGTAATTATTACGTCACTTCATTTCCAACTCACGGCCAGCTACGAATGCCTAGTTCATGACGTGATTTTGACGTCAAGTATTTACCACCTGTTTAACGATTATTCAAGACCAAAAATCGACGTTAATATTACGTGACTTCTATTCCAACTCACATGACGTGATTTTGACGTCAGTTATTTTCCACTTATATGAACAATTCAAGACCAAAAATCGACGTTAATATTACGTGACTTCACGACCAGCTAAGAATGACTAGTTCATGACGTGATTTTGACGTCAATTATTTTCCACTTATATGAACTATTCAAGACCAAAAACGACATAATTATTACGTCACTTCTTTGCCAACTAACGACCAGCTACAAATGACTAGTTCACGACGTGATTTGACGTCAACTAAAAAACGACGTAATTATTACGAGACTTCAACTCCAACTCACGACCAGCTAAGAATGACTAGTTCATGACGTGATTTTGACGTCAGTTATTTTCCACTTATATGAACTATTCAAGACCAAAAACGACGTAATTATTACGTGACTTCATTTCCAACTCACGACCAGCTAAGAATGACTAGTTCATGACGTGATTTTGACGTCAGTTATTTTCCACTTATATGAACTATTCAAGACCAAAAACGACGTAATTATTACGTGACTTCAATTCCAACTCACGACCAGCTAAGAATGACTAGTTCATGACGTGATTTTGACGTCACTTATTTACCACTTATGAACGATTATTCAAGACCAAAAGGCGACGTAATTATTACGAACTATCCATTATTATTTCATGACGTGGTTTGACGTCAATTATTTACCACTTATATGAACGATTATTCAAGACCAAAAAACGACGTAATTATTACGTCACTTCATTTCCAACTCACGGCCAGCTACGAATGCCTAGTTCATGACGTGATTTGGACGTCAAGTATTTACCACCTGTTTAACGATTATTCAAGACCAAAAATAGACGTTAATATTATGTGACTTCAATTCCAACTCACGATCAGCTAAGAATGACTAGTTCATGACGTGATTTTGACGTCAGTTATTTTCCACTTATATGAACAATTTAAGACCAAAAAACGACGTAATTATTACGTCACTTCATCGCAAGCTGACGATCAGCTATTTCACCATCCATGACTAATCCCTGACGTGATGTTGACGTCAATTATTTACCACTTACGAACGATTATTCGAAACCAAAAACGACGCAGTTATCACGTCATGTCATTGCCAACCCACGACCAGTTAAGAATCGCACTATCCATTACTATTTCATGACGTGGTTTTGACGTCAATTATTTACCACTTATATGAACGATTATTCAAGACCAAAAAACGACGTAATTATTACGTGACTTCATTTCCACCTCACGGCCAGCTACGAATGCCTAGTTCATGACGTGATTTTGACGTCAAGTATTTACCACCTGTTTAACGATTATTCAAGACCAAAATCGACGTTAATATTATGTGACTTCTATTCCAACTCACATGACGTGATTTTGACGTCAGTTATTTTCCACTTATATGAACAATTCAAGACCAAAAATCGACGTTAATATCACGTGACTTCACGACCAGCTAAGAATGACTAGTTCATGACGTGATTTTGACGTCAATTATTTTCCACTTATATGAACTATTCAAGACCAAAAACGACATAATTATTACGTCACTTCATTGCCAACTAACGACCAGCTACAAATGACTAGTTCACGACGTGATTTTGACGTCAACTAAAAAACGACATAATTATTACGTCACTTCATTGCCAACTAACGACCAGCTACAAATGACTAGTTCACGACGTGAGTTTGACGTCAAGTATTTACCACTTGTTTAACGATTATTCAAGACTAAAAAACGACGTAATTATTACGTGACTTTAATTCCAACTCACGACCAGCTAAGAATGACTAGTTCATGTCGTGATTTTGACGTCACTTATTTACCACTTATGAACGATTATTCAAGACCAAAAGGCGACGTAATTATTACGCACTATCCATTATTATTTCATGACGTGGTTTTGACGTCAATTATTTACCGCTTATATGAACGATTATTCAAGAACAAAAAACGACATAATTATTACGTCACTTCATTTCCACCTCACGGCAGCTACGAATGCCTAGTTCATGGCGTGATTTTGACGTCAAGTATTTACCACCTGTTTAACGATTATTCAAGACCAAAAATAGACGTTAATATTATGTGACTTCAATTCCAACTCACGATCAGCTAAGAATGACTAGTTCATGACGTGATTTTGACGTCAGTTATTTTCCACTTATATGAACAATTCAAGACCAAAAAACGACGTAATTATTATGTCACTTCATAGCAAGCTGACGATCAGCTATTTCACCATCCATGACTAATCCCTGACGTGATGTTGACGTCAATTATTTACCACTTATGAACGATTATTCAAAACCAAAAAACGACGCAGTTATCACGTCATGTCATTGCCAACCACGACCAGTTAAGAATCGCCCTATCCATTACTATTTCATGACGTGATTTTAACGTAAATTATTTACCACTTATATGAACGATTATTTAAGACCAAAAAACGACGTAATTATTACGTGACTTCATTTCAACTCACAGCCAGCTACGAATGACTAGTTCATGACGTGATTTTGACGACAAGTATTTACCACTTGTTTAACGCTTATTCAAGACCAAAAATCGACGTTAATATTATGTAACTTCTATTCCAACTCACATGACGTGATTTTGACGTCAGTTATTTTCCACTTATATGAACAATTCAAGACCAAAATCGACGTTAATATGTGACCCGTCACGACAAAATGAGACAGAAGTCGCTGGGCTAGAACTCGAGAAAATTGGGAAAATTTAAAAAAACTTCAAATTTCGTCATTTTATTTTTCTTAGCTGATTTGAATCTTCAATGTTTCATGAACGCACTGTAAAAAATTGAGTCCTAAATATAACGGAAAGGGTAGAAAAAGCAGTTTTTCTACGAGTGTTTTTTCGGTCAACTCTTCTATTTTTTCGGACAGCTGGCTCGTCCCAGAGCGAAAAGAAAGCCATCCGCTAGGCCCCGCCCCTAGCGACGCGTGGCTTTGTTCATTGGACGTTCGCAGTCACGTGATCTCTGTAAAAGAATTTGCAAGAAGTACATGTACTTATATGCTCGATCGCGCTGTCTTGCTCGTGCCGTCTCGAATTGTTCTGAAGATTAAGATCAGATATTGCTTCTGTTATCATCGCATTCGTACTACTTTGGTCCCATTATAGTAAAGTACAATATTATCAATATTTCATTAATCTTTATTTTTGGGAGTCTTTCTTGTTTCGTTTTGAGTGCAGGCTAAACAAAAATCTTTTTCTTCTTTCTCTGTTTCAGTTATCAGTACCTCCCCTCTCTGTCTCTTTTCTTTAGAAGTTGATTATTTTGTTACTTTGCTCAGCGTAGTATCACTTTAAAGAGAGTCTGAGAGTGAAATAAGTCCCAAGATCCCTTTGAAAGGGGGGGGGGGGGGGGTGAATCAAATAAAATTGTGACGGCGAATGAAAATGTGTTAGAATGTGATACATGTTCAGAATGAGAGAGAGAAGAATTCACTAATCATCTGGTGAGGGTGCGAGTGAAAATAATAGACAAATTATTTAGCTCTATTAAAAGCAAAAAGAAAAAGTTGAAATTGAGAAGGTGGTAGATTTCGTAAAGCAAAACTCGACTAGCGCAGAGAATTGTTAATCGTCAATGAAAGATCTCTTCATTACGAAGCTGGTTTAAGCCATCGCTGTTTAATCTATTGAAAGTAGAGAGGGATAGAAAAGAGTTCGCTTTCAAAACAGAAGTAAGAAGAACTGGAAAGATGACTTACGAACAACGAAACTATTGATACACGATAATAATAAGGGGTAAATTCTGTAACCCTTTGAAAAGCCGAAAAGAAAATAAGCCTTTTAACCAGAAAGAACAGTACATGTACCCGTGTAGAGATTATGAAACAAGCGCGCGATTTAGGACAAAGAGAGAGAGAGAGAAAATCAATAATTGTCTCTTGCTGGAGGTGACTTAATCCTTTTTTTTTTGAAAGGGGCGAATTCTCTACCTCTTTATAACATGGCGAACAAGAAAAGATATTAGCTATTAGACAACCAGTAGATTGTATACATTTTTTTGGAGTAAACTACAGAGCGGAGAGAATCGCTGACTTTCAAGCTAAGACGCGCGTTATCTTCATCATGTTCATACTGCCAGTTAGCCAGGGGCGGATACAGGATTTTCAGAAAGGGGCACACACTGAGGAACCCTCCGTTTGACGAAGCCAAACGGCCATCTGGGGGGTCTGGGGCATACTTTGTCACACAAAAAACGGGGGCGCACGCCCCTTGCGCCCCCTGCTTATTCTCTTATTCGTTAAAAGCCGAACACACACAGAGTTAGCTTTCAAAATAGAATTAAGAAGAACAGTCGAATTATGATACAGGTGAAAGATTTAGAAGGAGAGAGAGAGAATTGTCTGGGTGTCAATTTTTACAAAAAGCAGTTGTCATTATTTATTTTTTAAGCTCTAGTTAACTAGAGCGGCGTTATGAAGCAGTTTATCTGTATCCCGCTTTTTGAACATGACGATAAAAAGCGGCCAATTCTATAACTCTTTTTAACAGCCGAAAATAAAGAAAATTATTTTTTAAACTAGAATGAAAAGACCCTCGGTTGCGATAGTGAAACAAGTATCTGATTTGTGTTAAGCTCGAGTTAACTATAGAGCGGGAGAAACAAACTTTCAAGCTAAGATGCAGTTTGTCTTCGTCATGTTCATACCGCCAGTCAACATGATAATTGTCATTACAAACGGAAAATGCTGCATGACTGCAAAACGGAAGTCAAACTTTGGAAGCGTTTTTCTCGAAGAAATACTTTGCCACAGCCCTACTTTACTCAATATTCAAAAGCTATTATCTCCACTAATACTCGCTCTCTAGAGTTGAACTATATACAAATTAAAGCTTATGAAACGGAGAATAATAATCAATAATAAAATGCAATTTCAAAAAATGCGACTTCTGTCTCATTATGACGTGACGGGTCACATATTACGTGACTTCACGACCAGCTAAGAATGACTAGTTCATGACGTGATTTCGACGTCAATTATTTTCCACTTATATGAACAACTAGGCCAAAAAAACGTAATTATTACGTCACTTCATTTCCAACTCACGACCAGCTAAGAATGACTAGTTCATGACGTGATTTTGACGTCAGTTATTTTCCACTTATATGAACTATGCAAGACCAAAAACGACGTAATTATTACGTGACTTCATTTCCAACTCACGACCAGCTAAGAATGACTAGTTCATGACGTGATTTTGACGTCAGTTATTTTCCACTTATATGAACTATTCAAGACCAAAAACGACATAATTATTACGCCGCTTCATTGCAAGCTGACGATCAGCTATTTCACTATCCATGACTAATCCCTGACGTGATGTTGACGTCAATTATTTACCACTTATAACGATTATTCAAAACCAAAAAACGACGTTAATATTACGTGACTTCACGACCAGCTAAGAATGACTAGTTCATGACGTGATTTTGACGTCAGTTATTTTCCACTTATATGAACTATTCAAGACCAAAAACGACATAATTATTACGCCGCTTCATTGCAAGCTGACGATCAGCTATTTCACCATCCATGACTAATCCCTGACGTGATGTTGACGTCAATTATTTACCACTTATGAACGATTATTCAAAACCAAAAAACGACGCATTTATCACGTCATGTCATTGCCAACCCACGACCAGTTAAGAATCGCCTATCCATTACTATTTCATGACGTGATTTTAACGTAAATTATTTACCACTTATATGAACGATTATTCAAGACCAAAACACGACGTAATTATTACGTGACTTCATTTCCAACTCACGGCCAGCTACGAATGACTAGTTCATGACGTGATTTTGACGTCAATTATTTTCCACTTATATGAACAACTAGGCCAAATAACAACGTAATTATTACGTCACTTCATTTCCAACTCACAGCCAGCTACGAATGACTATTCACGACGTGATTTTGAAGTCAAGTATTTACCACTTGTTTAACGATTATTCAGGAATAAAAACAACGTAATTATTACGTGACTTCAATTCCAACTCACGACCAGCTAAGAATGACTAGTTCATGTCGTGATTTTGACGTCACTTATTTACCACTTATGAACGATTATTCAACCAAAAGACGACGTAATTATTACGTGACTTCAATTCCAACTCACGACCAGCTAAGAATGACTAGTTCATGTCGTGATTTTGACGTCACTTATTTACCACTTATGAAAGATTATTCAAGACCAAAAGACGACGTAATTATTACGCACTATCCATTATTCATGATGTGATTTTGACGTCAATTATTTACCACTTATATGAACGATTATTCAAGAACAAAAAACGAGATAATTATAACGTCACTTCATTTCCAACTCACGGCCAGCTACGAATGCCTAGTTCATGACGTGATTTGGACGTCAAGTATTTACCACCTGTTTAACGATTATCAAGACCAAAAATAGACGTTAATATTATGTGACTTCAATTCCAACTCACGATCAGCTAAGAATGACTAGTTCATGACGTGATTTTGACGGTCAGTATTTTCTACTTATATGAACAATTTAAGACCAAAAAACGACGTACTTATTACGTCACTTCATTGCCAACTAACGACCAGCTACAAATGACTAGTTCACGACGTGTGTTTGACGTCAAGTATTTACCACTTGTTTAACGATTATTCAAGACTAAAAAACGACGTAATTATTACGTGACTTCAATTCCAACTCACGACCAGCTAAGAATGACTAGTTCATGTCGTGATTGACCTCACTTATTTACCACTTATGAACGATTATTCAAGACCAAAAGACGACGTAATTATTACGCATTCCATTACTATTTCATGACGTGTTTTGACGTCAATTATTTACCACTTATATGAACGATTATTCAAGACCAAAAAACGACGTAATTATTACGTTACTTCATTTCCAACTCACGGCCAGCTACGAATGCCTAGTTCATGACGTGATTTCGACGTCAAGTATTTACCACCTGTTTAACGATTATTCAAGACCAAAAATAGACGTTAATATTATGTGACTTCAATTCCAACTCACGATCAGCTAAGAATGACTAGTTCATGACGTGATTTTGACGTCAGTTATTTTCCACTTATATGAACAATTTAAGACAAAAAAAACACGACGTAATTATTACGTCACTTCATTGCAAGCTGACGATCAGCTATTTCACCATCCATGACTAATCCCTGACGTGATGTTGACGTCAATTATTTACCACTTACGAACGATTATTCGAAACCAAAAACGACGCAGTTATCACGTCATGTCATTGCCAACCCACGACCAGTTAAGAATCGCACTATCCATTACTTTTTCATGACGTGATTTTGACGTCAATTATTTACCACTTATATGAACGATTATTCAAGACCAAAAAACGACGTAATTATTACGTCACTTCATTTCCAACTCACGGCCAGCTACGAATGCCTAGTTCATGACGTGATTTTGACGTCAAGTATTTACCACCTGTTTAACGATTATTCAAGACCAAAAATAGACGTTAATATTATGTGACTTCAATTCCAACTCACGATCAGCTACGAATGACTAGTTCACGACGTGATTTTGACGTCAGTTATTTTCTACTTATATGAACAATTCAAGACCAAAAAAGGACGTAATTATTATGTCACTTCATAGCAAGCTGACGATCAGCTATTTCACCATCCATGACTAATCCCTGAGGTGATGTTGACGTCAATTATTTACCACTTATGAACGATTCGAAACCAAAAACGACGCAGTTGTCACGTCATGTCATTGCCAACCCACGACCAGTTAAGAATCGCACTATCCATTACTATTTCATGACGTGGTTTTGACGTCAATTATTTACCACTTATATGAACGATTATTCAAGACCAAAAAACGACGTAATTATTACGTGACTTCATTTCCAACTCACAGCCAGCTACGAATGACTAGTTCATGACGTGATTTTGACGTCACTTATTTCCACTTATGAACGATTATTCAAGACCAAAACACAACGTAATTATTACGTGACTTCAATTCCAACTCACGACCAGCTAAGAATGACTAGTTCATGTCGTGATTTTGACGTCACTTATTTACCCTTATGAACGATTATTCAAGACCAAAAGACTACGTAATTATTACGCACTATCCATTACTATTTCATGACGTGGTTTTGACGTCAATTATTACCACTTATATGAACGATTATTCAAGAACAAAAAACGACATAATTATAACGTCACTTCATTTCAACTCACGGCCAGCTACGAATGCCTAGTTCATGACGTGATTTGGACGTCAAGTATTTATCACCTGTTTAACGATTATTCAAGACCAAAAATAGACGTTAATATTATGTGACTTCAATTCCAACTCACGATCAGCTAAGAATGACTAGTTCATTACGTGATTTTGACGTCAGTTATTTTCCACTTATATGAACAATTTAAGACCAATAAACGACGTAATTATTACGTCACTTCATTGGAAGCTGACGATCAGCTATTTCACCATCCATGACTAATCCCTGACGTGATGTTGACGTCAATTATTTACCACTTACGAACGATTATTCGAAACCAAAAAATGACGCAGTTATCACGTCATGTCATTGCCAACCCACGACCAGTTAAGAATCGCACTATCCATTACTATTTCATGACGTGGTTTTGACGTCAATTATTTACCACTTATATGAACGATTATTCAAGACCAAAAAACGACGTAATTATTACGTCACTTCATTTCCACCTCACGGCCAGCTACGAATGCCTAGTTCATGACGTGATTTTGACGTCAAGTATTTACCACCTGTTTAACGATTATTCAAGACCAAAAATAGACGTTAATATTATGTGACTTCAATCCCAACTCACGATCAGCTACGAATGATAGTTCACGACGTGATTTCGCGTCAGTTATTTTCTACTTATATGAACAATTCAAGACCAAAAAAGGACGTAATTATTATGTCACTTCATAGCAAGCTGACGATCAGCTTTTCACCATCCATGACTAATCCCTGAGGTGATGGTTGACGTCAATTATTTACCACTTACGAACGATTATTCAAAACCAAAAACGACGCAGTTATCACGTCATGTCATTGCAACCCACGACCGTTAAGAATCGCACTATCCATTACTTTTTCATGACGTGGTTTGATGTCAATTATTTACCATATATGAGATTATTCAAGACAAAAAACAACGTAATTATTACGTCACTTCATTTCCACCTCACGGCCAGCTACGAATGCCTATTCATGACGTATTTTGACGTCAGGTATTTACCACCTGTTTAACGATTATTCAAGACCAAAAATAGACGTTAATATTATGTGACTTCAATCCCAACTCACGATCAGCTACGAATGGACTAGTTCGACGTGATTTCGACGTCAGTTATATTTTCTACTATATGAACAATTCAAGACCAAAAAAGGACGTAATTATTATGTCACTTCATAGCAAGCTGACGATCAGCTATTTCACCATCCATGACTAATCCCTGAGGTGATGTTGACGTCAATTATTTACCACTTATGAACGATTATTCAAAACCAAAAAACGACGCAGTTTATCACGTCATGTCATTGCCAACCCACGACCAGTTAGAATCGCCCTATCCATACTGTTTCATGACGTGATTTTACGTAAATTATTTACCACTTATATGAACGATTATTCAAGACCAAAAAACGACGTAATTATTACGTGACTTCATTTCCAACTCACAGCCAGCTACGAATGACTAGTTCATGACGTGATTTTGACGTCACTTATTTACCACTTATGAACGATTATCAAGACCAAAACACAACGTAATTATTACGTGACTTCAATTCCAATCACGACCAGCTAAGAATGACTAGTTCATGTCGTGATTTTGACGTCACTTTTTTCACTTATATGAACGATTATTCAAGAACAAAAAACGACATAATTATAACGTCACTTCATTTCCAACTCACGGCCAGCTACGAATGCCTAGTTCATGACGTGATTTTGACGTCAAGTATTTACCACCTGTTTAACGATTATTCAAGACAAAAATAGACGTTTAATATTATGTGACTTCATTCCAACTCACGATCAGCTAAGAATGACTAGTTCATGACGTGATTTTGACGTCAGTTATTTTCCACTTATATGAACAATTTAAGAGCAATAAACGACGTATTATTACGTCACTACCTTGGAAGCTGACGATCAGCTATTTCACAATCGATGACTAATCCCTGACGTGATGTTGACGTCAATTATTTACCACTTACGAACGATTATTCGAAACCAAAAACGACGCAGTTATCACGTCATGTCATTGCAACCACGACCAGTTAAGAATCGCACTATCCATTACTATTTCATGACGTGTTTTGACGTCAATTATTCCACTTATATGAACGATTATTCAAGACCAAAAACAACGTAATTATTACGTCCACTTCATTTCACCTCACGGCCAGCTACGAATGCCTAGTTCATGACGTGATTATGACGTCAAGTATTTACCACTGTTTAACGATTATTCAAGACCAAAATAGACGTTATATTATGTGACTTCAATCCCAACTCACGATCAGCTACGAATGACTAGTTCACGACGTGATTTCGACGTCAGTTATTTTCTACTTATATGAACAATTCAAGACCAAAAAAGGACGTAATTATTATGTCACTTCATAGCAAGCTGACGATCAGCTATTCAC